>OY748295.1:21035516-21634139 GCA_963556515.1 Nudaria mundana
GCTTTCACAACCACAAAAGCAAGTATTTAAATTCCATTTGGTTTAATTTTCCTTTAGAGAGCGCTTGTGGTATCAAACACTTTGATCACTGAATTAGAAAATTCTATGTGAAATTAATTTAGTGACAGAATAACTTAATATTTAATTAATTAAGTAACCATCCAAATCACCGTTCCATACGGTTTCTTCAACACGTATTCCTCAATACATTCACGTTTTAGATCGGTATTTGGACCATCCTTTTTAAATTATTACCAGAATTTTAATTCAACGTCTGTCGCCCTAAAAAGTAAAAACAAAGTTTGGTACTATTGTCTTTTCACTTTCGAGAACAATGGTACCAGTGCTATTGGTAGCATTGTTCTCATCAGACGTGGAAAAATGAAAAGGCTGGACTCGCAGTCGCCTACTACTTAAGTTATAATAATATGCTCCAAGTTTATGAGTACACTCTAAAATAAGGCTGTAACGAAGTCTGCAACAGATGTTATATTTGGAATGAAGCTCTCGCGCCCGCCATAATATCTACAAGAAAATGTAAAACCATGTGGGCAGGACCGGAATTATGTCCTTCGGTTTATTGTTTAGGACTGAACGGATTTGGCGCTTATACATCCAAGCCAGAAGCAATTCATTAACAAGAGCATAAGGTTGTATATTGAATACTGAGATTTAAAGGATATTGATGAGTAAAAAGGGTACGCCTACGCGATGAAGTGTTTTAATATGCAATATAATATTTGTTATTGACGCGACGAGTTTAATCGGTACTCAAGTCTGTGACTCTTGTAAGTCTATTCTAGTAACTAATAATAAAAATACACTACAGTTGTCCGTAGGCATGTGGTAAGTACAGATATTGTAGGTAAGTTTAGTTTCTGTACATTCTCGCAATAGGGGGGGGGGGGGGGGGGTGATGGTCTAGTGGTAACCTACAATGTTAGCACATTGCAAAGGTTAAGTAACATCGACTCAGGCCGGTCTTAAGATGGGTGACCATTTCTTAAGTCACTGAGACCCCTCCGTGCCTCGGAGAGCACGTTATGCCGTCGGTCCCGGTTGTCATACAAACATCTATGGCAGTCGTTAGGGGTAGTCGGAGCCCTAAATCAAAAATCCGACCGGTCTAACTACAGAACTTCAAAATCGCCCATGGGTTGTGAAGGTCAGATGGCAGTCACGGAACCGGTATACTCATACCACTGAGCCACCGAGGCAGTCCATGAACACTCAACAAACAAAATTGAATCGTAAATACTCAAAAACAGAAAACTAATTATTTAGATGACATATCTGTCTTTCGGTCGGTTTCTGAAATTGAAGTTGAGCAACCACAGAGTACGCCAAATGTCAAACTTCAGGAACACATTTTGACATTTGACGTGCTCAACTTCAAATTCTCAATTCAGAAATCGGCCGTTTATCTTATAAAACTGCAAAAAAGGCCAAGCATATTTTCAACCTCGATATTATCGTCAGAGATTAAAAACAAAGACTATCTCCAGAGCGAGCATTCTCTAAAAGCATTTTCCCAAGAGTATAAAAGGAGATAGATATCACCATTAATCGTGGCCAGTATCAGTTGCGGTTTTTAAATGAGAAATGCTCTATTTTCCTGGGAGAGCTCCTTTGCTGGCTGTTGTAGATATTTGTTTACGTACTATAGGTACTAAAACAGAAACAACAAATAAGAAATGAACTACATACTTACAATAATTACAAAAGATCATGTAAAAATCCAAGTGTCTTTGCTGACTGGGAAGGTTCCCAGAATGCTTGTTGCATTGCCACGTTGGATGGCGATACGGATTATCTATACTACTATTATAAAGAGGAAAGATTTGTATTTTGTGTGTATGTTTGTAATGAATAAACTCAAAAACTACTGTGCCGATTTCAAAAATTCGTTCACCATTGGAAAGCTACATGCACCCTGAGTAATATAGGCTACTTTTTATCCCGGTAATGTGTTCCCACGGGACCCGGGAACGAGTAAACTAAATCACGGGGGCGGAGCTACGGCAATCAGCTAGTATGCTATATAATTCATTGCATACTAGTCCTTTAAGGTCAGTTTTATACACAAACTAAATGACGGCTTTATTCCCGAAGGTTTAGACGACATTACAAGTTCTGTGTGTACGTACGATGAAGTTACGTTGGTACGTTGAAGCGCATACGACCTCTTCATTGTCATGAAGTCCTAAAAGAGCACTATAACCGCAAAAAGAGTCCTATTCCAACAAAGATTATATCATATCAGCAGTAAGAGTAAACACGACCCACATATAAAAATAAACGTGATTATACATGATAATACCAGTACATACAATAACAAAGAAAAAGTGAAGATGTGAGAAACATTTAAACAAATACAAAATACAATGACAATTATTTAGAACAATGTAGAAGATAAATGTTTGACCTTCGAATGAAACTCGCTAACAATGGGAAAAGATGTGTTAGTAGTGATTTTGATTTCTTTCGCTTACTCCCGCGACGCCGCTGTTGTTCTAGACTTAATACGGACATAGTGTGAAACCTCAGTTTAATATACCTTATAATAATCCACTGGAAATTCCTGGAGTGTTCACCAGAGGGCCTCGGCAACGGACGTGGGAGTTGCCACAGTCTTGGGACGCGGATTAAAAAAAACCTTATAATAATATCCAAATATAAAGGTTAAGTGAACGGGCGTATGATTCTAAAACTAAGACTGACGTTGTTACCTTTTTGGAGTGACAATCAAATTAAAACTCAACCAAGGGTTTTAGTTTTTTACATCAATATTAAAAATAATTACCTACAAAACATGTATTTAAACACTCATTATCATTTCATCTAAGTATAATAAATAAAAACCTTATAGAAAGTGACAGAAGTAATATTTTTCAGTAAGTGCTCACACTTTCTAGTTTCTTCGACAGAAGTGTGCTCGACAATGATACAGTTATTGGCAGTGACCTTCAAGTTCCGGTGGTTTACCACGTCAGACCGGTTTCTGGTTGGCGACCACGTTCTTACATCGCAATTAGTGTTCATTAATCGTGTAATTTTATATGTCAGCTTTTAATTTGGCAGTTGAAGCATGTGAGAATGTTTGTTAGTTACATCAAGGTATTAAGAGCTCTTCTTGAATTAAATTCAAGCACATGGTCTATTATATCTGATGCTATATGACCTCTATAATAATAATAAATAAATATGTTAGGAGGTGTCACACAAAGCCATCTAGTCTCAAACTAAGCAGAGCTTGTGATATGAGTACTAGATAAACTGATAAATACATACATATTATACATAGGACACATCCATACTTCGGTAAAAACGTATCTGTCTTCACACAAAGTGTGGAATCGAACCCCGAGACTACGGCGTCGAAAGCGGATGCTCTACCGACCACGCCACCGAAGCAATAATATCGTAATATTTAACATACCAGAAATATTACTCTTAATTCCACATGTGTAAGGTTATACTTCGTATGAAACACAACTAAGCACAAACTATCTCCATGACAAATTTCATTAAATTTGGTAACTTATCAAATATTTAGCCCAAACAAACAAAACGAATTGTAATAGAGATTAATTATACGAGTATCAATAGTTATTACCTTATGAGATTATACTTACCTGTGAGATACCTTAATCCCTCTCAAGATCTCTTTTCGAGTACCTTATTTTCTTTACCCAAATACGTATGATAATAACGAACTGTTTTGACTAAGGGATAATATCCCGATAATTATCTTACACTAGACGGCTAACCTCTCGTATATGTTAAACTTAAATTATAAAGCATAATAATAAGAAAATTAAGAACCAACTCCCTTAGAAAATTACGCCGAAATGAAAGTTAAATTGGGCGAGTAAATCAAAGTATTAAGTTGAGATGGAACAAGTTACAAGTTGCGTTGACGTCAAACAAGAATGTAAAATAAGTTTAAAGCAACCGTAGCGAAGTTCTCTGTAGTACTGGAGAATTAATTTACTTGTCAGCTCAATTCTCAACTCATTTGGGACATGTTAAAAAGATTCATTGTACATAAAATGAAGAATATATAACATAAATTTAATAACCTTTGTAACTACTGCACCGATTTTAAAATTCTTTCATGATATGTAATTGCAGTATTCTTGAATCCATTTTTCGTGGTAATTTATGCTTCTGCCTACGTTTTCATAGAAACAGGCGTGGTTATAAAGTATATTTTTACAGGCACTTTACGTTCATTAATAATTAAATGTGACACAAGTTGTAAATTACCAAAATTCAACAAATCATGTGTCCCAGCATTGAATCCATCTGACATTAATTAGTTATTCGCACGTCAGTTGCCATTTGGGGAATGGTATTCAATGTATTCATCCTTCCCGGGAAGATTAATGGACGAGAGAGGGAATGTTTAATATTAAATCAAAATGATTTGGTATTCATGTTATAAAGGGAGTTTAAGTTACTAAAATGTACGCCAATAAGTGTATTTTAAAAAGGAGCCGTTTCGTTAGATATCCAACGGACGCCCGTTGCTTTGCCCGTAGTTCACGCTTAGGTAAACTTAATGCCTGATGTAAACCCATTGTTAACACAAGAACTTTAACCTTAGTGCTATTCCATATTCTATAGCTGGAGGGGTTTAACCGCCTGGCCACGGGACATTCGACGCCGCGAAAATACGCGCAAATTGGTCGAAAAAGCGTCTTCCGAACCGAATGAAACATTTTAATATGATCGGAATAGAATACCAGGACGGCCTTATTGCACCTACTAAGTATAAAGCTAATATAAACAGCACGGTTACGCTGTAAGGAGGCTCTCATATAAAAATTACGACATTTACCTGACCTACTTTTGTAGCAAAGTTCGTTCAAAGTGAATTCGCCCGAGTTGGCTCGCATCCAACCGTTTATTTAATTAAAAAGGGCTGACTCGTATATCAATACTATTATAAAATAGTACAAATCGTATGTTCGTTCGTACGTACATATCACTGTCACTACATATTATAAAATAAAGTCGCCCGTTCTGTATGTATGCGTAGATCTTTAAAACTACGCAACGGATTTTGATGCGGTTTTCACCAGTGGAAAGAGTGGTTCTTGAGGAAGATTTTTGTGTATATAATTTGCCAAGCGGGCGAAGTCGCGGGCGTCCGCTAGTTATATTATAATTATAATAAAATAATGTCTCAATACACAAAACAGTTCTAAATATAAATATGGTAATATCATAGGTACTTATAGAAATATAAAATTATAATAAATTTTGTACTTTAGTAATAAAATGTAAAATTCAACTAAAAACAAAAAGATGAACGCAATAACTTTACTTACACCAGTGGTCGCGCAGTAAGCATTTTGCCGCATCGAAGAACTTTCTCACAGAAATCTGTTCTTCCTGCAGTTACCTGTGGCCTGATATGTTTGTACTTACTGCCAGGGGCGCGGGAGGAGTGCACCCGAGGCTACTCAGACGCACAAGCTTGAATAGTTCACTGGTAAGAAGTTATACATCTTTTTGTGTCAAGGACGGCAAAATGCTCATAGCGCGACCACTCGAGGGTTAAACACATAAATGTACTTTTTTGTACGGTCTGCTGTACTCGATAATCCTCGAAGTGATCTACTTAGATGTTATTGTCTATAACAAACCTCAGGCCTATGAGCATGGCAATGTTGACTTATGTCAATAACCAATGAACCAATGAAATCACGCACATTTTTGTTAATATTTGCTGCGATCATCATCCATTGAGCCTTTTCCCAACTCAGTTGGGGTCGGCTTTCCGTGAAGCGACTGCCATCTGACCACATCCCATGGGCGATATCGAAGTTCTGTAGTTAGACCCGTCGGATTCTGTCTTAGAGCTCCAAATACCCGTAACGACTGCCATATATGTTTGTACGACAACCGGGACCCGTTTTAACGTGCTGTTCGAGGCACGGAGGGGTCTCAATGTCTTAAGAACCACCCATGCTAAAACCACTGGCTAGAATATGCTAAACCTTTGCAATGTGTCAACCTATTATAAGCCTTTCGTGCGATAATATTGGTTTTCGACAAACCCTTCCGAGCGCTATGGTAAGGGACATACATACCTATAGTTTCCTATAACTACCTATTTGCACACAGACCACGTAGGTTCTGCTTTCAACGATACCGATTAACACTGACAGGTTGATTGTAAATGACCCGGCGATGAACGGGTTATTAGAGGCTCTGTAATAAAACCCGTCCAACAGCGTTGACTGTAATTGACGAGATACATCAAGTAGGTACCTATTTGTAATAGCAACATCTTGGCGTGAGAATAGCTGATCAATATTACCTAACCTTCATTCAAGTTGCTAAAACTTACTTTTTGAGTGTTTACTTGGAGTTCGATTTTTGCTCATCGCGTGGCTCGTGGCTTTATAAGTTACCTCTGGCGCTCCGCAAAAATCGGGTTCCCAGACACTCACATACCGAACAACGTTTCTTGTCCTGCACCTGGAGCTAGTTTTAGGAATAACTAGTTCTTCTGTGTGGGACTATCGACTAATCATTGATGAACATAGTTTTTAAAAAAGAAGAAGAGTGCTTACTAATACTACTATATAATCTGTGGTTCTGCTTTGAAATCCGTTCATTTATTAAGTTGTTATAGGTTATTTTAGTGTTGCTAGGAATTTTCTTCCTCGTTGAAGGAATGACCGCAGTCGGTTGTGAAGGAATCAAAGGTGATATTGTTGTTCACAAGCTTATTTATTCAGAGTTCACTCGGAAAATTCCTAAATATATTATCACAGAATCACATTAATTCACATTACAGAACCAAAAAACAAACTTTCTTATTCCCTCCCATTTTCATTGTGTTAGTGTCAGTCTGACATGACATATTATTATTATTATATTATTATTATGTCCTGGGTTCCATAAGTAAGATCCCGGCTATTTAGGTATGTAAAGCTGTAAAGGTCGTTTTCATTGTTGTCGGTCTAAGCTAAGATTCGAAAATACTAAACGATTTTTCATGGGGTTTTCACAGACATTTCAAGACGATGGGTTATGTTCTATAAAAATAAGTAAAGGAAACAAGGCAGGAAAATACATATTACATAATGTTTTTAAACTATTCCACGCGGGCGTAGTTACGAGCGTGAGCTAGGTCTGACAAGTTCACAAGAACGATTATTTAATTAGATAAGAATATCCACTTGAGTTATTTCATTACTATCAGAAATACATTATTTACAATTTTTTACCAATTAAATAAGACCTTTGCTTGTAGGTCACCCGGCAATTAACGGGAGGTCAAGTTGTACGTTTTAATTATCCACCTACACTTACACTTGCTTTACAAAATATCCTTAAAACCATCCTCACGTGAAGTGTGGCCAAACATTCTTTTATAATAGGTAAGCGACGAACCCCCTGAAAACCTAAAATGACTGATCAATCAGTGAAAATGTGATTTCCCCAATACAAATTTGTACTTTTTGTAAACCTTGGACGAAAAGGCGTCGATTGGAAAAAAAACAAAATTTGTGCGGTTGGGCTATTAATTGTTATAAACAAATTAATTTGTTAACTGATAAAAAGTTAGTTTTTGTATTGGAAAAGGATTTCTAAGGGTAAAACGGGCAAAAAAGAACGCTTTTTAAAAAATGCGTTTTAAAGAAGTTACAACCATTTTAAAGCGCAAAAAGGGTCACATTCAACATTTTTTATCTCGGCGAGTTTTGATCGAATTCAAAAAATCTTTTCAGATATTATACTTATCAGATCTTAAGCTTCAACTGACTATTTTTCAAAATGAGAAAATATACATTTTTCAAATCGTAAAATAGCGTAGCGTTTTTCCGAGTTAAGATACACTATTATACGCATGTAGTCAACTCGTATAAAGCGCGTGCAATTTGACAGGATACAAACGGGCAAACAATAAGGAACTCCAAACTCCAAAAAAAATAATATATATTTTTTTTGCTTTGGCTTCATTCATCTGATTTCTCACTGCCTCCGGATTATGGAACGCTAAAATAACGCTATGTGTATAAATAGATTTTACGATATGAAAAATGTATATTTTCTCATTCTGAAAAATAGTCATTTGAAGCTTAAGTATTCTGCCATCGGATTTTTTTGAATTCAATTAAAAATTAGCCGAGATTTAAAATGTTGAATGTGACCATTTTTGCGCTTAAAATGGTTGTAACTTCTTTAAAACGCATTTTTTCGAAAAAAATCAGACAGTAAAAAGTGTTCTATTTTGCCCGTTTTACCCTTAGAAATCATTTTCAAATATGAAAACCAACTTTTCATCAGTTAACAAATTAATTTGTTTATAACAATTAATAGCCCAACCGCACAAATTTTGTTTTCTTACCCACTTGTATCGACGCTTTTTGGTCCAAGGTTTACAAAAAGTACAAATTTGTATTGCGGAAATCACATTTTCACTGATTGGTTAGTCATTTTCATTGCTAAGCACTTTTTCGGGGGTTTGCCGCTTGCCTATTATGTTAGATAGATATTATACGAGCTACTTTTTAGTACAGGTCTTATGAATAAAAAAAAATTGTATTAAGTAGTTTCATTGCCGAGCGCCTGTGGTGAGCACACAGGGAATTTCTGGGCGGGAGTTGAAGCCCTAACAAAAATCCGACCGTTCATGGGTTGTGAAGGTCAGGCGGTTGTCACTTCACAGATAATATCCAAGCACCCGCTTTTAGACTGGTAAAAATCGCAGTGGAAAATGATTAATGAAAAAGAAATACAACTGCAAGTTATCGATACAAAATGACAAAATGGCCGCCGCCGGTAGCAACGTCCACAGCTCATTAACCTAGATAGAGAGACATCTCGCATAGCTGGGTCTTGCGGTCACATATTCCGGTACACCGCTAATGAGTTTATTTCTATTATTAATTTACTAGATATCGCCCGTGACTTCATTAGTGAAAACGTTACTCGCAAATCGTGCTTGGTGGAGTATTGCTACTAGAGAAGGCAACGTAAAAACTCAAAAACTCAGACTAAAAGAATAACATAGACGGAACGAATAGAACTAGCGAGTGAAGCCGCCAAAAGGGATACTATACAGCAATGGGATACCATTTCGCTCGCCACTCCTTTGTGAGCAGCGAGTGTGTACGCACGTGCGATCACGGTTGAACAAAATATTATAAATATGCCGTATTGTGTGGTGAAAAGGTGTAAAAACACTTCAATTATTCATAGAAAGAATGCTGGATTATCGTTTCATAAGTAATTAACTATTTCTTATTAGATTTCATAACATTTTTCTAAATATTTTAGTTGCACAAACTAGGAACACAAAACCTCCGCCATAACATACAGAGTTGCCATAATTTTTTCATCATTTCCACAAAATATTTAGCAGTATTTATGGGAATTTATAAAGTACTGAGGAAAAAAAATCAGTGTCATCAATGTTGACAACCTCGATGTTTCTAATCATCATCATCATCATTCGTGCGTTAGTCCCGAACTCCCGATCACATCTGTGTCTGGGATCTACTTAATACGTGGCTTGGTTATTTCGGCAATCTTGGAATTGACTGCTGTCTGACCTCCCAGCCTGTGTTCTGATCCAATATATTTATGTTACTGTGTCAGTAGTTTAATTTCAGTCTAACACTACAAAGGCCTCAGTCTTAACCTAACGCCTATTGATATCTACTTCATGTATAGTCAACGACAAAAGTAGCTTAACCAATAATTCTTATCTGTTGATCACTAATAGCTGTTAAACCGATCACAAAATCATAAACAAAACACGAAATATATTAACTTTGTCCTTAGGGATCTAAAATTACTTGTACATTGCTGTGGCACATGCATTGGGATGTAAAAAAGAATAATAAATATTTTTGTGCTAATCAACTTTTGTTGTTGACTGTACTTTGTACTTACACTGGAATGAAGCTTTGTTCATTCATCTTAAAAAGGATTATTTTAATTATGAGAAATTTTTTGAAAACTAGTAATTAAAGTGTGTTTACTCAGTGTTTATCACGTTTTTATTTATTTTAACACTTCCCCATTTTAGGCACTTATCATAATAATCATTTGTGTAAATGACAAAATAATTGCAGATAACATTTACTCTAACAAATATTAATTTTCCATATGTCCACTATATAGAGATTTTTAGGAGATTTTTTCATTTGCTGGCAACATTACGCACACGCCGTTAGTGGTATCGGTACACGGAAATCGGAGTCACACGCACACATTGAAAGTGTCATTTGGCTTCACGTGTTTATTCTACATGTTCCGTCTATGTTATTCTTTTAGTCTGAGCTCAAAAATAATAACTTTTGAGGCTTCACTGATAATGGTCGTAATTGTGAAATATTATTGAGAGCTTTCAACATTATCAAGAACCGAGACTGCTCACTAATCCAACCCGAATACTATACGGTTCCAATCCGGCCTTTATCCGATTCGGATCCATCACCGAGTCCGTGATAGCATTGCGGACATCTATCATCTGATTATTGTGATTATTCTTAATGCTTAAATTCATTCTGCATTAAGAATAATCAGATGATGGATGTCCACAATAATATGATATGACAGACTTGGAGTTGCGCGTATGACTTCGTACTCTCATTGGTAATTCCGATATCGCACCTTCCAGACGCGAACTGATAAATATCTCCTTAAATCTAAATCTACTTAAGTACTTTCTGGAAGGATGTGTAATTCATCTCTGTTTATCCCTCTCTGGAACTATAACGCCCACATTTCTCATTCATCTCATTCTCGTATAATGTATTACAACTTATAATCGGCAAACACGTATGACAACATTAAACAACAGTGGACTAAAAAAAACGTGGGTTGTTAACCCAAAATCCTTGGCATTGACTTACTCTTCGCACTAAAATTTGCGCAACGAGCGCGTCATGTAAAAATCTACGTCGAATATGAGGATGTATACAGATTATTACAGATGTATATGAAATCAAGTTCCTTTTATTTCAGTTCTTAAAATATTTTAACTGATCGTCTTATTAAGTTATTACTTTATTACGTAAAGGTCTTGGGCTAGTGGAGCCTTGGTCATTAAGGGAAAGTTACGTTAGGAAGAAAGAACCCAAAGAACTGCTAGTAGTCATACCTGGTCTACAACTATACCTACTTCGACTAATTGACTAATCGAATTATTAAATCCCTTTGAAAGCCACCTGATGACATGAACATGCGCAAGAGAAATTGCACCACAGGCACAGTAGGTATACTTAGTTCTACACTGCCACAGGTGAGATTTGGCTAAGACCCCACTCAATATCGTGCTTTTCAATAATAAAACAACTGTTTTAGAAGGTAAATTGAGGAAAACAAGTAAACTTACGCAATTGGTAGGTACCTACCTATCTACATTATTGGTAATACGTTCTACAAGGATTCTATGGAGTACACGGTACGGTAGGAAGGAACCAACTTAATAATATGGTATTGTGGCAATCGATACAACCACGCATTATTAGGTTATCCAGCGTGAGCGTGGGTTATCTAAGTATAAACAACGCCAGCCGTCCATAGAGACCGTACGATAACTTGTAAACAATGATGAACCAAGGTTTAAGTAATCTAAGTACAGCTACGTACTACTAACCTTCTATTGCGACGACGTGATCTCTAATCTGCTGGGCGAGAAGTGGATCAGGTACCAACTCCACAAGGTCATATAGAGCGTAAATAGACGGATGCACACTCTCGAATCGCTGTATCTCCTGCCGTATTGACAGGGATGTGTTCAGGCAGGCCTGGGAATGCTGCCTGCTACACATCGTGCTCCTGTACCCCAGCATTTAGCCAGGTAATCTCAATAAACCACGGTCACAACACAACAATTACACTGAACGATGCATTCTACCAACGCTACGTGAACGACCCGTCGCTCATAGCGGCGTCAAAAACTTTGATAAAATCACTTTCCAGTTAATAAACTTATGATAAACATCTGAAGTCAACACTAAACACTTTACACTATGATAGTATTGGTTATGATTGTGATGTAAATAATGTAAACAACCAATCAACGAGTGTCGCAATGACAGCTACGTAAATAAACCACCCCGGCGGCGGCCATTACCAAACTGCTGTACCGTAGCGAAGCATTTTCGCGTGTGGTCACGGAATTGTCAAAATACAAACAACTTAGTAAACCGCCATCTATACTAATTTTATATGTACTACGCTGGACCTTGGGTTTTTGATATTTTAATTCGTTCAGCTACTGCACACCAGATGGCGTGTTTCACAACATAATATCATTTAACAGGTGAAACTAACTAAATATGTACATTACCTATTTTAAAATTATACTTTCTAATTATATCTGAATTCTAATATGCGTCAAAGAATTCCTCCGCCTCGTCGCCGACTGGCAATGTTCCGAGAAGGCTGGCAGCATTTCCACGTTGTATGGCAATGCTTATTCTTTGTGCCAAATAGTAACCAGCCTTCTGGTCTTGAGAAGTGTCGATCATGAGTTTAGATAACATTTTGAATAGGCCGCGAGCACTCGGACCTCAAGGTCCCAGCGTCTCTACCCCAAACGGCTCAAATATGTAGTCTCTAGCTAATTTGGAGTATTTGCGCCGTTTGAGGCTTTCCGCTGATACAGCAGCAGCGCCCGCACATCCCGCTGTACCAGGAAGGTGAGAAGGCGCCAGAGTGTCAACGCACGTAGCGTCCCATACTAAAGGCCTTCCCATCTTCCATGGCAGTAACTACATTCCATCAGGTATCTTTCCATCGCCACGTGCGAGCCCATTTGGTTCACGAACTGCTGGGATACCGGCGGTCGAAAGAGCCCGACGGATTATGTCTTCAGTGCACTAGAGTACTACCTAATTATTGGCACTTTAGTAGTGAGCTCGTGTCAAGCGGAAATAAAATTACCACAAAATCTCATTTACAAAAGCTAGTAGACAAAACATGTGTCAGAATCAAAGTTAAATCTTTCTATTTAATAATCGTTTGTACGAGATTGAATAGTATTAAATAAATATTTCGTACTTAAATCCAAAACTCTACAGAAATCCTATTATATACAATAAGAATTACAATATACAAAATAAACATAATTATAGACTAAAAATACCTCCCGAAGAGACCACAGTGGTGGTCAAAGTCCGCCGGGCGCCACTGGACATACCCTCTGCTAGTAACCAGAGACGCCCGGCAACGGACGTTCGAGCGGCCGCGGCCTTGGGCCGCGGAATTAAAAAAAAAAAAAAAAAAAAAAAAAAAAAAAAGACTTAAAATACCTTCATTACAAAATATCGTTTAAAAAATCCTCCGCGTCATTGCCAACCGGGAAGGTTCCCAGAATGCTGGCTGTGTTGCCACGTTAGATGGCGATACTTATTCTTTGGGCCAGAAAATAGCCTAGGTCCTGAGAAGCATCGATTAGGCGTTTAGCAATGTCTCTATAAAGGCGGCGAGCACTCGGACCCCATGACCCCAGTGTCTCAACCCCAAACGGCTCAAATATGTAATCACCTGCTAGGTTAACATATTTACGCCGTTTATGGCCTTCAGCCGATGCAGCAGCAACGCCGGCACATCCGGATGTGCTTGGAAGGTGTGAAGGTGCTAAGGTGTCAACGCATGTAGCGTCCCACACCAAAGGCCTTCCCATCTTCCACGGTAGCAAAGACATACCGTCCGGTCTCTTTCCATCGCTTCGTGCTAAACCATTTGGTTCACGTACGGCCGGAAGACCTGCGGTGGAAAGAGCCCTACGAATTATGTCGTTTAGAATAGCGTGCCGAGGTATACGACCTGCGCTTCTGCTACAAGAAAGGCCATGGTGTCCCAGATTATCGACGGCCACTCCACAGGTGCAATGATGCGGGGATATACAAGGTGTACCCAGCCGAAGGCAAGTGGCAATGCGGAAAAAATATAAAGAATACCAACCAATCCCTAAAAATACCTTACTATACTTATAGGGTATAAATTGAAACACAACACACACTGTTTTACAAAATTTGATTTTATTTAGGTAAGTATGTTTTGGTTTGAATTTCAGGATTTTCTATAGGTAGTGCCCGGTAATCGTGTAGGTTTGTGATGCACCTCTGCCTACTCCTTATCTTATTCCTATCGTATTTCTGTCTGCCTGTTTATTTCGTTTTTCATTGTTTACGAAGTACTAAAATGTAAGAAAACATATTATTATCACTCCATATTCTACTGCCAATAATAGAATTTTGATGAATTTATTGTGCCATATACGTACACATGTGGTCATGTTGGCACATGACGTAATTCAAATTGGGTAAAAATATTAAAGATATTAATCTTTGAATCTACTGCCTAAATGTGTAATTAAGTTTATAAAATCATTTTAAGACTGTCTATATGCCGAACAATTGCAACTATACCATGATTAGTAAAGCACTCGCCTTTGGAAGGACTACAAATCACCAGCACCAAGTGTCAGCCGTTGTTTCTGAATCGCCATAATGGTTATGAGAATAGTTTTGCCGATTTAGAATATAAATATAATGGTATTTTACTTTTTAATGCATACGGAACTTGAATAAGTTAGGGTTTCTTGTTTTTTTCGAACTGAACTCTAAAGTGCCAATATTAAGACGGCCGACAATAGGGTAGTTGACGGTAATCGTTTCAAGAGTAGGTGTATGTTTAACAATTTTATTATGTTTAGTAGGACAATGTCAATAATTGTACAATAAAATTTAAAAAAAAATAAAAATATCGCATTGTTAATATCTTTGTAGTTTTAACAAAAGTACTAATAGATGACTCTGTTTCTACTTTTTACTACAAGTACTGTATTTCACCACTGGAGGCGCTGAAGGGATCAAAAGCACTAGAAGTAGCGGGATCCTTTTAAAAGAATCCTTAATCAACCAGTTGCTAGTCGTGATTTTGTTTGTCATGTAAAAATCCTATAATTTACATAACTGATAACTAATTACGTACCAGTACGCTTAAAGTGTAATCGCACAAGCTGTTTGATGCTCAAACAATAATATTTGACTAGTCTGATTGTATTGAGTCCAGAAATCAAGTTGTCAGCATTATTCTAAAGCTAGCTCCACAAGTCACCAGATGCGTCAGTAGATGGGCGGTGTCTGCCAATATGTATAGGTAGAAACCTATTTGCTCGTTTGTGGTGGTTCTTGTACGCCCTGTGCCCCGACACGTTGGCAGCGTTGTTGTTGTTGTATCATTGTTATTCATCATCGCTGTCCACTGCTGCACAAGCCAACCTCAATTACAAGTCGTGCACCTGCTGATTAAGTACGAGGTTAGAATAGAAGCAATAGGCTCGCCCCATATTACATGGGATCAACACATTTACTTACTAGCGACAAGTGGGCGTATTATTTGCCTCAGCTTATCCCTTCGGGGAGATCGGCGTTAATTACTATCACAATTACTACATTTTAAAACAAAGTCGCATCCCTCCGTATGTATGCTTAGATCTTCGAAACTAAGCAACGGATTTTGATGTGGTTTTCTCCAATGGATAGTGGTTCTCGAGGAAGGTTTTTGTGTAAATAATTTTTCAAGCGGGTGAAGCCGCGGGCGTCTGCTGCTAAGCCTAGTGTCGAGAACCGGGGGCGTTTACTTAAGTACATATATTTGCCAGGACCTATTGTCTGCTGCTAAGTCTACTGTCGAGAACCGGGAACGTTTATTTCAGTACATATATTTGCCAGGACAGATTGTCTGCTGCTAAGTCTACTGTCTAGAACCGGGGACGTTTACTTAAGTACATATATTTGCCAGGAGCGATTGTCTGCTTCTAAGTCTACTGTCGAGAACCGGGGACGTTTACTTAAGTACATATATTTGCCAGGACAGATTGTCTGCTGCTAAGTCTACTGTCGAGAACCGGGGACGTTTACTTAAGTAGATATATTTGCCAGGAGCGATTGTCTGCTTCTAAGTCTACTGTCGAGAACCGGGGACGTTTACTTAAGTACATATATTTGCCAGGACCGATTGTCTGCTTGTAAGTCTACTGTCGAGAACCGGGGACGTTTACTTAAGTACATATATTTGCCAGGACCTATTTTCTGCTTCTAAGTCTACTGTCGAGAACCGGGGGCGTTTACTTTAGTACATATATTTGCCAGGAGCGATTGTCTGCTTCTAAGTCTACTGTCGAGAACCGGGGACGTTTACTTACATATATTTGCCAGGACCTATTGTCTGCTTCTAAGTCTACTGTCTAGAACCGGGGGCGTTTACTTTAGTACATATATTTGCCAGGAGCGATTGTCTGCTTCTAAGTCTACTGTCGAGAACCGGGGACGTTTACTTACATATATTTGCCAGGACCGATTGTCTGCTTCTAAGTCTACTGTCGAGAACCGGGGACGTTTACTTACATATATTTGCCAGGACCGATTGTCTGCTTCTAAGTCTACTGTCGAGAACCGGGGGCGTTTACTTTAGTACATATATTTGCCAGGAGCGATTGTCTGCTTCTAAGTCTACTGTCGAGAACCGGGGACGTTTACTTACATATATTTGCCAGGACCGATTGTCTGCTTCTAAGTCTACTGTCGAGAACCGGGGACGTTTACTTACGTATATTTGCCAGGACCTATTGTCTGCTTCTAAGTCTACTGTCGAGAACCGGGGACGTTTACTTAAGTACATATATTTGCCAGGAGCGATTGTCTGCTTCTAAGTCTACTGTCGAGAACCGGGGACGTTTACTTAAGTACATATATTTGCCAGGAGCGATTGTCTGCTTCTAAGTCTACTGTCGAGAACCGGGGACGTTTACTTAAGTACATATATTTGCCAGGAGCGATTGTCTGCTTCTAAGTCTACTGTCGAGAACCGGGGGCGTTTACTTAAGTACATATATTTGCCAGGACCGATTGTCTGCTTCTAAGTCTACTGTCGAGAACCGGGGACGTTTACTTACATATATTTGCCAGGACCTACTGTCTGCTGCTAAGTCTACTGTCGAGAACCGGGGACGTTTACTTACATAAATTTGCCAGGATTGTATCGATTGTATCGATAATAATGTGTCAATAGGTTCGCCCACTATTCAAACTCAAACTCAAAAATGTTTATTAATATATTTATTTTATTTATTTATTTATTCATTTATTATCAGGCTACTTGAGAAAAGTTACAGATCTTATATTAACTTATTCTACGGCCCATAGATACATTACCTTAAAACTAGAAATAGGTACATACTCGTATAATCATATCTAATAAAAGAACACTAATAACTGTCTGTTGTTTACACGGGTGTCGTGTTACACTTCGCGTAAGGTAACGTGCCGCGAAACCGTCTATACACGACACCTTTCAAAAACTCTTCCTTAAGAAACACGTCGAGATGATGTTTCTCCACCCTAATCACGAAGGACTTAAAGTACGTGTTGTAGCGCGACTCCAACCTCTCGACTCTCAAGGCCCAGTTGGTCTTCGTCCTGATGTACTCCACGATCTCGATGTCCTTCTTCTAATATAGGTTATAAAATGACATTTAAGGCTTGGGCAAACCAAAAGCAGTTGCAGTGCGGTAGCAGTGCGTCTAGGTTAGGAAATAATGTAGTTATATGAGGGATGACACACTGAACAAACGCGGGCCCGCTTTGTTCAGTGTGTCATCCCTCATATAACTACATTATTTACTAACATAGACGCACTGCTGCCGCACTGCTACCGCACTGCAACTGCTTTTGGTTTGCCCAAGCCTTTATTAACGTCAGCACATAATAATTTACATTTAAAGCCAGATTCGCAAAGCAATGGGTGGAGCCAAAGAGAAAAGAATCTGGCATTAAAAACTCCAGGTCTTTTTGTACAAATTAAACGTTGTTTCTTTCTTTTTTCTTTCTTTCAGGCGTTTTACGTGAGAACAACAAAGTGTGGGTGTGTTATGCTCCTCTGCTTACCCCTTCGTGGATATAGGAGTGATGGTCCGTATGTTGTATTTTTAGCTACATATAATATGACATATAGCATAGCATCACGCCTTTTTCCCCGAAGGGGTAGGCAGAGGTGTGCAAACACACCCACATCTCGCCAGCTATGTTAGGTCCCATGTAATAGGGGGCTAGCCTATTGCCATTTACCGGGCACAAGTTCCAGACTCTGGTATAATTATCTGGGTAAAATTCTAAAGAGAATTATACATAATATGACAAGTACAATAAATAACGATAAATAGTGACTAGCTTGAGCATGGTGCAGGCGCCTCCTAAAATGCTATTTGTGGCATATTTTGTAATTAGGTGACTATACATTTATTTATTTTTTTGAATATATTTTTTTAATGTTCCATTTTACACACTGTTGCTATAGTGATAAGAGTGGCAGTGAGTTTTATTGCCAGGTTCTTGCTCACGGTTCTACCTATAGCTTTGCGAATCTGGCAGTAGGAAGGTACATGTAAATATAAAAGCAATAATATTTTAATTAAGACGGAGCGCAGCGGAGTCTTCCTCATACTTGGTCTCAATCGAAAAACTTTGTGCCACGATACCGGTCGCAATTTTAAACCTATCGACTTGAAATTTGGCTGCAGATAGAACACATTAACGTGATTTGTTGTATAGTTTTTGGTATATGTAGCTTATATAGTTTTTTTAGAGTTATCAAACATTAAAGTAACGTACCACAGTACTAAAAAAATCGATTGTTGGATTTCGCGCGCCAAATTTAATAATACAAAACTTCTAATTATTTAACTATGGAAATGGAACTATTCACCCGATTGGTGTCATTTATTAATCCGTAATGCAATTAACCTGTCTTTCACTCCGTCTTATTTATTTTGTATTTGACGTTCCTAGCTTTTCGTTCGTAAGCGTCAAAATAAATCATCATTTCGTTTCATATCATATCAAATATAATTTCTGATTGTACAATGAAGACCAACAATTAATTAATGAAGTAACGTACATACTACCGTACATACAAACGTATGTACATACTACGTACAGACTAGTATAGTATTCTTATATCTGTGATACTACATAGCCATTATCTTTATTTAGTTTCAAGAAAATAAAATGGATTTATGGATTTTTGATGGAAAATATTGAAATTTGTCGTCAGTATATAATTTACCTTTTGTTACGGAACCCTAATAAGCTTTTACTAAGATTCCTAGTTTCATTTTCCAGTACCTACCTACCTATGATAGATACGCGGTAGATATTTAACGAGGGTCATTGACTTCTCCGCTATTAGGTAGCTACTGTTACTGTATGTTACAATTTTTATCATGACAATTGTTCTCGCAGACATTTTCGTGTACACTGTAATGAAGGAATGATTTAGTTAAATAGGTAACTACGTAGAATGTCCAAGAGCGCAAATAGAAGAATACCAAACTAGTATCTACAGATTCTGATGCTCCTAATATTTCCTTAGCCACCGATTTTTACGTAAAAAGACCTAACAGATTAATTAATTAATTAATAGTAAAGTAAATTAACAGTCTTTCGATATCAGTCCACGTAGGTACATGGGGCACACTAAAAGTTTTGCACTTCTAGCTAATCGAAACTATTTGAATTTCTAATGTTATATTTTTATAAACTTTGCAACCTTCTTAATTCTTAAAAACACAATTGGCGGGAAATCATTTGTCAATTGTGTTTTATCACACATCAAAGTTCTACGTATGCAACGAAAATGGAATTAAGTCGAAAAGATTTTAGAGCGATGATTTTTTATGATTTTAAAAGTTCTCTCTCTCCGCAAGACTGTGCCGCTCGTCTTCAAAATGCTTTTGGGAGAAAAGCACCTTGTTTGAGCACCGTGGGGCGATGGTTTGCTGAATTTGAGAGCGGTCGAGTTTCTTTATATGACGAATTTCGTGAAGGGCGGCCTTCAACTGCCGACAACGAAAATAATGTGGCTACTGTTAAGCGGTTAATTGAAGAAAACCCGCGGATTACCTATGAGACAATTCGAGGACTATTGGGGATTGGTATGAGTCAAATCCAGAAAATTTTACACGAAGAATTGAAAGTTCGGAAACTTTGTTGTCGTCCCTCATGAACTGACAGCGGAGCAGAAGCGGGCTCGCGTGGAATGGTGCTCACAGATGCTACTGAAGTACGACCACGGACATTCTAATGCTGTTTACTTATGACATTGTCACAGGAGACGAAACGTGGATTTATTGTTTTGAACGAGAAAAAAACCAGCAATCTTGTGAATGGGTGTTTGAAAATGAGAACAAGCCAACAAAAGTGAGGCAGGCGAGAAACGTTGGTATAAAAATGATTGCGTTTTTTTTCTCAGCTACGGGTCCCATCTGTACAATTCCACTTGAAGATCAAAAGAGTGTTAACGCCGAATGGTATTCTACCATTTGTTTACCCAGGGTGTTAGAAATAGTTCGCGAAAGACGACCCAAAAGCCGCGTTCTCCTACATCGTGACAACGCTTCTTCACACACGGCCAACAAAACAAAGTCATTTTTAGTTTCCGAAAAAGTACAACTTGTCACCCATCCTGCGCATAGTCCCGACCTAGAACCCTGTGATTTCTGTATTTTCCTCAAAATCAAAGATTTGATGAGAGGTTTCACTTTTACCAACTCCGAAGAGGCAGTGATAGCGTTCAATCAGCACGTAGAAAACATGACTTCAGATCTGTGGTCCTCCTGTTTTAAAAAGTGGTTCGATCGCATGAAAAAATGTTTAAAATGTAAAGGAGAGTATTTTGAAAACCAATAAACATAATATTTTGGTTTTAACATGTTGTTTTTTTAAGTTACGCAAAACTTATAGTGTGACCTACGTACTCTGCTTACATACGTTGGGGTACCTATTACATATACCTATTAATTTATGGTGTAATTATTTGGCTCGTACCTATTTATATATTTTTTAATCTGCCTGATGGCTTTTTTTACAATACCTACCTATTAGTATTTTTTAAAGAATACTAGTTACCTACCTGACTTCTTATCAATCACAATTTACGATCTACTAGCATTCCCGTTAACCCAGTTAAGCTAAAAGTGCTTGTTTTAATTTAGGAGTGGGTTCACGTCAATAGTGTGGTGGCCCGGGATCGAACTTACGTCGTCGAAACGCAAGGTCAACCTCTAAGACACCAAACTACAGACGTTTAAACGTCACAAAAATATTAAAGGTCCTAGTGAGTCCCCAATGTCAAGCTAATTCATCAATACACCCATTAACACCCATATTTATTTCTCAATCTATAAATTCATTGTAAACTATTGGCTTTCATTCTTTACCCGTCATGGTATCAAATGGCATACCAGTGACAATCCAAGTGTAGCACCGCGCGGTCGCTTCGCGCGTAAATAGTGTTGTGATACATGATTGTTAGCGAGTTGACTATCGATAAACAACATGTCAAAATTCAAGGTAGGTAAATAATATTTATTTGGCATTATAATCTCAAATATGTGTACCAACAACTGTGTTTAGTTGTTGTGTGTATTGATGTGTAATATGTGTTTTTATTTTTATCGAGTTTTGATACGCGTTGGTTTTATTGTGCTACAACTATTGTGGCTGGAATTGCGACAATTTAACCGATTTTGTTATGTATTTAAGTAATGGTAATGTTTGTTAAGGCACAGTAAACATTAATGTGATTTTTTACGGAGATTAGATGAGTGCTAGCGGACTTTATTCGCGGTCTCGTTTATGCAACATTTTTCATTGCTGCACCGCTCCTATTGGTTGTAGCGTGATTGTATAAAGTCTATAGCGTTCCCCGATATATTGACTATTTAACACTAAAATAATTATTCCATTTCAACTAGTAGTTCCCGAGATTCAACTAAACAAACTTTATAACATTAATATAGATAACATAGTACGTTCTTATTTACCTATGTCTGTAGTCTTATTTGAATTATTATGCAGGATGAGATTAAATACCTAACACTGCGCATAATACTAGTTATTATACCAATTATAATCCCAACCTGTTTGCTAGTTGTCCATCCACAACAATATATTGTCAACCTTAAATATAGTTTTCATCATTATGTAATTCAAATGAGACGATTCTGGAATGCTATAAGATAGACTGGTTCTGCAATGGGTGTATTGATATCCAACAAAACCGTAAAATTTAATAAAGTTATGTGTAATTAATAAATAACATTAACCTAAATAAATAAATAAATGCAGCTAGCAAATACAATTTCTCCTCTCTCCTCTTTGTCGATTGTTGCAAAAAAAAATACCGAATTTAATATTTGAAGGCGTGATCCATCCGACGAAACATGATGTACCTTAGACAGTTAGAAAACCCATGTCAACCATGTTTCTAGTGAGTAAAAATATTTCTATTTTTATTTCTATTTCTCTCTCCAGACAAACATTGTGCCCGACAGGGTCCATAATTGTAACTACTCGTATAACTATTTTAAGAACTGTACCACATTATGGAATCAATAAATGTATTTAGTATTGAAGATCGTATTTATAAAACAAAATGCTGATGCCATTAAGGTAATAACTACTACGTCTATTATTTATCTCAATGACTGGTGACCACCGACAGCTGCCAACAGCGTGGCACAGTTTAATAAGACGATAACATATTTTTTCGATTTGCTAAAACATAACCTATAAGTACGTATGTTGAGCTTAATATATCTCTCCATGTCAAAATCCGTTCAGTATATTTAGAGATTAACGTGCACATACATACAGATGTAGAAACATTCAAAGTGAATAGGTACTTCTTACTTATGGTTTGTATTTAGTATGAAGTCATTTTTAAAGTAGGTACACATTTTTTTATTCCGCCCATTATACATAAGTGCTGTGTTTCATTGTTTGCATAATGATGTTGGTATTATTACTAAGAGAGTTTACTATTTACTGTACTCACCTATTTTTGAAATCGGTAAACATACAAAGATACAAAATCGTTCCTTCTCTATTATTAGATAAGATTAAACCACAATATTATACTATTAGCTTTGAGCAATAACATGGGTCATGGGTTCACAAAAAAGGAAACGTACATTTAGGAGACATAACTTAAAGATAGTACAAAAGGCGGCCTTATCCCTAAAAGCGATCTCTTACAGACAACCTTTGGATGGATAGCGAGTAAAAGAAATTAAAAGGGTAGAGTGTACAATACATGAAAGAGAAACGAAAATAAAGCTTAGTAAATAATAAAATAAAGATAAGACAGAATCAAAGAAGAATCAAAGAATCAATTTCGTTTATTCAGTTTAGGCACATAAAGAGCACATATGAATGTCAAAATTTTACAATTTTGTCAAGTAATATTATAAAAATACTAAATTAAGTAAGTACATAAATAACCATTAGAAATTGATTCTTTCGCTGGTTCGGTAAGTTGGTTCTCCTGAGAAGAGACCAGCAAGAAAATCAGGTAGATTATCCATTTTCTTTTTAATATTGTTTTGTTTCAGAGTAGGATAACAATATAAATGAACTAATAAACTTACCCAGGTAGTAATGATATCATAGGAAAATAAAGAATACTTACATAAATACTTAAAATACACAAAATACTAAATATTCTAAATATCGGTTAGAGAAAGGTAGTAATATTAACATGTTTAAACTTCAAGTTATCCTAACGTGCAATCAGTGCACCTGCAGACCGACGAAAGAGGCAAAATATCCATAGTACCTCCGAATCAACTCCTTTTATTGTAATTTTATTCTACTCTCCCCTTTGAGTTCTGAAGTCAGCGGCCAGGGCGCCACCGGTCGATAGTAGATACTTATCTACGCTCAGGACCATCGACCTCCATGATCGGGACCTGTGGACGGCGAGATACCCACCCGCCCTCTCAGAAGCAGGCTAGATAGTTCGTGTCCTGCGGGGCTGAGGCCACGCAACACGCAACTAGATTCACTCACCGACGTGGGATAAAAGCCTACCCCAACGACGCGTGATTATCCTCCCGACCAAATCTCGAAGAGGCCATACAGGTGGCCAAAATCCGCAGGGCGCCACTGGAAGTACCTCCTGGTGCGTACCAGAGACGCACGGCAATGGACGTAAAAGCGGCCCCAGCTACGGGGCTACGGCTTTAAGCTTCAGTTAAGGCCCATTAAGAACACATATAAATGTCAAAATTTTACAATTTTATTTCAAGCAATATTATAAAAATACTAAATTAAGTACATACATACACACACATATCACGCCTATATCCCCGAACGAGTAGGCAGAGGTGCATTACACACCCACAATTTGCTAGTATTTTTATTCCCACGTAATAGGGGGCAAGCCTATTGCCGTCACCGGGCACATTTATAATGGGTTATGTCCAAAATGGCCGAAGGAATTTAATAAAAAGTAGCAGCTTTATTGTAATTAAAAAAAATATTATCGTTTCCTTGCGATGAAATGTTGATGAATGGCAACAAAATCTTACGTGCCAGCCGCTATGGCAAAACCAATTAAAGTCCTTGGCGTCTCGGACTAACTCGGTCGGTAATTTTGTGGGACCCACGTAGAAGGGACGTCTATTGCCGTTATCGGGCATTATAGAAATTTCATTACCGTTCGGTAATTCAAACCAAAATTCTTAAATCCAGTATAGATATTAAGCGGTCCCAAGTCCACCAGGATCTCATGGAGTCATGGAGGGTGCGACTTGAGCAATTCAAGTGGGGTACCTACCACCATCATCGCGGCGGTGAGACCGATCATGGACGATTGGCTGCAGAGGCAGCATGGTGACCTCACGTACCGTGCGACGCAGGTCGTTGCCGGGCATGGATGCTTCGGTAGCTATCTGTTTCGCATGCATCGTGAGGTCACACCCCGGTGTCAACACTGCGAGGTTTCCGACGACGACACCGCACTCCACACGTTGGTGGAGTGCTCAGCGTGGGCGAGTCAGCGGCTGGACCTCGTAGTGGGTCTGGGCATGGATACCCTCTCGCTGGAGACCATGCTTCAAGCCATGGTCTCCAGCGGGAGTAGGTGGAACGCGGCCGTGTCATTCTGCGAGCAAGTCATGCTCGCGAAGGAGGCGGCCGGGAGGGAGAGGGAGCGTACCCTCCCCGCCGAGTTTCGTAGTCGGCGGCCAGGCCGCCCCAGACTATGCGACTACGCCCAAGACTATCGACCTCCATGATCGGGGCCTGAGGACGGCGGGATCGCCACCCACCGTCCTTACAGAAGCAGGCTAGAAGGGTTGCGTGCTGCGGGGCCTTTGACCCATAGCACGCAACCAGATTCACTCACTGACGCGGGATAAAACCCTACCCCAACGACGCGGGATTCTCGTCCCGACCCAACACCCGCAGAGACCACAGAGGTGGTCAAAGTCCGCCGGGCGCCTCTGGACATACCCTCTGCTAGTAACCAGAGACGCCCGGCAACGGACGTTAGAGCGGCCGCGGCCTTGGGCCACGGAATTAAAAAAAAAAAAGAAAGTATAGATATTACATAGTAACAAAAAATAGAATCTCAGCAGTCTGAGCACTTTGTCAATGTTTTATACCAAAATATAAATAACCGGTTATGGCAGATTATAATTTAATGATTCAGTTTTCTATGTAAACAATACCTCGTAAAATTCTACATAATAATATTCTTTTTATATTATCCTACCGAAGTTTTTTACATTAGTATAAAATATGTTGTATAATACTGTGATAACGAATTCAAATGGCAAACATAAAAGTCTTCAGTTTGCGGCAGTAGGTTTGCCATCTATTTACGTGAGACCAGTGAAGTTACTGGTGAAAACCTGGCAAATTTTATTTCCAATTTTTTTGAATTTGTACTTATTTATTAATGTATACGTAGGTCACACTATAAGTTTTGCGTAACTTAAAAAAAACAACATGTTAAAACCAAAATATTATGTTTATTGCTTTTCAAAATACTCTCCTTTACATTTTAAACATTTTTTCATGCAATCGAACCATTTTTTAAAATAGGAGGACCACATATCTGAAGGCATGTTTTCTACGTGCTGATTGAACGCTATCACTGCCTCTTCGGAGTTGGTAAAAGTTAAACCTCTCATCAAATCTTTGATTTTGGGGAAAATACAGAAATCACAGGGTGCTAGGTCGGGGCTATGCGCAGGATGGGTGACGAGTTGTACTTTTTCGGAAGCTAAAAATGATTGTTTTGTTGGCCGTGTGTGAAGAAGCGTTGTCATGATGTAGGAGAACGCGGCTTTTGGGTCGTCTGTCGCGAACTTTTTCTAACACGCTTTTTTTTTTTTTTTTTTTTAATTCCGCGGCCCAAGGCCGCGGGGCTCTAACGTCCGTTGCCGGGCGTCTCTGGTTACTAGCAGAGGGTATGTCCAGTGGCGTCCGGCGGACTTTGACCACCTCTGTGGTCTCTTCGGGTGTTGGGTCGGGACGAGAATCCCGCGTCGTTGGGGAAGGGTTTTATCCCGCGTCAGTGAGTGAATCTGGTTGCGTGCTATGGGGCAAAGGCCCCGCAGCACGCAACCCTTCTAGCCTAAAATAAAACAACGTTTATTATCTTTGAAATTTTTAGAAAATTATTTAGATTCGTCAAAAGTTGGTGTGACTCTACCGAGGGTTCCAAAATGCAACGAGACTGAGAAGAGCCCTCAAGAAACTCAGTTCGGCTTTTTTCCAAAATATTTCATCTTAAATCTAATACAGAGTTATTTAGAAAGGAGCCATTCGTGTTACAACCAGGCCGCCTTGTCATCTAAGAAATCATTAATACTATAATAAGCTTTATGGCACAATTTACGTTTTATTAGTTTTTTAAATTTATTAACAGATAAATTTGCTATTTCGGTTGGCAATGTTTTGTACATTCGAATAAAGTTCCCCGCAAAAGAATTACTCACTTTATGAAGCCTAAATTTAGGAACAGCCAGTTTATCCTTATTTCTTAAGTTTAGATTATGATTATCACTATTTTTCACAAATTTACTTTTGTTCTTGTGGGTATACAATAAAATTTCTTAAATATACTGTGAATACACTGTAAGGATGTTAATATGCTTAAACTTATCTCTTATTGACTCCCGAGACCCCATTCCATAGATAGTCCGGACAGCCCTCTTCTGCAACACAAAGATGCATTCAATATCGGCAGCGTTACCCCACAGTAGTATGCCATATGTCATGATACTGTGGAAGTAGCTGAAGTAGACAAGACGCGCCGTTTTAATGTCTGTAAGTTGTCGGATCTTTTTGACAGCATAGGCTGCTGAACTAAGCCTGGCCGAAATTTTCCCGATATGAGGCCCCCATTGCAATTTGGAGTCTAACGTTATGCCCAGAAAGACAGTGTCATCGACTAATTCTATTATATCATCCCTAACCTTAACACTGGTTTTAACAAGTCTTACATTAGGTAAGGTGAATCTTACACATTTAGTTTTATTTTCATTTAATAATAAATTATTAGCACAAAACCAGTGGACTATCCTAGAGAGGGCAATGTTTACATCGTCAAGTTCGCGCTGTCCACGTTTAACTTTAAATATTAAAGAAGTGTCATCAGCAAACAAAACTACCTCGTGGTCGTCTCTTATGAGGTGAGGGAGATCATTAATATATACTAGAAAAAGAAAAGGTCCCAAAATTGAACCCTGCGGTACCCCCATTGCTACAGGAGAACCAGGTGACTGTTTACCATTGATCACTACTTTCTGGACCCTATCACTTAAGTAAGAATTGACGAAATTCAAGGCCGTCCCCCGGATTCCGTAATGATCAAGTTTCTTAATTAAAGTCTGGTGCTGAACGCAATCGAAGGCCTTAGATAAGTCACAGAATACACCATAAGCATCATATGACTCATCCCAGGCCCTGTATATACACTCTAATAATTTAATTCCGGCATCAGTGGTGGACCGACCACGAGTGAAACCGAATTGTTTTGTATGTAATAGTTTATTAACGTTAAAGTGATTTTGCATTTGATTAAGCATAATTTTTTCAAAAATTTTACTAAATGTAGGTAGTACAGAAATGGGACGGAAATTGGACGGATCTGAAGTACTACCCGATTTAAACAGGGGAATTAATTTACTAGATTTCATTAAATCAGGGAACACACCACTATCAACACAATTATTAAATATTATTACTAGTTCAGGAGCAACCATTTCAACAAAAGAATTTACTAAATACACAGAGATGCCCCAGAGGTCAGCTGTTTTCTTGGTATTTAAAGATTTAAAAGTTTTTAAGATGGTGTTTATGTTAACTTTACTGAATTTAAATATAACGTTACAACAAGGAACGTTTGATTTTAACAAAGATTCTGCAATGGGGGTTGAAGAGCCTAGGGTTTTTGTCAAATCTACAGGAATTCGGGAGAAAAAATTTTCAAATTCATTAGCGACCTCGAAGTCTGATGTTGTTATTTTACCATTTATATTAAGTTTAAAATTATTATCATTTAATTTTTGTTGACCTCTTTCCGCGTTTATAATTTTCCAAGTAGATTTAACTTTGTCTGCACTATTGAGAATTTTATCACTTATATATTTTGATTTAGCTGCTAAACAATCTGCTTTAAACTTTTTTAAATAAGTTTTAACAAAATCTAGAAATTCAACTGATCTATTAAGCTGTCTTTCTGAGTATAGTTCATAAAGTTTTTGTCTACTTCACCACCATTCACTGAAAGTAGGACTATCACTAATCATGACCTCCTTAGACTTGAATATGGAGTTGAACTCGTTGTAAAAAGAATCAAAAAATAATTTATACATTACATTTGGATCTAAGCCAGTGTCTAAGAATGGAATTTTATTGCAAAGTCCAACCCTCATACGTTCCAAGCGGTCACCAGTTATTGGTCTACATAATATTTTACGTTTTATAACTTTTTCTTTAGTGATTTTAAAAGATGCTATTTGCCCACAATGGTCTGAATCTAGCTTTTTTATAATACTTTTACTTTCTGGCAACATATCGCTGTATATATTATCCAGGCAACTGGCTATTGTAGCACAATATCTAGTAGGCTCCAAAAATAAGTTTGTAAGATTGTGTGATTTAAATAAATTTAAAATATTATAACTCATAGGCGTATTAACAAGTAAATCGACATTAAAATCACCACAAACTATTAGGTACTTATTAGTTTTTCCAAGTTTACATAGAACTTTGTCAATAAGTTCCTCAAATTCGCAAAAGGGCGAGATTCCAGGTTTATACACGCATACTACAATGAATTGCTCCATTTCCACGCAAGACAGTTTGACTTTACACTCTAGAGAAAGAGACACGATATCTTTCCGTTCTTTAAATTTAAGTTTTTTATTTAATATAATCAAAAATCCCCCCCGTACTGTGGTCACCCTGCAGAATGCACTACCAACCCGGTGATTACTAAAATTGAACATGAGCTCATTCGACTTACGCATATGTTCTGTAATACAAAAAATATCAATATTATCTGAATTCATTAACAGTTCCAACTCTGCCTGCTTCTGTAAGGAGCGGCGGATAGCGATCCCGCCGTCCTCAGGCCCCGATCATGGAGGTCGACAGTCTTGGGCGTAGTCGCGGAGTCTGGGGCGCCCTGGCCGCCGACTACGGAACTCGGCGGGGAGGGTACGCTCCCTCTCCCTCCCGGCCGCCTCCTTCGCGAGCATGACTTGCTCGCAGAAGGACACGGCCGCGTTCCACCTACTCCGGCTGAAGCATGGTCTCCAGCGAGAGGGTATCCACGCCCAGACCCACTACGAGGTCCCGGCGCTGGCTCGCCCACGCTGAGCACTCCACCAAGGTGTGGAGTGCTGTGTCGTCGTCGGAAACCTCGCAGTGTTGACACCGGGGTGTGACCTCACGATGCATGCGAAACAGATAGCTACCGAAGCATCCATGCCCGGCAACGATCTGCGTCGCACGGTACGTGAGGTCACCATGCTGCCTCTGCAGCCAATCGTCCATGATCGGTCTCACCGCCGCGATGATGGTGGTACCCCACTTGGGTTGCTCAAGTCGCACGTCCATGACTCCATGAGATCCTGGCGGAGTTGGGACCACTGGTCCTCAAATTTCTCGAGACGCAGGCCTGTGGTCCCGCTCCAGCGCCTCCTTGCGCCATTGGAACAATGACGCAAGGGCTCTCGCTTCCAGGTCCCATGGAGGGGTCCCGGCTAGGAGACATGCAGCCTCTCCGGAGATCGTGCGGTACCCCCGTATGGTTCTGACGGCCAAGGTTCGAAGTGGTCTGTTTAACAGAGTCACGTTCCCCTTGACCGCCAACCTATCCGCCCATACGGGAGCCCCGTATAGGGCCATACTCCGCACGATCCCCAGGTACAGTCTCCTGCAGGAAGCGTTGGGTCCCTTTAGGTTGGGCATCAGTCGCGAAAGCGCGGCCGATGCCTGCGTCACCTTGGGGACCAAACTTCGGAAATGTGGTCCGAAGTTCCATCGGCTATCAAGTACGATCCCTAGGTACTTCATCGAGGGCTTGATGCCGATGCTAACGCCTCCCACATTTATGCTGGTTTTTTTTTTCTAACACCCTGGGTAAACAAATGGTAGAATACCACTCGGCATTAACACTCTTTTGATCTTCAAGTGGAATTGGCTGAGAAAAAAAACGCGATCATTTTCATACCAACGTTTTTCGCCTGCCTCACTTTTGTTGACTTGTTCTCATTTTCTAACACCCATTCACAAGATTGCTGTTTTTTTTCGGGTTCAAAACAATAAATCCACGTTTTGTCTCCTGTGACAATGTCATAAACAGCGTTAGAATGTCCGTGGTCGTACTTCAGTAGCATCTGTGAGCACCATTCCACGTAAGTCCGCTCCTGCCCCGCTGTCAATTCATGAGGGATCCAACGACAACAAAGTTTCCTAACTTTCAATTCGTTTAAAATTTTCTGGATTTGACTCATACCAATCCCCAATAGTCCTCAAATTGTCTCATAGGTAATCCGCGGGTTTACTTCAATTAACCGCAACCTTCAGTAGCCACATTATTTTCGTTGACGCCAGTTGAAGGCCGCCTTTAACGAAATTCGTCATGTAAAGAAACTCGACCTCTCTCAAATTCAGCAAACCATCGCCTCACGGTGCTCAAACAAGTTGCTTCTCTCCTAAAAGCATTTTGAAGACGAGCGGCACAGTCTTGCGGAGAGAGAGAACTTTTAAAATCATAAAAAATCATCGCTCTAAAATCTTTTCGACTTAATTCCATTTTCGTTGCATACGTAGAACTTTGATGTGTGATAAAAAACAATTGACAAATGATTTCCCGCCAATTGTTTTTTTTTTATTACTAAGAAGGTTGCAACGTTTAAAAAAATATAACATTCGAAATTCAAATAGTTCCGATTAGCTAGAAGTACAAAACTTTTAGTGTGCCCCATGTATTTGGCACCAATGTTTTACCCACCTTAACGTTTGTCTCTTTAAATACCTGTCCATCCTAAGGTTGCCTGTAATATATTGCTTTTAGCGATAAGGCCGCCCTCTGTACATACGCTTTTTGTTGTATCTTGTGATTTTGAATTGATGAACAATAAAGTTTATTCTAATCTAATCTAATCTAAAATAATTAGCCTCTTCTTGCACCTTCGGGCATTCCGATTTTTTTATCGTGCGGAGATTCACATCTGACCTCCTCAACCCATTGGCGATATAGAGTTCTGTTGTTAGACCAGTCGAGAGCTCTTAACTACCTGTAACAACTGCCATAGATGTTCGTATGTGGTTGAATTAATTCCATATGGTAAGTACCTTTGTGACGTATAATATTATCATGGGTACTTTTAAATTAGGCAGTTGTGTTAATATTTGTATTAAGATGTTAAAAATAACGTGGGTGCTGAAGGGCCATACCAACAACTACAGGGGTCCATGGCATCCTCACCTGCATGCGGTGCATCTACTGGCTATTGGACGAGGCTCTGGTAAACATACTACCCGAAAACGGGAATGGGCTTGTCACCTTTTACGTGGGAGTTAGAGAGTATGTGGAAGTCTAGACGTGACAGGCGCCTATGTCTGCCTGCCTATGATGGTGACGCGATTTGGATGGTGACCCCTCCATTTGACCTGTAACCTCTAAGGATGAGCGTGCAATAGGTACCCTTACTCTGACGGTCAAGGTCTTCAACGGTCAGTTTGAACAGATACGTTGTTAGCCATCAGTCCCACACATGCAGCCTATACTATAGATTAATTACCCAAAGTTCCTCTTACGTATTTGACTTACGATTAATTATGATGAATTGAACTGGGACTAACAGCGTCATATTTGATATACAGAATTGAAGTCTGGCGTCTTGGTGTCTCATTCTGGCTAGAGTTTATTGTCGGTCACGCATTTATGACGTTAGAAAGTTCAAATCAATTCACATATATAAAATTATTGAAGTGTCTGTTTGTAATTCAAATGTAACGGATTTCATTAAAGGCACATGGAAACGGATGAACCGATTTTATCAGGACTTTCACTGGCAGATAACTGATGTTATAAAGAATAACTTAGGCTACTTTTTATCCCGGAAATGTGTTTCCGTGGGAACTGGGAACTAGCAACTGTTCCACACGAGCGAAACCATGAGCACTAGCGGTGGAGCTGGTAGACAATAAAATTTAGGAAGCAATAACTTTAATGTAAAGTAAACGTGTTATTTTATTCAACAACTGTTACATACATACAACTGCCCCTGTTTCCCAAAAGGGGTAGGCAGAGGCATATTTTACGCGCACTTATTCGTGGGAACAACGTACGAGGCTGTAGCAAACAAAGTAGGTACTTGACTAGAAGTAATATATTCGTCACCTATAACGTGAGACCAGCAAGATTGTTGGTAAAAAGTGGTTGTGTATTAGTAAAGTATACGCATGAAAATCACATTGAAGTGAATCGATAAAAAAATTGTAGATCCTAAAATATCGACCTTCTGAAAGATCGATTCATATCGGACATCACTAGTGTAAGTTAATTTATTGTAAATACAATAATTTATACTCTTATCTTTCTAGTTTAATTTCACGAAATGTAATTTCGTTCTCAATGCATACAAATTGATTGCTATTTAATCTTTGTGTGTGTGTGTTTGTTTGTGTAAATACTACTTATAGGTACTCTTATCTTTCTACTTTAATTAAACTACATGTGACTATAGTCTTTAGGCACTTATTTTTACTAAGAATAAGTATGTACATACCTATCTATAAATTCTACATAGCCCAGGCAAGGAGCAAAAATCAGCGGAAATACTTTATTCCTGTATTATTTTTGAATTGGTACAACACATGGTCTGTGCTAAAAAAGATATTCAAGGTTAGATGTCAAAGTTTCCTGTATTTTGGATTCTTCTCGTAAACGGTGAATTGTAGCAAAAAATAGTCAAGGACAAAGTTGTAATGATATTTCTTCAATTTTGTTCCTAAGAATTACCACTTCTGAGATATTGCGGTTACAAAATGTCAAACGAGTTATATTTTACAAGCTATCCTGCCGCGCTCCTATTGGTTACAGCGTGATGTTATAAACCCTATATTACTCTTTAATATTGTAACTATATATAGGTGAAAGAATTGTTCAAATTAGTGCAGTAGTTTCTGAGGAATCACGTGGTACCTAACAAACTTTGCCCTCCCTTTAACATCCCTTAAGGGGTAGAATTTTAGAAAATCCTTTCTTAACTGATGCCAATGTATTTTAAACCCACACACACACACACACACACACACACACACACACACACACACACACACACACACACACACACACACATATCACGCCTATATCCCCAAAGGGGTTGACAGGGGTGTATTACACACCCACAATTTGGCAGTATTTTTAGTCTCACGTAATAGGGGGCAAGCCTATTGCCGTCACCGGGCACATTTATAATGGGTTATATATAAAACTGGACGAATGAATTTAATAAAAAAAATTGAAACCATGCGATGAAATGTTGATGAAAGGCAACAAAATCTTACGTGCCAGCCGCTATGGCACAGCCAATTAAAGTCCTGGGCGTCTCGGACTATTTTAGAAAGTAACAATAATAGGTATCGTTATCTTGTGTTTTGTATCTCTCAAAGATGCTTCATTAAATTACATCAAGTTGTTATTCAATGTATTCTAAAAAGCTACAATAATAGGTATCTATTTAAGGTTAGTGGTTTCTTAACAAGGTCACTGCAAAATAAACTAACTTTCTTAAAAGAAGATGAAACAATCCATCCATCCAAATAGAAGACCTAGAAGCCTGCTTTAGAAGACGGGGAAGGTAGCACGAGTTTATTAGCGGTAATAGGCACTTTTATGTTTGCAGGAACATCGTTCATTAATCGACAGGTAGACGACAAAGCAAGTATGGTTGACTTGGGCCTTTAAGATATTTGTGGAATGGAATCCCTAAGCTCCCGAGAAGAAACAAAACAACTGATTCTTTTTCACTGTGACTTGGTCAAAATTATAGGATTTCCATTCGCTACGATCTTGACACACTTCTTTCGCTTCCTCAACTTTCATTCATGTTTTTCATGCAAGCTCGCCGGTTACAAATCACTTTTAACCATGCATTTTTTTGCGCAAAATGTTCGACTTGATTGACCTTCCAGCCGGTCCATAGTCCATGCACAATCACGTTCGCAGACCCCGGCGTCTGATGAGGCTGCGGCCGGCGACCTTGTCGCTTTCCCTCTCGGCCGGCTCCTTCGCGAGCATAACCTCCTAGCAGAAGGGCACGGCCACGTTCCACCTATTCCCGTTGGAACCATGGCTAGAAACATGGTCTCCGGCGTCCTCGCTACATCTACCGACTTTTAAGGGCTGCATTGGCGGTTCAGGCTGGCGAACCAATGGATCACCGGGTTAGGAATCCCCCTTTTCCACCTTGGTTAGGTACTTCTCCTGATAGTATATCAACGTTCTTTTATCTCTATACATATAAGATAATCCCATATTGGATTAAAATAATGATGACCATGACTCCTCACAATTATTTAAAAGTTAAATAAGTAGGTACACTACACAGCGTCACTCAGCCATCATCTGCGACTCTATTGCAAACACGCGATGGCTATTAATCATCTGTGACTACTTACATTACAACCACGTCTACTTATACATATGCGGTAGGCAGAAGGATCTTACACACCCACACTTTGTCAATAATTTTGTCGGTCCCATTTAAGGGGGACATGTCTGTCGCCGTTACCTACAGGGGAGATACTATATAGGTTACCTAGGTACCATATTTGCAGTCCAAACTTCTATTACTTCCTATATCACAGTTAAAACATGACATGAAGTTCAACATCATTTTAGAGATCTTTGACCATTCTGAGTTGATTGCAGCTGGTCTTGAGTCTCTAACTATTACCGTTCTCGATTTTAACGACCTTGACCTTGAGGTCAGTGGTCAAAGGTCAAGTTCATTTTAGAGGTTTTTGACCATGCTGAGTTGATTGCAGCTGGTCTTGAGTCTCTAACTATTACCGTTCTCGATTTTAACGACCTTGACCTTGAGATCAGTGGTCAAAGGTCAAGTTCATTTTAGAGTTCTTTGACCATGCTGAGTTGATTCCAGCTGGTCTTGAGTCTCTAACTATTACCGTTCTCGATTAGACCTCGTTTTGACCTTCACATTGAGATCAGAGGTCAAAGTTCAAGTTCGTTTTAGAGGTCTTTTACCGTGCTGAGTTGATTGCAGCTGGTCTTGAGTCTCTGACTATTACCGCTCTTGATTTGACCTCGTTTTGACCTTGACCTTGAGTTCAGAGGTCAAATGGCAAGTTCATTTTGGGGGGTTTTCGACTATGCTAAGTCGATTGGCGTTTACACTGACTCTCTAGCTCTTACCGTTCTCGAGTTGAGAGTTGTTTACGGACGGACGGACGGACATTACTGTTGTATAAGAGATTTTCGTTTCGAAAACTAAAAAAGTCTTCTTTGGTCTTCATGATCATAGAATCCTATCATCAAGATCTAAGGATTCTAATCTAATTTCACTTTATACTGCTGATTGACGAGGCTCTGGGATAGGTACATAAAAGTTCCAGGTAAACAGCAATAGGCTCGCTTCCTATTAAGAGAGACCAAATTAACAATTGGCGAAATGTTGTTAGTTTGTATTGGAGTACAATAAGATTCTATGCCTCTACGCAACGCTTCGGGAGAACAGGCGTATCTATTTTCTTGCTTCTATTTTCTTAATGTCTCTTGAGCAGTCTCGGGAAACAACGTCTTTACCGAATGCAACCGAATATTAATATCCATGTCCAGGCGTATCTTGTATGTTAACAAGTATGAGAGCTGATAACAGTAAACAATTGTTTACTTTTACAATTATTTACAATTATTTAACCTGCCATTTATTTACAATTATTTAACCTGCCAGTCTAACCGCACCTATTACCATTTGTATGTTGTATGTTTATTGTATGTACTACACTGTTTATTGTATGTCAGTCACATATGGTTCCGTAGAATACATTGTAAAGTAACAAAATTGCTAAATTTGCAATACACATTTATATGTCGTGTATAAGTTAAGATTAACTGGTGTTTGTACAGAATGTTTTAATAGTAGTAACATGATCATACATAATTATGGGAATATTCAGAATAATTTGCTATGACTTTTAAGACTGAAATTTTAATATTTGAACTGTTTGTCCTTTTTGTTGAAGTTATTTCATGATTATTTGATGATGATACAGATTTCGCTAATTCTTTTGCGTTCGTTATTATCAGGAGAAGGTTCTTATGGGAAAAAATGCGTTACATAGTTCACCGGGACAGCTAGTCCTACTAATATTATAAACGCGAAAGTTTGTGAGTATGTAAGTATGTATGTATGGATGGATGTTTGTTACTCTTTCACGTAAAAACTATAGACTGGATTTTAATGAAACTTTACAATAATATAGCTTATACATCAGAATAACACAGGCTACAATTTATAAAGATATTGTGTGAATATTGTTCAAAATATGACGCGGTGCGACGGGAACGGGAAAAAAACCAAATTACCACGCGGACGAAGTCGTATTCAATAAAAATACTACTAATACGTATTATATGTTTGCCAGTACCTCGTCCATTAGCAAATATACCTTTGCAGGGTAGTGGAGTAAAAGTAGGATTGCAAAGCTGAGAGAGGGCCTAATTTGTGCATTGGGATGGCACTTGATGGCTATACCGACGCACGCTGGCGTATGTATGGGTGCCCAATTCCCACACACATGAATAAAATCTAGTATAAATCCGGGTACTGGGAGTTTATCGGGAATATTAAAATTGAAACAGTAAGTAAATTACCGTGTCTGCCATATAATATGTCTACGTAAAGTAAATAGTACTTAGACGCTGTGTCGAAGGACCACTCTGTACACTAACTGTTGGGAGTTCTACGTAAATAACAGTCGCTGGGGAAATAGTCGTAATATTCGTGGATTTCGTAGTTTGCGTAAGAATGATCACATTCTTTGTATGGGATATGGGATGGAGCATCTGAAAAGTATGTTTTACAGCCCAAGATCACTGTATTTGCAATTTATATTGTGAAACTAGCTCTTACCTGCAGCTCCGACTGCGTGTTATAGTTTTCTTGATCACCAGTTACTGATTTATTATGTATATCTAGCTGTTGCCCGCAGCGCCGCTTATTTATGAACCGATTGAAATAAAACAAACCTTAAATGTTAAGTTGAATAAACCACAACGAATTACTGAAAGCCGCATTCAAATCGGTTAAGCCGTTTCTGCGATTAGTGTGTTCAAACATTCAGACAAATAGACAAACAGACAAACAGACAAAAAGTCTAAAAACCATTGTTTTGGGGGTTTTAGACTTTTTGTTGCAGTTTCTCTATTATACGACTATCTACAGACTTATATACAGACATCGACATATTTATGATTGATAGTATAAAAGTATTCTTTGAGTGTTAAGTTGTGATGTAACAATAAAAATATTCTTTCTTTCTTTCTTTCTTTCTTTTATCTGAGGCACAACTTTAGTTAGAACTAAGGTGTGTTCATTTACTAGATTAGCAATTACGGCCTTCCCTAATTTCATTAGACACTAGGGCGTGAGAGTTTAATTTATCTAATAGATATGTAGGTATGTACTAGGACAGAATAAATTACCCTCTGTACTCGCGTATTACCGCGGCTACACATTAGCTAGGTACATTGGCAGCAATGTAGCTAGCTTATTACAGCTAATACTCCAATATGTGTCTTTGAAACAATATGAACATTGCGTCCACTCACCGCCCTGTGTCGATCCCAAGGCTTCTGGAGTCTGGACACATTCTTTTTGAAAATTAAAAAAAAAAATTATAGACTTACAATAAAATTTTGAAGTCGTTTGAAAATAAATTAACCTTGAGTAGCTGTGAGTAGCGTTTAAAATTAACTGTTGTAGGCTAAAGAACCGTATGTTTTTGATTAGATTCACGCGGTTCGACGTCTTAAGTATGCCATGAAGGTGCACCGATAACAACCACACCGAATGACCTAGAAAATGTATTAAGTTGCCCGATAAATCTAATAATTACCACCTAAGTAACTACACGTAAGTACATAACATAATATCGCATGTATTCCTGAAGTAATTTTGTTAGTTTTTAACCCCACTTGTCTGATGAAAAGCCTCTCATATTACAAAATAACTACAATTTGAAAGTGGCCGTCTAGTAGATGACCCAGTGATGTCCCTCTTCACGATTAGCTTGAAAAACCATAGGCTGTATCCGGATGGCACGTGCGCAGGCACAACGTTTCTACATTAGAGCAACGATCCTTAAAATCGTACCATATAGGTAGCTTATCGCAGGGAGCCTTTTGCCGCTAACCTGGACCTTCTAAATTTGAGGGAGACTAGTGCATTAGTTGACAGTCGTTAACCTTGAGGTGCTCTTGATTATCACAGTGTGAAGTACTGTGAAAAGGTAAGTACAAGATTGTAAGGAGCCCACTCATAAACAGCAGTACGTCTCCCCTGGTTATATTTCTCCTGCAGGAGCATGAGAGATGTACTGATCTATTGCCTAGAGTGCACCCGCCCCTCGGCTACCGTCAAAGATTCCCGACAGATTCAGTCCCATATTTAAAGTTCTTTACAATACGCACGCAATCTTCAACCGACTTCCAAAAAAGGAGTAGGTTCTCAATTCGACAGTAAATTTGTGTTCCTGTACTTTGGACCTATCAGCCTCTCTGCAAATCTGTGGACCATGTTACTGAACGCAGTAGTTGAACACAAGTGTCGCAATATAAGGATAATTTACGTACCAATTATGAAGTAATTAGAGTCACTGATGATAGTAACAAACAAATCATTTACAAACGAACACTGTTCAGCTTAGTCACTGTAATAATGATTTAAACCAAAGATGTTTATCTTTGGTTGATACATGAGTTGTACAGTTTGCAAATAGAAACTACATCTGTATAGATGGATACATCGTCTATTTCAGGGGTTCCCAAACTTATTTTATCTACTGCCCACTTTGATAATAAATATTTTTTTAGCTACCCACTTAAAAACCACTATAACTTCAAATGAAGAGTGTGCCCTGGTAAGCACTGGCGTCCACTAGCGACACCGACGATTTTTATTAATCTTGGTGAATACAAGACATTTTTGAAAAAAATATTTTAAGAATACTAGACACAGGAATTTGCAATTTTTTGAGATGTATGTTGTGTATTTTATTACCAAGAAGTAACCAAACTTTGGATTATTGTCTAAAGTGGCGACTTTTCACAATACTTCAAAGTTTTTCGGGGTCTTACCGCCCCCCTTTAGGCCTGCAGTGCCCACAAGGGGGCGTTATCGCCCACTTAGGGAAACGCTGGTCGATATGAATAGATATCCGAAGAGCCCAAGTTGAGGCTCTGAGAAATCATACCCATATCCTATAGTGCCCGGTAACGGCAATAGGTTTGCCCCTCAGATCAACCGTCTATAGATAGATGGCGAGTGTCACCCGTTTTCTTCGTGACGACTACTAAGCAGCTCTGATATAGGTTGCCCAGTATAGGTTTGGGTTCCACTAGGGGCGCCACAATCTCCGTCGTATTGTCGGGGCTTACCTTTCGGAGAGGGCCGAGAGAGCTTACCCGAGCTGGCTCGGGCTAGCTCGGCGAGATGTGTCGTGCGGTGTTCCGTAGCGGTCGGTACTGGGACCGCTTCAGTGGAACATCGACTGGGTGCTGCGGGGTTCGTTGCCTGAGGGCGTCAGGAGGCAGCACTCAAGGTCACTTCGGGTGTTGCTCAAGTCGTGGGTCGGATACGGCGGCTGGGACTGGAGGTGGCCCTGCAAAAGTCCGAGGTTCTTTGTTTCCACGGACCTCGGAACGGTCCACAAGGTTCATTTGTAATATTTAGCTTCGTATAACAACCACTTTTAAAAGTAAGAGCAAAGTAGCTTGTCAGTGATAAACCGATCAACAATACAATATAATATGCAGGATACAGATAAATTGTAAGCTGGCAGCTATGTAGGGCCGCGGCTGGATCGAATTAGATTCAATTATAGTGGCACGAGTCAGAGGAATCTCCGTACTGTGATTTGAACGACGAAATTGCACTTGTTAAGTATACCTGTTCTGGTTTATTTTATTTATTATCTATCTAAACAATTCATAAATTAATATGTTACATAGTCCAAATTGCTCATAAAAGTTTGACCCCTGTTTAATATTTAATCCTGTATAACAAAGTAGGTACTATGAAGGTGCTAGCCCGCTTGGCATACGACTTCATTTAGTATGTGGTAAAATTTGAATATTATAGAAGAAAAACTAAAATAAAACAAATGAGGAGGGAATGTCAATCGCCCCAAGGGTGGTGGACAGCTAGGGCAAAGAATTCTGTAAACATTAGTTTTATTTTGAAAATATAGAACAATATTGGAGATTGAAGTCTTTGATTCCTGTAGATACGTTCCCTAGTACTTATATCTACGTAACCCAACGTTATCCGACGTTACTTGGTGGAGGCGCCGGGTATCGATCCCGGTACCTCTCGCAAGTAACGTTGAGTATTGTACTTACTTAAAACTATAAATATAAATAATAATAGTACACAAAAAGTTGATTTTTAGGGTTCCGTAGTAAAGTTCTCGGAATCCTTATTCGTCATGTCCGTCCGTGCTCGGCTTTACTCCCAAACGGTGAGTGCTAGAAACATGAAACTTTGCAAGGATATGTATATTTATTACGCTGACAAATTGCTGCACTAAAATTCCGAAAAATATTTCTTTTTGGGGTACCTCCTCTACGTAAAGTGCGGATGAATTTGTTTTTCTCACGTCTACTCCATCGTGTGGGGTATCATTAGATAGGTCTTAACTCCCGTCCCGATACATTGAGAGATTGCTAAGATGACTTTTTCGATTTAAGTATCCGTTTGCGAGATATTTAGCTTTGAAGATCAAATTTTTGCGAAAACAGGGCGTCCACACCCGCTAAAATCTAAACGGCAAGTGTGAAAAAAATGAAAAAAAAATCTTGATGGTAGTCCATGTCATGAACTTTGAAGAAAAACTATAACGGATGGTATATCTCTGTTAGTTCAGGAGTTATAGTCTTTTATGGGTAACTACGGAATCCTACATTATGCGTGGATCGACACGCACTTGGCCGGATTTTTTTATAATATTTTGTCTTTGAGGGATTCAGGAAAATCGAATCACAAAAAAAACTTAATTATAAGAATAAAGATACCTACTTCACGCGGGCAGATCTGCAAGTGTTTTTGCTCGATTTTCAACCTTATCGACACAGAACAGTTACAAGAGTGTGTTCTGTGCTTATCGACATACTTTGGTTGGCAACAGCCAAAACTGACCGTCTCTGGTCTGAACTATCGGAGGCGTGTTGGTGTGTGGTAGCCTTAAAAGAAGCCATGCTTTTAAGGCTACCGGCACGATAAACGTTCAAGAATGATAAGGAGCTAACTACAAAACCTTTTGGCCCAATCTCATTAGAATGTCAGAAGCATTTCATGTTTGTGTTGATATTAAAAAAGTTTCTCGTTTTCGTTTAAAGCTATACGATCCCCCGGGCGAGTTGCTTTTAGTTGCTTTGTCTTTCGGCTTTGAACTTTATTTGTATTAATTTCAGCAAGGGAAATATTGTAGGCCGTGCGTTGCGGGACTTAATGAGATTTCTCCCCTCTTCTGTAGAGGGTTCCGTAGTAAAAGTAGTAAAACCCTTACCTATAGTTTCGTCATGTCCGTCCATCTGTTCTCGGCTTACCTCCCAAAACGATGAGTGCTAGAAACATGAAACTTTGCATGAATATATGTATTTACTACGCCGCCGCCGTCAAATTGCTAAAATAAAATATTGAAAAATATGTTTTTTTTTTAAGAATTAAATACAACACCCACACACTGGGTAGGTATTATTGGGAATGAAAAAACTCTAGCAGAGTTTATTAGTTAGTTTAAGAAATAAATAGGGTTAGAATAGAAGTTAAGAAGTGTCCATATTATAAGTTGCATCAGTAAGTAATGAGAGACTCATTTGTTAATTCTAGAATTTGTCAATGATATTCTCTCGAATTACGGACTCTCAGTGGCAGATTCCGGAATCCGCAAATGAGATTTTCCATGAACAACTCCTTCAAACCGTGATTGTTTTGGGTCTCTGCGTCCGTAATGGCGATACATGAGGGCATTGTTATCCTAGGAAACCAAAGCTTAAGTCGTGAGTGAGAATTTTAATGGCAGATCAATGAATCAAAGAATCATTGACACACACACACACACACACATATCACGCCTATATAAGGGTAGGCAGAGGTGCATGACACACCCACAATTTGCCAGTATTTGTAGTCCCAAGTAATAGGGGGCAAGCCTATTGCCGTCACCGCCTTGCGATGAAATGTTAATGAAAGGCAACAAAATCTTAGGTGCCAGCTGCTATGGCACAGCCAATTAAAGTCCTGGGCCTCTCGGACCTCTCATTGACTTCTCATTGACCAAGCGAACGTAGGTATCTATCCTGCAAACCTATGTACCTACGTTTCGGGCTAGCGGCTACAACTTTTATCCGATCTTCACGAAACTTGGCACAAGTATTGTCGTGACATAATCATATAAACAACACCATCATGTAACATGGCAAATGTATAAAAATATTTTAATAAAATTCCTCAGGATTTTGAAAGAAGGCTATTATACTGTAGACTTTCTTAATGATAAAAACGCATGGACACCCTAATCTTGTTGTTGGCCACTCGTACAATGTAAATTGTAATACAATGTAAACAAAACTATATTAAAAAAGAAAATAGATAATCTACCTGAGTTTCTTGCTGGTATCTTCTCAGGAGGATCAACTTACCGAACCAGCGTAGGAATCATTTTCTAATGGTTATTTATGTACCTACTTACTTAATTTAGTATTTTTATAATATTGCTTGACATGAAATTGTAAAATTTTGACATTCATATGTGCTCTTTATGTGCCTAAACTGAATAAACGAAATTGATTCTTCTTTGATTCTTTGTAATTTTTTGAATGGGGTGAAAGTGGGGAAAAAAGGTCCGAATAATGATGTTAATGCTCACGAGTCTTTTCAACTCGTGACACAAAGTAACAGCTTCGTACAATATTTACTTTGTGACGTGACCTTGTCGCTGCTCAGCTGACCGGCAACGACTGTACGTTGACCGACATTGTTGACAACAATAAAAACACGTAAGTGAAAATAATTAACAACTAATTGCAATATTATTAGTAGCAATAACCATTCATCCAAGTATTTGTCACACCCACAGAACCATATTTAAAAAAAAACATTCACCGTTCACCCGGTCGTAACAGAAAAAAAAATCGAATTCAGAACCTCCTCCTTTTTTGGGAGTTGGTTAAAAATATAAGTGTAAACACCTTAGGCTGTTTATATTAGTTACCATTGTCAATCAGTCAAGTTATTAAAAAAACAATTGTGAGTGTCAAATTTGGAGGTTATGTTTCGATGAGATGTGAAAATGAAAATGTTCTTAATTGTTTTAAAAATGTTATAAAATAGCCTGTAATGAAGAAATAAACTTGAATTGTCGTTTTATAAGCTTCAAAATTATTGAAATAAACAAGATTGTGTTGCTCTGAAAACAAAGAGTTTTATTTTACAAAAGTAACCTTCATTTTACACTAAAATCCCAAAACCTTATACTTAAACAATAAACCTTACTTACCTGAAAACAAAGAAACGACAATTCAAGTTTATTTCATCATTACAGGCTATTTTATAAAAAAATTTAAAACAATTAAGAATATTTTCATTTTCACATCTCATCGAAACATAACACCTCCAAATTTGACACTCAATATGTTTTTAATAACTTGACTGATTGACAATGGTAACTAATATAAATAGCCTAAGGTGTTTACATAAGTATCCATTTGTCGTAATTGCACCTGCTTTTTCTGCAGATCTGATAAAGATGTAAGTATTATGTTATTATTATAAATTCTTTATATTGTTTCATATGACAATGTTCACACGATAATCATTCTATGAAATTCTTCTTATTATACGAGTATTAGATAACTTGACGGTTTTCATGATACCTTGAAAATTGTCACAGTATTTTCAACCGACTTATAAAAGGGAGGAGGTTTTCAATTCGACTGTTTTTTTAATGTTTGTTACCTCATATCTCTGGACTGGGGTAACCGATTAAAAATATTTTGAAATGAAAGCTACTACCTCCCAAGTGGTCCCATTTAAATTTGGTCCCATTCTGAAAATTATTTGGTCCCATTTCGGTAATTTGAAGTCGGTTGTTCTGTCAATTTTAATAACTAGGAAAGATTTGTATTTTTGTGTGTTTGTAATGAATAAACTCAAATACTACTGTGCCGATTTCAAAAATTCTTTCACCATTAGAAAGCTACATTCACCCTGAGTAACATAGGCTACTTTTTACCCCGCTAATGCGTTCCCACGGGAACCGGAAACGAGTAAACTAAATCACGCGGGCGGAGCTGCGGCGATCAGCTAGTTTTAAATAAAAAGGTTTATCAAATTGAAGATATTTTATTCGGTGTGTTGAAAGATGTGCAAGATGCGGCTGAAAAAACGAAACGAAACGAAACAACGAAAGACGCTACTGGAAACTCGTGTTGAACCATAGATCTCGCGAACATTAAAAGTATTATTTCGACCGTTTTCCTCATTTCGCCCCAATCATAAAAAACTCACGGTGAAAAAATTATATTTAATCAATTCGAACAACTGAATAAAGTTTTTAAACGACTTCCAAAAAAAGGAATTCTTTCGACTGTGTTTATTTTTAAATTTATTTTTTAAATGTTGTTACCAGTTTTGGACGAGATGAACCGAATCTATATATTTAATACGACAATTTGTCTGTCTGTCCGTCCGTCGCGTTTTTCAATTATAATTAATAATACATACATTTGCATGAAATATTATTATTATTTTTTTTTTATATATTTGAGGCGATACAAAGTTCACTGGGATAACTAGTTTATATTGAAAGCTGCTGCTTCCTCCTCCAATATGACCATTATTTGATGCCATTTCTGTAATTTAAAGTCGGATTTTGTGTCAATGTGTTTTTTAATGTAGTACTTTAGGTACATTTCATTTTGTAAATAAAAATATTTACATTCCAAAATATCGTTTAAAAAATCCTCCGCGTCATTGCCGACTGTTTAGCATATTTACGCCGTTTGAGGCCTTCAGCCGATGCAGCAGCAGCGCTATATCCGGATGTGCTTGGAAGGTGTGAAGGTGCTAAGGTGTCAACCATTATAATTTTTAGTTCTATTTGTCCTACAGTCTAGTTTTAGCTGTTTGTAACTACCATGTTGAATTCTTGAATAATCACAAATAAAATGTCACAAGGTTTGAATGTAAAGAGAAACTTCTAATTTAAATCGATTGTTACGTAAATGAACAACTAGTTGTTCACGTATCTTATTCAATAAAAACACATTTCATCACTAAATAATCAAAAAATGTACTTACCTAGTTTATTTACAATGAATATTATTAACTTAACGATTTTGTGGGACGTGTTTATTACATTTACATCGATGTTACATATTTGATCGTTTTATGTGAAATTTTTAAGTGTTATTTATTATTACATATTATAAAACAAAGTTTCGGAACCCTTATAGTTTCGTCTTGTCCGTCTGTCCTCGGCTCTCCTCCCAAACTTTGCATGGATATGTATGTTTGCTACGCTAACATGCAACGTGTTTAAATAAAAAAAAATTTTTTTTTTGGTGTACCTCCCCTGCAAGTAAAGTGGGGATGGTTTTTTTTTTTCGTGTCTACTCCATCGTGTTGGATATCATAAGATAGGTCTTCTTAAAACATTTTTCGCAGTTTGCTAAGAGAACTTTTGGGAGTTCGATTTTTGCTGAGCGCATGGCTGGTGGCTTTGTAGGTTACCTCGGCGCTCCGCAAAATCAGGTTCAGCAGAGAAACGAACGTTTAAAACCAATGATTTTAAATACAATGGATTTCGGATCATCGCTCAAAAGTGTCCGAACTAAAAGAGAAACAAAACGCTAAAAGAGAAACAATCGCGCGCCAGTCTTGATTTTGACAACTGAACGACAACACGTTGCACAATGCCGTACTGTATTGTAAAAACGTGTAAAAACTACGAAAAAAAAGCAAATTGAAGACGGTGTATCATATTTTCAGTAAATAAGCTTTTGTTTTATTATTTGCAATTTATTATTTCACTTAAAATACAGTATTTCGTCGATAATAAATTAAAAGACAAAAGTAAATATTGCAATCCAGTCCAATACCGAAGTACCTATCTGTCTCTTTCGAACTCATCCCAAGCTCAGTAAAAAGAAAGAGACCATTTCATTTTCACTGAATAATGTACTAACAAAATGACCATTCAGATTTATTCGGATTACCGATAGCGATAAAACTATTTGGAACAAAGATTATAGTGGAGACGCCTTGGCTCTTTATGATTTTTTTTTCGTTATATGAACCAACATCTATTTCAGTTTTCCTCGGGATCCAGTACACTGTGCACAATGGAAAAATATTATTGCCCTAGCACGGCGAGAAGAATATTTTGATCCAAAAAATAACAATCTTGTTTGTTCGGCTCATTTTATGGACATAACAAAAAGAGGTCCGTCTTTATGAAACTTGTACAAGAATCCCTTGATTGAATGGAGGAGATAAGCCCAAAAATGTTTTTAATTTTCACAGGGTATCATTGTTTTGTCATAAATATAATTACACATGTCATTTTATTTCGTGTATGTACTGTTATTTTCTTTTTATTTGGATTCTCGGTAATGTATTCCCACGGGAATCGGGGCCGAGATAACTATATCTCGCGGGCGGAGTCACGGTGATCAGCTAGTAGCCAATAATTTCGTATCCCAAAAATTAACCATAAGATAAAAATAAATTAATGATGCGCAGTTTTAGCAACTAATTCAGTCACTTGAAACACGGCTATCTTGTAGTAGACGTAGCGACATAGCGTTATGAAAATAGTAATGAAAGCGGAAGAACTTTGACACCCGCAAGAAGTTTGGCATTTATAATATTATAATTAGTTAAATTCATTAATTCCCTTTTTGTTATTCATACACTACAGTTACTTATTATGAAACTGACTCGAAAAAAAAAATCTTTGTCAGTCGTTAATTAGTTTTTCAGCTTATTTCGTCTAACATAAACAAGTAATTGTAATTTATAAGATTATGGAATTTATTGTAGTCTTACATTAATTATTACGCCTACGTAGGTACATATCATGGAATCCTTAAAAGACTTTAACAAAATAAACCTACTCCATTGTTTCTATGTTCACGTAGTTCAAGTATACGCTGCATAAGGTGAATTAGTCAGGCGGACAGATAGAAGCTACGTAATGCGATAAATTAGTGCAAACAAAAGTGAACACTATTCCGTTGAATCAAGGTTTAAATTTTAATATGAAATTTGTTTATATCTATGTATGCCTATGTATAATGTATAGGTCGACTCGGGACATTATTTTCTTGCGATTTGTTCTAGATCCTATGTCCGTTGTATTATAAGGTCTTTGTTTAAAACGTTCGGTTCTCGCGAACATGCTATCCACTGTGTGGGAGTGGCATGTCTGCCCGGCACGCGTTGTTCGGGATCGGAAGGAAGAGGGTGGCATCAGATTGAAGAGCTCTTCAGAACAGGTTACGTCACTCGCAGTGGAGTTCACTAAGGGGCGCTGCACACAGCTAAGATACTAACTACAATATCGCTCGCCATACAATTCAATGGACGCACGACGTAGATAATAAATAATATTTCATATTTTCGTATCTTAAGATGAATTTGTATGGTATAATAGAGAATATAATAGAAGATATAATAGAGAAACTGGGGGGCTTTATGAACGCAATAAAACCCAAAACAATGGTTTTTAGAACTTTTGTCTGTTTGTCTGAATGTTTGAACACGCTAATCTCAGAAACGATTTGATTTTTTGATTTGAATTTGCGGCTTGGTTTTCAATCACTTCATAAATAAAAAAGTTATGTAGTTCGTTTTCCATTTTACAGGACACGTATTGAATTTTTGAGCACGTCTTTATCTTTCCATTTCAAATGTATAAATGATCGATCGTAACGACCAATCGTTTCGATCCATCGCTACGATGGATCGCAACGATGGATCGTACCGTATATGGGGGGCTACCAATTCCGGGGCAAAAAGTAGTTTTAAGTACCTAGGATCTAGGTATAGGACTTACCTATAGATTTTCTGAATGGATTCAGTAGTTTCGAATGTACAAACAGCATTTACCTATTTATAATATTAGTAGGTAGGTAGAATAAAACCTGTTTTGGTCCGGTTTCTCACGGTTCTAGTATCCAAATCGGGCAAGTTTACTAAGAAAATAAATAGTCGAAATGTATTACATAATTGTGTTTTTTTTACATAATTGTGTTTTGTTCAATATGGTATATCTGTAGTAGGTACGTACTTATAGAAAGCAAGTTTCATCAGGTGTCACCACTCAACAGTGGGAAGATTTATATTAGTGCCATGGTCACATTATAACACACGCTCATGGCTCATTTGGGGTTGATCTATGCATTCTATGCGGTCGTACTTCGATCAAATCGGAGATGTTTCGTCAAAAAGTTTTTTTTTGTTTAGGTCGACAAATTGACGCCTCCCGCCTGATGGTAAGCTGGTAAGCAACGTCTGACGATTATGGGCGACTCTCATAGTACACAGGAATACTATGGAGAGTGGCCCTCAACTTGACGACCCAGTAATGTGCCAAGAACCCAGGGTTATATGTTGGAGGAAACACGTGCGCAGGCAGGGCGTTCCAGGCCACTATCGTTCGGCAGAGAAACGAACGTTTAAAACGTTCCGTTCTCGCGAAGACGGTTTCCACGGTATGAGAGTGACATCTCTGCCCGGCACGCGTTGTTCGGGATCGGAAGGAAGAGGGTGGGATCAGGTAGAAGAGCTCTTCAGAACACTCACCGTGGTAAATACGGTAGAACGCGGCCAAGGATTCGGCGATTGTGCGGCGCTGAGCTAGCGGCTTAAGGCTTCCCGTTACCTACGGACAGTCTATAATGCGACAAGCGCGTCGCTGCATAGCGTCGAGAGCGTCCAGCAAATACTTCGCGGAGCCGTCCCAGAGGTGAGAGCAGTATTCGAGGCAGGGTCTAACCGGCGTTTTGTACAGCAGACACCTCTGGTGCGGTGTAAAGAATCGCTTTATCTTGTTCAGTATTCCTAGTTTCCGCGAAGCTAGCCCAATACATCTCTCAATGTAGTTTGTGTTATTGAGCTCTCGACGAACGTATATGCCAAGGATTAGGAGAGGAGTTAGATTAAAAGTACCCGTAAGCGAAGAGCATGCATCAAAATACTTTTGAAAGTGGAAGACGCGAAAGAATTATGCCAGTAGCAAGTGTAATTTCATCTCTACCAAGCCCAACGGGAAAGAGAAACTGACTGTATGTATGTCAATCAAATGTAATTTCAATATTTACAGCACAAAACTGTTTATTAACACGTTGAACAATACAATATATCATTTCAAAGTACTAAATTCGCGCTCTGTTGAACACACGTGGGCTATTGTACTATGACTGTTGGTTGTTTGTGTTCTGACAATGTCATGACATTATTGCACAAATGAACAATAATTCGTTAGACCGAATGCTACTTTGGATAAAGTGTGATATTTGTTTAGTTGTGGTTTCTGCAATCTCATGGTTACTGCAGTTGAATTGTGAGAACTACATATAATGTTCACGAGTCATCCGTTATTTACACGGTGATTACATGATCATGTCTCTTGTATGCGAGTCGCCTTAAATATTGATTACATTCTGTTTTTGAGGGGTTCCGTACCCAAAGGATAAAACGGGAACCCTACTACTTACTGAGACTTCGCTATCCGTCCGTCCGTCTGTCTGTCTTGGGCTGTATCTCATGAACAGTGATAGTTAGAAAGTTGAAATTCACAGATGATGTATTTTTGTTGCCTCTATAACAACAAATACTAAAAAACAGAATATAGTAAATATTTAAGGGGCCTCCTCATTTTTTTATTTTTTTTATATTGGGTTCGTTAAATTGACGCCGCCCGCCTGGTGGTAAGTCGTGACGACGTCTAGCGATTGTGGGCCACTCTCACAGCGCACAATACTATAGAGAGTGGCCCTCAACTTGACGACCTACTGATGTGCCTCTTCACGCTCCGCTTAAAGAACCCAGGGTTATATGTGGGAGGAAACACGTGCACAGGCAGTGCGTTCCAGGCCACTATCGTTCGGCAGAGAAACGAACGTTTAAAACGTTCGGTTCTCGCGAACATGCTATCCACGGTGTGGGGGTGGTATCTCTGCCCGGCACACGTTGTTCGGGGTCGGAAGGAAGAGGGTGGGATCAGATTTAAGAGCTCTTCAGAACACTCGCCGTGGTAAATACGGTAGAATGCGGCCAAGGAAGCTATTGTTGGGCGCTGAGCTAGCGGCTCAATGCTTCCCGTTACCTCCGGACAATCTATAATACGGATAGCCCGTCGCTGCATAGCGTCGAGAGCGTCCAGCAGATACTTCGCGGAGCCGTCCCAGAGGTGAGAGCAGTATTCGACGCAGGGTCTAATCTGCGTCTTGTACAGCAGACACCTCATTACACGGTCCGGTGTAAAGAATCGCTTTACCTTATTCAGTATTCCTAGTTTCCGCGAAGCTAGCCCTATACGTCTTTCGATGTAGTTTTTATTATTGAGCTCTCGACGAACGTCTATGCCAAGGATAGGGAGAGAAGAGAGCGTAGGGGAAGGAAAGGGGATTTCTTCGCTGTAAATGCACACTCCTGTGTTTTGCGGGCATTGAACTCGACCAGGTTCTCGGTACCCCATTGAGAGATACAGTGGAGGTTCCTGTCGAGATCAGCCACGAGTTGTTGTCTATCCTCCTCAATCTCCGACCGCCCCGCCGCCGGACGAGCCCAGTAGCTCCCGTGCAATGTGCTGTCATCTGCATAACAATGAATGTTCCCGAGGGATAGCATATCATTGATATGCAGAAGGAAGAGTGTTGGTGACAGCACCGACCCCTGCGGCCCCCCCCGCATTTACTTGCAAAAAGCGAGAAGCCTGGCCATCGCAGAGGACCCGCATTCGGCGTTCGTTCAGAAAGCTGGCCATCCAGCTGCACAGTTGAGGAGGTAGACCATATGCCGGAAGCTTGGAAAGGAGCGAAGCATGCCAGACTCTATCGAAGGCTTTGGCGATGTCCAGGCTAATCGCCAAGGACTCGCCGTGCCTTTCCATAGCCTCACCCCAGACATGCGTTACGAATGCCAGATCACCCGTTTTGGCCTGAAGCCGTATTGCCGATCATTAATTAGCGAGTGATCTTCAAGGTATCGCATGAGCTGCTTGTTGATGATGAGCTCAAACACCTTGCAGATGACTGAGGTGACAGCTATGGGTCGATAGTTGCCTGGATCAGACCGATCCCCTTTTTTGGGGATCGGTTGTACGTTCGCCTCCTTCCAGACCTCCGGCACGATTCCTGTGGAGTAAGACAGGCGGTACAGACGAGTTAGTACAGGAGACAACTCAGCTGCGCCGTTCCGTAGTACCACCGCTGGGATGCCGTCAGGGCCACTGGCTTTCCGCGTGTCGAGTGATCGCAGCACTGCCCGTACATCGCATTGCCTGAGTACAATGTCAGGCATAGTGTGGCCACAGTTGGCGATGGCGGGGGGCTGCAAGCCACGGTCGTCGACCCGGGAATTAGCCGCAAAGAGGTCTGTGAGCATATCCGCTTTCTCTTGGGCTTTGTGAGCCAGTGTTCCATCTGGGTAACGCAGCGGTGGCAGCGAGGGCTGACAAACGTTAGATTGCACGGCTTTGGCCAGTTGCCAGTATCCACGGTTGCCCGTGGGATGGGAAGTGAGCTCCTGACCAAGCCGCGCGACGCGCTGGGCATCCGCTCTCTTAAAGGCCCTCTTGCTGGATTTTGTGGCCCGGTTGTACGCTGCTTTGAGGTGGCCCACGTTTGGGTCGCGCACAGCCCGGGCCCTGATCCAGGCGCGATATGCCGACTGTTTTTGTCGAACAGCTTTGGCACAATCTCGCCCGAACCAGGGACGGGCTCTGCGGATACTGGCGACATCAGTGAAAGGGATGTAATATTCCATCCCTAAACTGAACTCGCCAGCAATCGCAGAAGCGCTTTCCGAAGGAGCCTTTCCTACAAAGCAGCGCTGGCTCCAAGGGACGGACGCATAATAATTGCGTAGACCGTCCCAATCCGCTGACGAGTAGTGCCATAGACGTCGTGCCATTTCTACAGCACGTGCAGGAGGTGACACCTTCATGCCAGCGTGAATCACACAGTGGTCGGAAATACCCAATGGGGCTCCTACCGAAACACTGTACTGGGCTGGGCGACTCGTCAGCAGTAGATCCAGCAGAGCGGGCGCGTGATCTGACCTGTCTGGTATCCGGGTGATCCCGCATACCATCTGGGTCAGACCGTGGGAGAGAGCGAACGCGTGGGCGGCCCTACCCGCATGATCAGTCCTGAGGGACCCCAGCCATTCAATGTGATGGCCATTGAAGTCCCCCAGAAACACTAGGTCAGCGTTCGGGAACCGCACCTGCGCATCATCAGCCGTCTCGCTGAGGTACTGGAAGAGCTTTGTTGTCTCAGAATCCCCTGTGTGGGAACGGTAGACGCACACGTAGATCTGGCTCATAGAGCCATGGTCTACCTGCAGCCAGAGGACGGAGTTGGAGGGGTTCTCTAGGCAGCGCAACCGGAGACAGCAAACATCCGCCCTAATGAACACGCACACCCCGGCTTAATCTCGAAATTGTTCCTCGATGACATAGCCAGGGTAACACAGGTAAGACGTGTCGTCAGGGCGGCGTATTTGTGTCTCCGTGAGGAACATCACAGCGGACCGTGCCGTCTCTAGGCGATGGTGGACGGCATCGAGGTTCGCATGGAGTCCACGGATGTTGGTGAACTCCACGTCAAAAAGTGAAGTTGTGGGGTTTCCTGGGACCGCTGTGGAACGTTTTCTTTTTTTATGTTGCACTGCCATAATAAATTTGAAGAAGAAGCGTGAAGACAGGGCGACATTTGGTGCAGCAGTAAGTGACAAAGCGCAGGGGCTAGCTTCGTCTGGAACCGTGTGGTTAGGTCGAAGCCGACCCGCCGGACGGAAGGGCTCCCAAACCCCCCTGATGCAAGGCCGCCGCTACCCCACACCGGTTACCACCCCGAGCGGCGATCCCACATCAGGATTATGCGCAACATGTGGGGCAGCCTCCTGGGGTGGTTGGTCCCAGGCGGGCCCCATAACTGTGTTGCGGGCGGCCGCGGCAACGCCGTTGCTAAGGGTCTCCCTGGCCGGCGAATCGACCCACACCACCCACACTAGACTCCGCTTCGTCCCCACTGGTCCCATGCCTGCTGCACCATACATCGCCCCGGGCCCGGCGGTGCAGCTGCTGAACCCCTAACGTAACCCAGCCTGGGCTGGGTTACTTGGGGGGCTTTAGCACAGCTGCACGGTGGTACCCCCCCGGACCAACACTGTTGTACCACCTGGTACCCACGTAGGGGCCGAAGCCACTCCTTGGGTACCGTAAATTAACGAGCCTCGTCCGTTGATCAGCAGGTGCGCCACTAGCAGGTGAGGTCGCTGGGGCCCTAAAGATGTTGGTAGAGCCCCTTTGCACCCAACTCTCATACAACAAACGTGATTTTTTTTTGCTGTTTTGCCACCGAGCCCTTTGTCAGGCTGTCTAACTATCACGGTTCATGAGATACAGCCTGGTGGAACAGAGAAGAACAGTTTCTTAGTATGCGGTGGGGTGGGAGGCATCTTTATTAGTACATTAGGGTAGGTACCCTTCTTTTATGTGTTATTCTGATATACTAGCTTGTACATAACATATAATCTATGCTGCGAGTACTAGTTAGAAATAACCGTGCATAGCTACCCCCTCCCAAGGCTCAAGGTGTTTGTAGAAAGGTGTGTAGCAATGTGATAAAAGACATTTCAAAATTCATTAGTTATACTTGTATTTTAAACTTCATTAATTAAACTTAAAACATTTCATCAATTTGGATATAAATAGAAATAATTTATTAAATATGTAAGTAAGTCTTACCTACATATTTTTTTAAGTTTGGACTAAGTAGTCTAAACTTAAAAAAATATACACAAACATATCACGCCTCTATCCCCGAAGGAGTAGGTAGAGGTGCATTGTGTAATGCCCACAGTGTGCCAGTAATTTTAGTACCACATAATAAGCGGCAAGCGTATTGCCGCCACCGGGCACACATTATTATGGGTTATATCCAAAATGGCCGAATTAATTTAATAATAAAAAGTAGCAGCAATTATGTAATTTTGAAAAAAAAATTGAAACCCGTTGCCTTGCGACGAAATGTTGATGAAAGGCAACAAAATCTTACGTGCCAGCCGCTATGGCACAGCCAATTAAAGTCCTGGGCGTCTCGGACTAAACAAATTCAATATACTTAATAATATTTCATTTCAATTATATATTAATTCCCGCGGCTAATTCCCGCGTCGATGACCGTGGCCTGCAGCCCCCTGCCATCGCCATCTGTGGCCACACTATGCTTGATATTGTTATCAGGCAATGTGATGTACGGGCAGTGCTGCGGTCGCTCGACGCGCGGAAAGCCAGTGGCCCTGACGGCATTCCGGCGGTGGTGTTACGAAAATGTGCTGCTGAGTTGTCTCCAGTACTAACGCGTCTGTACCGCCTGTCATACTCTACAGGGCTCGTGCCGGAGGTCTGGAAAGAGGCGAACGTACAACCGATCCCCAAGAAAGGGGATCGCTCCGATCCACGCAACTATCGACCCATAGCTGTCACCTCAGTCATTTGTAAGGTGCTTGAGCTCCTTATCAATAAGCAGCTCATGCGATACCTGGAGGATCACTCGCTAATCAATGATCGGCAATATGGCTTCAGGCCAAAACGATCAACGGGTGACCTCCTGGCATTCGTCACGCATATATGGGGTGAGGCTATGGAAAAGTACGGCGAGTCCTTGGCTATTAGCCTGGACATCGCCAAAGCTTTCGATAGGGTCTGGCATGCTTCGCTCCTTTCCAAGCTTCCGACATATGGTCTACCTCCTCAACTGTGCAGCTGGATTGCCAGCTTTTTAAACGAGCGCCGAGTGCGGGTCCTCTGCGATGGCCAGGATTCTCGCTTCTTGCAAGTGAATGCCGGGGTACCGCAGGGGTCCGTACTATCACCAACTCTCTTTCTTCTGCATATCAATGATATGCTATCCCTCGGGAACATTCATTGCTATGCAGATGACAGCACACTGCACGGGAGTTACTCGGTTCGCCCGACGGCGGGGCGATCTGAGATTGAGGAGGAGAGACGACGACTCGTGTCTGATCTCGACCGTAACCTCGACAGTATCTCCCAATGGGGTGCCGAGAACTTGGTCGAGTTCAATGCCCGCAAAACACAGGCGTGTGCATTTACAGCGAAAAAATCCCCTTTCCTTCCCCTACCCACTCTTCAGAATGCAACATTACCAATGAAGGATAATGTAGACATCCTTGGCATAGACGTACGTCGAGAGCTCAATAACACTAAATACATTGAGAGATGTATTGGGCTAGCTTCCGGAAACGGAAACTAGGAATACTGAACAAGGTAAAGCGATTCTTTACACCGCACCAGAGGTGTCTGCTGGACAAAACGCAGATTAGACCCTGCGTCGAATACTGCTCTCACCTCTGGGACGGCACCGCGAAGTATTTGCTGGACGCACTCGACGCTATGCAGCGACGCGCTGTTCGCATTATAGATTGTCCGGAGGTAACGGGAAGCCTTGAGCCGCTAGCCCAGCGCCGAACAATTGCTTCCTTGGCCGCGTTCTACCGTATTTACCACGGTGAGTGTTCTGAAGAGCTCTTCAATCTGATCCCACCCTCTCCCTTCCGATCCCGAACAACGCGTTCCGGGCAGAGATGTCACTCTCGTACCGTGGAAACCGTCTTCGCGTTCTCGCGAAGACGGTTGACGGTTGACTGAGCGTTTTAAACGTTCGTTTCTCTGCCGAACGATGGTGGCTTGGAACGCCCTGCCCGCGCACGTGTTTCCTCCAACATATAACCCTGGGTTCTTTAAGCGAAGCGTGAAGAGGCACATTACTGGGTCGTCAAGTTGAGGGTCACTCTCTATAATATTCCTGTGTACTGTGAGAGTTGCCCACAATCGCCAGACGTCGCCACAGCTTACCATCAGGCGGGTGGCGTCAATTTGTCGACCTAAATATATATAAAAAAAAAAAATTATTTAATAAAACATATTTCAAAGTATTATTTTATGACTAGTTTTTATTTTTAATTTAGCTTAAGTATAAATCGCGGGGCGCCACTGGAAATACCTTCTGCGTGTGAACCAGAGACGCCCGGCAACGGACGTGAGAGCGGAATTAAACACACCAGATAACCATAAGGTACCTTCTGATACCTACTGCAGAGCGATCACGGTTTGTCGACATATTGTCGGTCTACCTGTTTGCACCAATGATATCGTCGAAATGACAAAAATGTGTTAAGTAGCGACATTTTGTGCGATATTATTGGTGCAAATCATTGGGACTATGTCGACACGTCGCCCGTGCTCGCACTGCTGGTATCTATGTGATACAATGTGATACCTCAGATCAACCATCTATAGATAGATGGCGAGTGTCGCCCGATTTCTTCGTGGCGACTACTAAGTAGGTCTGATATAAGTTGCCCAGTATATGTTTGCGTTCCACTAGGGGCGCCACATTACATTAAAACACGTCAAAACAAAATCTCAGAACAATAACTACAAACAATAATTACTTCCATTTTTGCCGACACGCAAACTTCATCTGAGAAGCTGTAGTGACGTTACGTCATCCTCGACTGTTTGACCGTTCAGACGTGCAGAGTGGTTGTTCGTGGTTCAGACCGGTTATCAGCGCTCTATGTATAGGTAGATAGTATAGAGATAGTCGCCCTGCGTGTGATACCTAGTACCTACCTACAGTACCTACCTAACAATGCCACAATTAACCATCGATACTTTACATACAATGCGTCAGTGCACACAAATACCTACTTGGCATCTATTTAGTATTTATCCTATGAGTGTTAAGCTATTTAATAATCCTTACATAGTCGCAGTGGACGCAGTCTACGACCAAATAAACACGAAGGTCGCAGTGCTAGGAACTAGTTCACTGATGGATTGTAGTCTCAATCTTGCGTGAGACAATGACACATTAGAAATTAAAATCAACGCCCTTCACAACTGTATTTTAAGACTCGATTTTGCGTGACATAAAAAAATAAAATGATACCATTCCGTGGGTGCTTACTAGCTGATGCACACGGCTACGTTCGCCTGAAATAGTTTTCTAATTCCAAAATCCCACGGAAAGACTTTCTAATACATATTAATGGGATTTTCGCTGGCAGACGGCAGAGAAATAAATAATAAATAAATATTTTCGGACATTCTCACACGACGTTCTCACAGCCCAAATTAAGCTAATATAAGCTTGTGCTATGGGATTTAGACAACAACTGATAAACATACTTACTTATATATTTCTAAACACATACAATAATACATAGAAAATACCCAAACTCCGAAACAAACATTTGTGGATCGCACCAATAATTAATTTGATTCGACCCGGAATCGAACCTGGGACCTCAGGGACGGCAGTCGCATACTCATACCACTGCGCCACCGAGTGATGTTTTTATGGAGTAACTTAGCCCACCTTTTATCCCAGGCCGGGCGCCACTGGAAATACGGTCTGCTTGTAACCAGAGACGCCCGGCAACGGACGTTAGAGCGGCCGCGGCCTTGGGACGCGGAAATAAAAAAATAAAAAAAACCCTTTATCTCAGAAATCCTAAATAATGTTTTTAATGTTCGTTAAGTACCAACAGTACCTCGTAATTCGCGAACATTAAAAACATTATTTGTTGCCCATAATTTAGGCGACTACTAGTTTTATAACAGCAGAGAATTGAAAAGGGACTCCGTTCTCAATGGTTTATGAACTTTGTGATTAGGGTCCACAGTCCACAACGACGAGAGGTAGGTACCTACATGAACCTATTACCTATATATCTCTATGGGTACTATCAAAGTACCTATCTGCTCCGGTCTTCCTCTTCTTCTTTTTTTAAAATCGTGGCTCCATTGATGTTCATCGATGATTTCGCCAATGTCAAGGTAATGCTTGATGAGTTGATAGTCCCGCACAGAAGAACTAGTTATTCCTAACTAGCTCCAGGTGCAGGACAAGAAACTTTGTTCGGTATGTGAGTGTCTGGGAACTCGATTTTTGCGGAGCGCTCAGCAAAAATCGAACTCATCAGTCCGTACAACGAAATGTCAAAGGCGGCACAATTCAATCATGTCATGCTTAGCTCCAGAAAACAAGCGATTAGTATTTATTCTTCCTCACTTTGGTGAATGATTATATCTATAAATAGTACCAAACAATCCTCACCGTGAGTATTGTGTGCCGTGATCATGTTCGAGTTGGTAGTGAGAACAGTGCGGACAATACTAGTGGTGCGCGACAAAAACGAGTGAGAAGGAGGGTAGACCGATACGGTTTACCTTAATACTATTTCGCGATGTACTGACAGTTCCTCCGTTACCATGGCGCTTGCAATAGTGCCGAAATATCGGAAACTCGACAACAAAATAATACATGGTAAATATCCCGAATATATTTCCAAAATTTATAATAATAACGACCATGGCAGTTTAATTAACTATATAGTAGCAAATATCGGAAACTCGACAACAAAATAATACATGGTACATATCCCGAATATATTTCCAAAGTTTATAATAATAACGACCATGGCAGTTTAAATAACTATATTATAGTAGCAATCAAGTTTCATGTAACTGCAACATTTACACGTGAGGCGTTTGTAATCTTATATTAACGCCATCTACATATTGCAAGCATGACCAAAGCTAATTTTTAATTCTCCTACAGTACAGACATTCACCGCTAGATGGTACGATACCAGTAAAATATTACAAAAATAAAATGAGATAGTAAAATATATTTTGTTATTATAATAATTGTAAGTTTACATGGGTAGGTAAGTGATTTAATGCGTAACTGAAGATATATTTTTAAAACCAGTTCGGTACTATATTATTTGTTACAGCTAAAATAACCATCAAATTAATGTTTATTCAACAATTGCGTATGGTAAATATTTTCAGCACATCTATGAATTTGTAGTAACGATTCATTAATGTGTTGCTTTATTAATGAATGTTGGGTTGGGAGTACATTGATCTTAGTTGGGGTTAATGACCCAAAACTGGTATTTGGTCCACTTGTTCAAATGGCACTCGTTTTATTTCACAGCAAGTTTGCAAAAAGAAGTCACCATTTTTTTCTAAAAAAAAGTTTATATCTTACAAAGACAAATTAATGGTAAGTAAGATGTTAAAACTTTTCAAAATATAATAGCATTATTTTCGAAAAAATTAAATACAATAAAACGTCGATAATTGTTTCACCTCTAAACGAGGCATTATCAAGAGTGTCTCAGAGAGAACAGTAAAATATGAAGCCAGAACATATTTGCTTTTAAGTATGAATGTGTAAGTATAGATGTAGGATTTGTCACAATCACTAACGTGGGTAGAAACTCCAAGTTATGCTAACAAAATTCAAAATAGGTATTCAACAATATAAAACACTAGATACATCTTTATCACATAGAAAATGCAAAGTGACACACACAAACCAACAAACAACTACTGTGTCTGTTTGTGAAAATAATGCTATTATATTTTAAAAAGTTTTAACATCTTACTTACCATTACTTTGTCATGGATTTTCACCACGTAACGCCTGTTTCCATCCAATATTTATATCTTACGTTAGTACATATATGTTTTGTCGATAATGATAATTCTTGGTCTTCCTTTAGGGGTAGAAAGAGATATAATAATATTAAGAACGATAGGACTCGTGGTCTAGTGGTAACCGACAATGCTAACACACTGCAAAGGTTAATAACCATCTAGTTATTAGGCCGGTCTTAGGATGTGTGATTAGTTCCTCGGAGAGCACGTTAAGCTGTCGGTCCCGGTTGTCATACAATCTATGGCAGTCGTTAGTGGTAGTTGGGGTCCTAAATCAAAAATCCGACCGGTCTAACTAGGTATAGAATTCCAATATAGCCCATGTGTTGTGGAGGTCAGATGGTAGTCGCTCCACGGAAAATATCGAAGTTCAGCCAAATTGCAGTTCGACAGGAAAGCCGACCCCCAGGCTCGGTGGACGAAGTGAATGAGGATTGTTCGTTCATACATCGTGTGGGTTAGACGTCGGACTATCCATTTACCCATCAGAGACGTTTGGCTTATGTACTAATTTCACGTAGGTAATGTATGAGGACTACAGAAATTCTCCAAATGGCTAAGTACTTCTTTATAAGCCCAAATCTCTGAATAACCAATTTTCTAAAAGCATAATTCTCTAAATAGCCTATTTCCAAAACGGCACATTTCTTCAATTGGGAGTAAGTTTAGTTACAATTTTATAACAAAAAAAAAGGTTTTATAATTAGCTTCTAAATACTGAACTACAGAAGCCTGATGCTAGAAAATATTATCGAAATACGTCTTCTCGTAATCTATTAATAGGTACTTACTTTTTAATATTATAAAGCTGAAGAGTTTCTTTGTTTGTACAACTACTAGTTCAAATACAAAAATTCTTTTTGTGTTAAATAGTTAATTTATCGAAGAAGGCTTCGCCAAATGTATGCAGCTCTATAGGCTATATTCACCGGGACACCAACGCAACGGCAACGGGGCGCGGCGGGCGGCGGCGCAACCGTCCTGTACATTTTGTTGGTGGTAGTGACTGGTTGCGCCGACATGGTCGCCATGGTCGAAAATTTTGGCCTTCTAAGGGAATTAATTCTACACGGTTTAAAACTCAGTTTAAACGTGGTATTAAAACTAGTGGTTCTGTGAACCGTAGACTTCGGGAGCGGCTTTGTTTATTCTATTTATTTGCATGACTTTTGATTGACTGCTTCGGTGGCGTGGTCGGTAGTGCATCCACTTTCGACGCCGGAGTCTCGGGTTCGATTCCCGGTCGGGACAAACTTTGTGTGATGATACAAACGTTTGTACCGAAGTCTGGGTGTTTCCTATGTATAATATTTATTTATTTATTTATTTATTTACAACCTACTACTACCATTACAGGTGATACCTAATACGATAGTGCAGTTACCTATTACATCTATTTACACACTATAAAACAAAATAATAATAATACATCGCTAACACACTAAAAAACAAGTAACACATTTAACAACCAAAATAAAATAAGCAATTAAAATAAGACAAACACACGCTACCCATTACCCATACTGACACTTAACAACATTACAAATTATATTTATCTACTGCTACCAAGGAACTTAAGCAGCCAATACTAAATAAGCAGCCCTCGTGAACTCATTCAGGTTACAATCAAACAGATCTATATGTTCTGACACCATATTGAGCGCACGCAGTGCTCGCGTCAGAGGTGCCTGATACAAAAGGTTGGTGCGCGCGTGTGGGACATAAAGCAGTGGCGGCCGGCGCCTACGTCCCACGAAATCATCCGGAACACACAACCCTACTGTCCCAAGGACATCAGGGTTGTGTATCTTACCACAAAGAATTTTAAATAAATAGATAGCGAAAGCCACTTCTCGTCTGATCTCCAGCCTATAATATCCTGCCATCCCCAGCAAAAACAGTGTGGGATACAGCAGAGGATAACCAGGATATACGCCACACTGCCTCAAGTACACAAATCTTATGAATTTGTTTTGGATTCGTTCCAGCATCAATTTATACTTCTCTTCATGCGGTGACCATATTACAGTGACAATATGTATGTATATACAAAAAAAAATGTATATAAGTATTTATATCAGTTTATCTAGTACTCATATCACAAGCTCTGCTTAGTTTGAGACTAGATGGCGTTGTGTGAATTGTCCTAACATATTTATTTTATTTATATGGTTGCTATGGTTACGGATTGCATTCTTGACAGACAAAGAGAATACAATACTACGTAAGATTGACAGACCGTAGACTTCGGGAGCTTTGTTTAGAACATTTATTTTTCAATTTTCTTTATTACTCTTTCATTTTTCATCCAATCCAAAAAATATCATTCATATGTTATTCATTGTAAGCAAGGAGTGTGTGTGTAAAGTTTCATTAAAATCGTTTGATAAATACGGCCGCAAACATGATCTGAAGGAACCCGTAGATGTAGACATGTAGAGGTACAGACGAAAGAAATTCTCCCCAGTCTGCAAGTTGAAACGGAGACTTCGGTCACTTCGCTCCCTCAGTCAAAGAGCGCCTTGCTGGCTACACGGTTTAAAACGAACAGTGTTCAATAGAATATCGTTGGTTTTAAACCGCCTCTTTAAACCGTGTACTTATTATAAACCCTTAGTCAAATATAGGCCTTAGGCTATGTGACATACCATAGATAAGAACTTATATATACCGTTTTAAACGTTCGTTTCTCTGCCGAACGATAGTGGCCTGGAACGCCCTGCCTGTGCACGTGTTTCCTCCCACATATAATCCTGGGCTCTTTAAGCGGAGCGTGAAGAGGCACATCAGTAGGTTCTCAAGTTGAGGGCCACTCTCTATAGTATTATGTGCTGTGAGAGTGGCCCACAATCGCTAGACGTCAAAAAAAATACCGAACATTACGCTACAACCTAAAGGCGGAGTGGCAATGCAAAATGTATCTACCAAAAACGGGATTTTTATAGGAGTGAACGACACAGGCGTCCTCTAGTGTCATATATCTATGTATCGGTTTATAGTCGTAGTCCACTCAAAAGTACATCATGGTATGATGGCTACATACAATACAATAGGTACCTATCTGTAGTTTATGGTCCGTAATTTATGATTGTGTTTCTGGCGTAATGGAATTTGTTGCGGTATTGCCATACTGATAGTAGTTGACAATATTTTTTACATTATACCATCGCCTAAGACTTCGCCTGAACAGTTCTCTTGTTTTAGTCCGAATAGTAATTTTAGCAAAAAAAAAACGACTTAAGCTGTCACAACTGGACCAAATTGAAATGGAGCCTCATGGGAAGCATCAACTTTCAAAGATAAAAGATACATCAAAATCGATTCACCCAGTTGAAATGACTTAGGTAACAAACATAAAAAAATACAGTCCAATTGAGAACCTCCTCCTTTTATGAAGTAGGTTAAAAAGTGACTTAATTCCTGTTAAGGGTTGTGTAATTTATCTATCATCAATATCAGTCTAGCCGTTTTTACCTGATACGATAACACACACACTAAATAATCACGTCCTTATCTTACACAAATTTAGGTATATCTTAACATGCTCACTAATAAGCATTTGCATTCATTTTCTAAATGTACCCACTAGTTATAACTTACAAAACTAATGTTTGTTCACTTCTAATTAAAGCACAAATGTACCTACAATATACCTGGGCCCTGGAGATCCGTAACAAAGGTTTCGTTCCCAGTACAGACTCCAGCCCCCGCAAAGGAATAAATTAACACAAAAAAATCTGAATTTCAACCACCGGTAACTACGCTGAGCGCGTGGGTGCCGGTGCACTGGTCTACCTAGCTGCCGTCATGGAGTACCTGGCCGCCGAAGTGCTAGAGTTGGCCGGTAACGCCGCCAGGGACAACAAGAAAACTAGGATCATACCTCGTCATCTCCAATTGGCCATCCGCAACAACGAGGAGTTGAACAAACTGTTGTCGGGTGTGACAATCGCCCAGGGTGGTGTCCTGCCTAACATTCAGGCGGTACTTTTACCCAAGAAGAATGAGAAGAAGGCCTACGTTATACATTACATTATCTTACGCCGAAGTTAGTCACCTATTGTGAGAGAAATAAATAAAACATTTATTTCGTTAACCCCCACGTAATAGGTGGCAAGCCTATTGTCGTTTCCGGGGACGAAGTATGCACAATATCGTTTGTCTATTCCTTCTACGGTATGATAATAAATATAAATATCATCGGCATCGGCATTATTTTATTACCGATATCACTGGGATAGTCCATTGCGAATATTACTAGTGGTCGCCCCTATGGGTCGAACCATGGTCGAAAATTACCTAGACCTCGCGAACATTAAATTTTTTTGTGGGCTTTCACCCGATTACCCCATTCCGATTTAAAAAAAAAAAAAAAATTAAAAAATTCTATTAAGTAAAGGAATACTTCTGCCAAGTTTCGTGGAGATCGGATAATACTCGTAGATGGGGCGGGGCTGCTAGCCCGAAAAAACTTTAAAAACATAATTTGAGCAATTTCCCCCCAATCCAAAATAGCTCACGACGAAAAAATTGTATTAAGACAAGAAACACTTTGTGCCAAGTTTCATGAAACTGTGGCTGCTAGCCCAAAACAGACAGATTAACTGACGAAAGCAAAATTGTGAAATCTCAAAATGTAGACCCTTTGCTCGCTCGGTCAATAAATAGGACAGTACAAGACAGTACATTATCTTGCCTTGGAGTAGGTACCTATACCTACTCCAAGTGTATAGACGCTGTGGCGAAAGACCGTTAATCTGCACTGCATCTATTGGGACTTTAAATAGGTACAGTTCGCGAGGGATAAGCGGAGCTTTGCATTTGTTTAAGTGACCACGAAAAGTAGAGTAAAACTTTTTTTGTAGCCGTTTGTAAAACACATGTGTGTGTAAAAGAGTTCACATATACGTTCACGTACACTGCACTCACACTAATGCAAAGCTCCGTTTACGCCTCGCGACCTGTAACAATCGTTAAGGAAATAGCCGTGTAAATATAACTGTAATAACGGCCCCATTAATTTGTCGGGATGGGGTACTAGCAAAGACCTTATAATACAACGGACATAGGATCTAGAACAAATCGCAAGAAAATAATGTCCCGAGTCGACCTATACATTATACATAGGCATACATAGATATAAACAAATTTCATATTAAAATTTAAACCTTGATTCAACGGAATAGTGTTCACTTTTTTTTGCACTAATTTATCGCATTACGTAGCTTCTATCTGTCCGCCTGACTAATTCACCTTATGCAGCTTATACTTGAACTACGTGAACATAGAAACAATGGAGTAGGTTTATTTTGTTAAAGTCTTTTAAGGATTCCATGATATGTACCTACGTAGGCGTAATAATTAATGTAAGACTACAATAAATTCCATAATCTTATAAATTGTAATTACTTGTTTATGTTAGACGAAATAAGCTGAAAAACTAATTAACGACTGACAAAGATTTTTTTTTTCGAGTCAGTTTCATAATAAGTAACTGTAGTGTATGAATAACAAAAAGGGAATTAATGAATTTAACTAATTATAATATTATAAATGCCAAACTTCTTGCGGGTGTCAAAGTTCTTCCGCTTTCATTACTATTTTCATAACGCTATGTCGCTACGTCTACTACAAGATAGCCGTGTTTCAAGTGACTGAATTAGTTGCTAAAACTGCGCATCATTAATTTATTTTTATCTTATGGTTAATTTTTGGGATACGAAATTATTGGCTACTAGCTGATCACCGTGACTCCGCCCGCGAGATATAGTTATCTCGGCCCCGATTCCCGTGGGAATACATTACCGAGAATCCAAATAAAAAGAAAATAACAGTACATACACGAAATAAAATGACATGTGTAATTATATTTATGACAAAACAATGATACCCTGTGAAAATTAAAAACATTTTTGGGCTTATCTCCTCCATTCAATCAAGGGATTCTTGTACAAGTTTCATAAAGATCGGACCTCTTTTTGTTATGTCCATAAAATGAGCCGAACAAACAAGATTGTTATTTTTTGGATCAAAATATTCTTCTCGCCGTGCTAGGGCAATAATATTTTTCCATTGTGCACAGTGTAGGTACTGGATCCCGAGGAAAACTGAAATAGATGTTGGTTCATATAACGAAAAAAAAATCATAAAGAGCCAAGGCGTCTCCACTATAATCTTTGTTCCAAATAGTTTTATCGCTATCGGTAATCCGTATAAATCTGAATGGTCATTTTGTTAGTACATTATTCAGTGAAAATGAAATGGTCTCTATCTTTTTACTGAGCTTGGGATGAGTTCGAAAGAGACAGATAGGTACTTCGGTATTGGACTGGATTGCAATATTTACTTTTGTCTTTTAATTTATTATCGACGAAATACTGTATTTTAAGTGAAATAATAAATTGCAAATAATAAAACAAAAGCTTATTTACTGAAAATATGATACACCGTCTTCAATTTGCTTTTTTTTCGTAGTTTTTACACGTTTTTACAATACAGTACGGCATTGTGCAACGTGTTGTCGTTCAGTTGTCAAAATCAAGACTGGCGCGCGATTGTTTCTCTTTTAGCGTTTTGTTTCTCTTTTAGTTCGGACACTTTTGAGCGATGATCCGAAATCCATTGTATTTAAAATCATTGGGTACTAGTATTCTTTTATCTAAGATCTATCATTTATAGATTTGTTAGAGATGGATTGTTGTAAAAGGTGACTGTACTAGTACTATGTAAGTACTTATGCTATGACCTATTCTGTGCAAGTAGGTAGCGATTGCCTTGTACCTAGTTTGCGATTTCACGGACCTAAGATAATGTAATGTGGAATGCCATTACGGCACTACCAGACCACCAACGACTGTGTTTATTTTATTTTTGTGCTAGTAACTTACTGAATGATGAATAATGTAATGGCTACTGCAATGAGGAAACAAGGGAATTGTCACATAATATACTAGGGGCCGAGTGGAACGTCTAGTCCTGCGAGCAGGGTATGCTCGCGAAGGAGAACCATGTCATCGATTTTAGTGAGAATAAAATCTGCATTCGTATGTTTTTAAACATGTTCTCAGCCCGAAAATCGAACCCTCACGTTTAAAAAAAATATTTTTGTTTTTATTACATATTTTTGGACATTCTCACAACGTTATCTAGCTCAAACTAGCTATAAGCTTGTACTATGGGATCTAGACAACTGATACACATACTAATTAATATATTTCTAAATACATACATAATATACATAGAAAATACCCAAAAACCGAAACAAACATTTGTGGATCACACAAATATTTGATTCGAGCCGGGAACGAACCCGAGACTCCCGAGTCGAAAGCCAATGAACTACCGACCACGCCACCGAAGCAGTTTCTATTTAGATTCGAATGTTACACCTGTATAAAAAAAACTTACCTATCATCCCAGCAGTGTGCGCACAGACTTAATAATCTCTGCAATCATGATTGTCAATAGTTGCAAATTACACTTGGAACACGTCGACGTGGGAATCATTGTATTTAACAAGTTTCCGTTATGGAATTATGCTCGGTATTTGTTCGCGAATCATTATACCTATGATTGTCAACGCTACACGTGCTGACATGTTGTGTGGTCTAGTAGTTAGTGACACTGTCTTCAGCTACTGGACTTGGAGATCGTGGGTTCGAATCACACCTAGGACATGATGACATAACTTAGTGTGATGAAAATGATGGTTTGTGTGCATAGATAACCTCCTTAGGAGGTTATCTATGTTTGTGTGTAACATAACGTTCCCGGTATTAATAATTAAAAGTAGGCTATGTTATTTGGGGATAATGTAGCTACATATCCTACTAATATTATAAATGCGAACTTCTGAACGGATTTTGATGAAACTTTAGAATAATATAGCTTATACATCAGAATAACACATAGGCTACAATTTATAAAGATACGGCGACGGGAACAATAATCACGCAAACGAAGTCGCGGGCGACCACTAGTCTGATATATAGAATGCTTCGGTGGCGTGGGGGGTCAGCAGAAGAAGAAGAAGAAAGTATTAAACTTATCAGTTTATCTAGTACTCATATTTATCACAAGCTCTGCTTAGTTTGAGACTAGATGGCGTTGCCTTGCGATGAAATGTTGATTAAAAGCAACAAAATCTTACAAGCCAGCCGCTATGGCACAGCCAATTAAAGTCCTGCCATTTGTCCCTTGTATTAAGAATACAAGTAAAGTATATTTATCAATTACCTAGATCCCATAACACAAACTTTTATCAGTTTACATTGGGTTAGATGGCACTGTTTAAAAACAAGTGAAAACTTCTTGTCTTGAGTCATTTATCAACCCATGGAATCTCCCATGCTGGTGACTGGCTCGGCAATTGTATATCTACCTACTTATATGTGTCTGGACTTTCTTTTGAACACTGCCCCTTTCATCATTTCATTTTGTTCTATCCATCCCAAGGTTGCCTGGAAGAAATCGCTCTACGCGATTAGGGGCCGCCCTTTGTATGTACTTTTTGTGATATTTACTTGATGAACAATAAATAATATTTGTATTGTATGGTAACAATGTCCTAAATTTTCGCATTATCATCGACGGCACTCGCTTGATTGATGCAACGATATTACTGGCGATTGGCAAAAGAGGGCCGTCAGCATTTATTGCCAGGGTTCTTTTCTCATAGGCTCTACCTCAAAAAAACTTAAGAACTCACGGGCACTCGCTGGTAAACTGTCATAGTCATATCACCCATCCCGCAGAGCCTCAAAACAAAAGTCTACGAGCACTGCGTCCTGCCTATCATCACTTACGTGGACACCAACAGTGAAACTGGTCCACAAACCATGGAAAGGGCTATGCTTGGAGTGTCTCTGAGGTATTGCATTCGCAACGAGGTAATCCGTCAGAGAACTAGTGTCACCGACATAGCACAGCGCATATGCAAGCTAAAGTGGTAATGGACCGGTCATATCTGTCGCAGAACCGACAACCGCTGGACCAAGCAGGTTCTGGAGTGGAGACCGCGAATCGGCCAGCGTAGCGTGGGACACCCCGAGGCTCGGTGGAGCGACGACATTAGTCGCATAGCGGGCGTTGGGTGGATGAAATTGACCCAAGATCGGAGGGTGTGGCGTGTTATTGGAGAGGCCTATGTCCAGCAATATAATGATGATTAATTGTCTTAATCTTCCGAGATTACTTGTAGTCTGGCGGTCTTTACAATTTTACGGTGACATATTGAGTTTTTAGAGGTAGCGCCTGTGAAAGAAGAACCTGGGAATAGAAACACACGGCCACTCTTTTCCAATCACCAGTAACCGCAATCAATAATGCCAGAAAGATTATTGCAATCCAACAGCATTTACAATCACGGCGACATGTATAATCTCGCGTGCTTCCCCGAAAAGGTCATCAGTGGCATATAATTCGCCCACAGTTTTTGATGATAATTACAGTCTCCTAAAACAACAGTAGGTACTGACCCATTCTACTAGACAGTATAGTATACATAACACAGCTGTTTTATACAATTCACACACTCTCATACTTACTCATTGTGTAATTCCTCCCCACGCCTCGCAGTTTAGCTGTTTAGTATAGTGTCTTTTATACTTAAAACTAGACGTGTATATCATGAAATTGTGTGGTGTATGTCTGTTGTGATTATTAAAAATTGTGTGGTTGGAATTTGAATGTGTATTTGTGTATTATTGTATAGTTGATCAGGAATTGTTGACGCAATTACGCGAAAGCAAAGGTGTACAAATTTGTTTAGAGTAAAGAGTGAGTGCTTACCTGTATTTGTTTACATAATTTTAACAGTTCATTAACAATTATGCATATATCCCTGCGGGCAGTAGGCAGTGGCGTACACACATTCAGCTAGTATGTTAGGTGGTCTCCACATACAGGGGACAAGCCTATTGCGGTTGTGGGAATTGAAATGATTGATAATATTCTGTAATCTCAACCTGAATTCCAACAGCCAAGGGTCAGGGTAACCTGGTGGATTTATTCTTCTTCTTTTCTTAAAAACGTAGCTCCATCGATGTTCATCGATGATTTCACCAATGTCAAGGTAATGCTTGATTAGTCGATAGTCCCGCACAGAAGAACTAGTTATTTCTAACTAGCTCCAGGTGCAGGACAAGAAACGTTGTTCGGTATGTGAGTGTCTGGGAACCCGATTTTTGCGGAGCACCAGAGGTAACCTAAAAAGCCACGCGCTCAGCAAAAATCGTACTCCATCCTGGTGGTTACATCACATTTTGACAATTCAGACAGATGTGAAACATTGTTAACAAGTTGTTACTCAATACCCTATTAACCGTCAATCAGGTTTCAATGAAAATTGGCACTCATAGAAATACTATTTCCAGAATTAACACATTGAATATGAAAATGGTGAAAATTGGAAATGAGACCACATAGCAGGCGGAGCCACAGGTATCGCCTAGTTAACACTATGTATTAGGGATATTCGTACACAACGCCATCTAGTCTAATATACTAAGCAACTAAATAAATTGTTACAAGTTTGCGGATCACATAGATACTACTACCGACCCAGGGATCCAACGCCACATCTTATGCAACCAAAACTTACAAATTTAATTAAAAAAACTTTAACTACTTAGTTATTTTGTAGGTTTTAGTTAGGTAGGTATACTTGTTCTACGCCCAGGACCATCGACCTCCATGATCGGGGCCTGAGCACAGCGGGATAACCACCCGTCTTTACAGAAGCAGGCTAGATGGGTCGCATGCTGCGAGGTTTCAGCCCCGCAGCACGCTACCAGATTCACTGACCAACGCGGGATAACACCCAACCCCAACGACGCGGGTGAAACCCGACCAAACCCCCGAGGCAACACAGGTGGCCAATAGTGTGTCTGTAGCATTAGATTAAAATAAAACACAAAAGAGGTACATATTTATTTCAGTGGGTTTCACACGCTAACCTCCGAAGATACTGTTTTTCATGCGAATTTTCATGGGGTTTTTCATGCGGTTTCAGGGCAACTCAAGGCAACATAGTAGGTGTTTGTTTCATCAAAAACATGTGACAGGTAAAAGTTCTCTTCATTGTAGTTCATTCCAAGCGAGTGGAGCTGTAAGCATCAGCATTCTTACATAAATTGTAAAAAAAATATACCGATCGAATTGAGAACCTCCTCCTAAAATCGATTAATGATTCATTTCGAATTTTTACACAGTTTTATTAGTGAAGGTTCATTAACACGTTCCCTGCGGCATTAATTTATCTGTACTTTCCATTACTGCGTTACGAGGCGTTTTGAACCTTGTCCTACACCAGACATTGTTTTTGTTTCCAACCTCGTTCAGCACTGTATTGAAATTTTATTTATTCAGTGCGGCACCTCGCATAAAAGTAGGTATACCAAAGAACTCGGAATCAATAGTACATATCAGATATATAGTTATCACTTTCCTACACTGAACGAAATAGAAGTTACACCTCTCGACAGAGAAGTTACGCAAGAAGAGAATAACTTTTTCCTCTAGAGGCGAGACACGTACAGGATGTTTTAGACCTCGTATAGCACAGAACGTGTTAACATTCGTACAGTAGTTTTCGCGTGAAAGTGTTAACAAACATCCGAACATCTATCCACACAAACTTCTGTTTGTATAACATTAGTACAACGTACAACTTTGTATTTTAGTAAAGTTAGTAAAGAGTAGGATGATGTTGAATTTTGATTAAATTTTTTGATTTCATATTTCATATTTATTATTCTTTAAAACTGTTGATAAATACATTTACCTAGTTATACATTTTAATTATAAAAATATCGCAAAAAGCAGGTATAACTGTAACGAGTTTTTAGTGTGTAAATTTATTTAAAATAATTGCAAACTTTATTATAAATTGTTTAAATAAAAATACTTTATAATTAAGACGTTACATCTTCATTAAAACTTATAGTAGGTGGAAAAATATTTTGCATTAAATGCTGGCATTTAAATAAAATCACGCCATTTCCCGAACCGGTAAAACCGGTAAAAGACAGTCAGTCAAAAGTACGATTATAGTCAATATATCATTATATTGACTATAATTGTACTTTTGACTTTAAAGGAAAAGTATAATAATAATAAATAACAACATAATAAATATTTTTGGACATTCTCACACAACGTCATCTAGCCCAAATTAAACTAATATAAGCTTGTGCTATGGGATCTAGACGACTGATAAACATACTTATATATTTCTAAATACATACATATTATACATAGAGAATACCCAAACTCCTAAACAAATATTTGTGGTTCACACAAATAATTTTATTCGATCCGGAATCGAACCAGAGACCTTAGGTGCGGTAGTCACATACTCATACCACTGCGCCACCGAGGCAGTCTTTAGAAATAACTTTGTTAGTTCAGGAGTTATAGAGGGTATTATGCGTGACTACGGAACCCTATAATAGGCCATGCACGCACTAGGCCGGTTTTATTAATTATTACAGTAGAAGATAGGGGTGTATGGCACGGTTGGAATGTGATAGGGTTGGTTTATTCTTAGATGGGTATAGGCAGTTGCTACGCAAAGAACTGAACTATAAAATGCGCTCAGACAGAGCCAATGAACTTTAAACTAATGCATTTAATGTTTTAAAACTTGATATTTTAGCTCTTAAACAACGATAAGATATAAAATTATCAATTTAATTAGGTACCGTTTTTAAATATATTACGTGGGTTTGATTTTACCTGATACCTCGGGTTTTAAACTTAAAAGTTTGAGAGTACCTTTATGGTATGCTACGAGTATAATGTCCTTTTATAGCGATATCCAAAGACAGTAAAAAATGCTATTTGTGATAAGGCCAATAAAAACTGGATTTGTGATCTTTGTGATTATTTTTTTATACACAAAAGGTCCACGTCTTTTTCACTGAAGGGTAACGTAATAGGGGACGAGCCTATTGCCGTTTTCGGGCACTTTGGATATCTTGTCGGAGCCTCGTTTTTCTGTCTGCTGATGTTGATCCTAAAGTGCTAAATCACCCGATGTATAAAAAAACACACGTCAAAAATGCACACAACAACCGACTTCAAATTACCGAAATGGGACCAAATAATTGAATTGAATAGAATTGAATTGAATAAACTTAATGTACACCAATTAAAAAATCATAGGATATCAAAGATACAGGATGTACAAAGGGCGGCCTTATCGCTAAAAGCGATATTTTACAGGCAACCTTAGGATGGACAGGTATTTAACGAGACAAGCTTTAAGGTGGGTAAAATATTGGCGCTAAATATTACAAAATAATTTTAAAAAATAAACTATATTTTAAAACTACATTATAATTATAATAATCTAGATACGTTATTTAAATATTGTCGGAAAACAATTGGGAAGTAGTAGCTTGACTGCGTTGGTGGCGCGTGGTATGAGTATGCGACTGTCACAAATGTTTGTTTCGGAATTTGGGTGTCTTCTATCTATGTAATTTTTGTCCCCCCTTAGCTCTCGAGAACTGCTTATGCTCCAATGATGGTTGACCCCTCTATGGATAGCCCTCGATCTGGAGGCAAGCCGAAAAATCGAAAATTTGACCTAGCCCTAAGGGGTCTAAAGTTATAGGCCAAAACCTGTGTGGTGCGGCGCGAAGCACCGCACAAGGCACCGTACTAGTGTATAATATGTATGTATTTAGAAATATATGTATGTAAGCATGTGTATCAGTCGTCTAGATCCCATAGCTCAAGCTTTTATAAGCTTAATTTGGGCTAGATGACGTTGTGAGAATGTCCAAAAATATTTATTATTTAAATATATACGAGTAGCTTTAATAAAAAAAAATCAAAAATATCAAAATTAAATGGTAAATGCTGTCCGTGTGGTCCCATTTCAATTTAGTCCCATTCAAACAATTAGTTAGTCCCATTCCGGTAATTTGAAGTTTTTGTGTCAATGTTTGACGTGCTCTTTAAGGTAGGTCCTAAAAAAATTAAGTGTTTTTGCATTAAAATATTTTTCTAAGTTCCCACGGTCTATATTTTAATTGCATTAATATTTAAATATTTGGTTTGTTTGTCTGTGTACCTATGTACCGTTGTGAACTCGTATTAACGCAAACGATGAGTCAACGGTAAACGGCGCGAACGTGCTTAGCAAGTGTACAGGCGACGAGAAAAGTGTTCACCTAAACTTGTAAACTAATAATACTTTTTTTGGCGCTCACGATTTTCCCAGCCCGAATAAGCCCCCTGAAGAGGCCTCAGGTGTCTAAGGTCCGCCGGGCGCCACTGGAAATACCTTCTTGTGTGTACCAGAGACGCCCGCAGCAATTGACATAGGAGTGGCCTCGGTCACGCGAAATTAAAATAAAAAAAAACCCGAATAAGCCACGAATCCCAGTTTAACAGAAACCAGTGGCTAAACTCCTTTCGAGGGCGTAATGGACGATGAGGCGGTAACTAAGAAAAAACATTACTAGGGTGACACAACCGAGCAATTACCACTCTTTCACTTGAGATCGACGATAATTTTTTTTAGTCTATCTATCTGTGAAAACTGCAAGGCAATTCATTCAGTAGCATAAAAACAGACAAAAATTAAGAGTAACAATTAATTTAAATTTTATTAATCTTCTTATATTATCCAAACTCATTATGTTGATCCTGATAAGTGTAAAGTTGTTAATAGTTAAATGGCGTATAATTGCTTTAATTATGATAATATCTAATCTAAGAGCGTTTTTATGTTTAATTTTATATAATATGGCAAAAAATAGTCATTCGTTTCTAACATGAGAAACGGTTAGTAATGATTTATAGTGAATTATAATCGGCAACAACATTGCACAACTTATTTAAACGGGACTTAAGCGTGTACCCAATAAACTCAAAAAAAATATTGAAAATTATTTTAAGTACTCTTGGAATGCTAGAATATCACTTAGTAACATAAGCTATATTTATCACTAGAAATACCCGAGCGATATTGGGTCGAACTGCAAGTCAACAGTAATTTAAACAATTTCACTCCTCATAAGACCTTTGTTGTCACCTGTACTTGCTTGTACTAGTGATGGCGGTGACAATCCAGCTTGCAAGCTGTCCTGTCAAGTAAATAAGATGTCAAAGATTTTGACGCAGATGTGGCAATAGGTATGTTTGTGTTATGAGTATAAATTCAGAGTATAAGTTGCTTTTTAAAAATTGACAGAAAGTAATAAAAGGTGATCCTGTTTATCCTATTCATAATACCCAGAAAAAAAATGCACATAAAACAGGAAAGACATAAAAACAAAACGTATAAGTAATAAAAAACTTAAAAAAAAGACAAGGCACCTAATGCCGTACATTAGGTGCAAACAACAAAAGTAATTAATAAGACGGCCCGGGCGCCACTGGAAAAGCCTTCTGGGGTCACCAGAGACGCCCGCAGCGACATGGCAGCGACCGCGATCTCGCGGAAATAAAAAGAAAAGTAATAAGACGAGAAGGGTACCCATACGTTAGACTGTTACACTCAGTAACTTGTACTTTTTCCTGTAACTGCACCATCACCGACTTCCAATCATTTTAAACCATCCAAATATCGCCTGGAAGAGATCGCTATTTGTGATAATTTTACATAACATAAAATAATTTTAAAAAACTTCAAAATAATAATAAACATTAAAATCACATCTTTGGTGTGGACCACTACAGTATTTACCTAGTTTGTCTATCAAGCGTCACCATCATTCATACTTTGACTCACGAGCATATAAACATAACTAGTATCTGTAATAAAATCACATCTCCAATCAATGAAACTCAATAAAATCTATGGCCAAATCCGATACACTTTATCGACTCATGCGCATGTGTGGGTGGATATCGAGGTTGTGTGTTCAGTTCAGTCGGCAGTCATCGGCCGGTCGAACACCGCGACTGGCCGTTCTATTTACAAATTCGCTAACGTTCATTCCAAATTTGATTCGCGGAAATTTTAATGTCGGATTCTAATTAGCTGACTGTACATATAAAAAGGTAAGTTGTTTTTTTTATTGAGGTTTTCGACTGGAGTGGATTTAGTAAGCAAGATTATTAATTAGTTTTTGATTATTTATGAAGCTATTTGAAAATAAATTTACCAAAAAGGAGTGTGGGTGATAATGTAAAAAATAAAAATAGTTCTTTTGAAATTTTTGTTTCTGTAATTTATCAAAAGTGTGACAAAAGGGTGGTTTCAAGAAAGTGATTTAAAATTTTAATTTTGTATTGTGTTTATTAAATGACCACGTAAACCTATCTACTGAACGAATTTTCTTTCGGTTTTTAAAGTTAGACTTAGTTCAACTTGGTGCAACATTAAGACATTTATTTATTTGAAAAGATGGCAAGAAATAAATTTTGTTAATTCTAAATTGACAGGATAAATGCTTTTTAAACTATCGCGTTCTGAAATAATTTCAATATATACGATCTTGGACTTATCGCGTAAAATTCGAATTCGAAACGTCAGTCCCCAAATCGTATATATTGAAAAGGATAATGCCGTTAGCACCAGTTAGTAAAAAATAATTTAAGTAAAGAGCAAAGTAGGTATATTAATACACAGTATTAATTCTACTTATATTCACTTCATACATGACTTTAATAAAGATTTATAAAGTAATTTTTTGTAGTACAAACATTCTCCAAAATGCAAATTCACGTAGCAACATCAAATCGCTAAAATAAGACTGCTAACCCAGATCAATAATTATGTAAAAGTTATAAGTATAATTAAATACTAATAAATGATAAATAAAATAAAATAAAGGTATCTATCTACACATACTTAATCTTACATACTTTCGTACACTTAATGTGAAATATATGAAATTCTGAACTGTCGTGTATTCATGAAACTTATTGCAAATTTTGTTTTTTTTTAATGTTTTCGTTAAAACATTTTCATAGGTACCCCCAGATTAGATATACATCTATACTTACTACAAAAAATACCCGAAATGCAGAAATTGGGCGTGTTAAATTGATCCTAACTGTTAAAATTTAGGTCCAGACAACAGAATGGTTTTTGATTTTCTATTACTTATTCTAGGTAACAGCAATAGGTTAGCCTCCTATTCTAGGTAACAGCAATAGGGTAGCCTCCTATTACGTGGGATCTCAAAAGTATTGGCTAAATCTGACTGTTTAATTGAACGAGTGCGCGAAGCGTCTTCGAGACAATTCTGCATTCGTCGGTCTGTATGTGTGTCCAGGCTAGCAGCCACATTTTTATTCGATGTACACGAAACTTGGCACAAGTGTTTAAAACCATATTTTTATCGTGATTTTTTTTGATTGGAGGAAATGAAAGGCGAAATACCCAAATAATGTTTTTAATGTTCGCGAGGACTACTGTTCAACCATAAAATATCCATATCATATCATAACCATATCTGACATCACAGGACCTGCCAGTCTGACCTACATACTGCATATTACAACTATCACAATTTAACAAATAAACTCCTGACTTTTGTGAAACAGAAACTAAATCTTTACCATTACAAATTGCAAATAAATAAATATTTTTGGACATTCTTACACAACGTCAACTAGCCCAAACTAAGTTATAAGCTTGTGCTATGGATAAACATACTCGTAATTATATGTTTCTAAATGCACAAATTATACATAGAAAACATCCAGACTTCGAAACAAACATTTGTGGAAGACACAAACATTTGATTCGACTTGGAAATCGAACCCGAGACTCCGGAGTCGAAAGCCAACGCACTAATGACCAGCACGCCACCGAAGCAGTCAATAATTATGGGCGACCACTGTATTTGTGTATGATATAAGAAACAGGTGGGCTTGTATCTTGTATGTATGTGTTTTGTAGTAAAAGAACATAAAATGCATGCAATGCAACTTCTTATTTATATATTTCTAGGTCGTACTTTAATTTATTCAGTTTTATTTAGTCATATCCGCCACTTACCTACTATTACTATCCAATTATTATTGCTTACTCAATCAAACTTCTTGTTTATAAAATATTTGTGTAAAATAAATAAATACTTACACTTCTTTTGCTGCGGGTAGAGGTATGAAATGAAATGATTTATTTATTTGTATAGGTCACTAAATGGCTCTTACAAACGTCAGTAACTACTTAAAATAAAAAAAATGTCATTGCTTCTATATTTACATGTACTGCCAGATTCACAAAGAACCTGGCAATAAAACTCTCGGTTATTTGTCGGTCTCGGTCGGTATGTTTTAGGTACGTCAGCCGTTCAAGTATTTAGCTCAAAAGTAGATAGGTTGAAAAAGAAAAGGTAGAATGAAACCTATTGGAAATTGAATAAAATATAACAAAAATAAAAGCAAATAATAGTTACGGGTCATCTGAGGTTGTTTTATATTCTGTTTAGGCAACAGAAATACATCATCTGTGAAAATTTCAACTTTCTAACTATCAAGGTTCATGAGATACAGCACAAGACGGGCGGACAGACAGCGATATCTCAGTAATAGGGTTTCTTACTTTTTGGGTACGGAACCCTAAAAATGAATCGCCGTTTGTTTGTCTCGCTAAAACTCTGGAATGGCTGGACCGATTTGGCTAATTTCAATTTTTATAGAGTTCAGGGAAGGTTTAAAAGTAAAATTTCAGGCGATACGAAGTTCGCCGGGACCACAAGTAATTTATTAAAATAATAATATGTCGATGCGAGGATGGTTGCCCACACGGACTACGCCAGTGCTGCCACAATAGTGCCAAATGCGTGGAAAAGATCTTAAGTATAATAATAAGCCCCATTTGACAGTTCAAATAAAGGCACGGACAAACTCATCCTTCACATGCGACGTATACCATGCATTTTCACATCTGAACCGGATCTGGCCTATACAATTTGAATGATAAAAAACACACTGCTCACTCACCACGCTGTCTTACGCGTCACCGCGCGAGATTCACGTGTTCCCATGCTATCCCACGCGTACGACTCTGTCACACACGTTTAAAGTGTCAAGTGCGTAGATAACGTAAACTTCATCGCGTCAGACGTAAGACGTAGGACCCATGTGTCACTGTTTCCCACGTCGTATGGCATACGTCGTATGTGAAGGACCAGTGTGTTTTAACCTTAAATCTTTTTTCGTTTAGTTTATACACGTGTTAGGATTATTATTCGGTGGAAATTAAATATTGCATTTTTACGGACACGTAATGTTTATACTTCACGTAGTTTGATTGAAAAAGTGGAAACAAAGTTTTGTTGGATGACATATAATAAGATAGATAAACTCATTCAGCTGTTGTTCAAACCAAATCAAAAATATATTTTACATAAGGTCAATTGGGAACGAGCATCCAGTGCATTTAGAGTCTGAGGAAAAATTAATTAGGTAATAGTTAGGTAGAATGAAACCCATAATGGAAAAGGAAGATAATTTATCAAAAATAAAAGGAAAAATAAATTGGCGTACAGTGTGTCTATTCCCGATACATTTCACACAGTTCCCTGACGTTACCGCTAGGGGCGCTGGTGTGAAATGTATGGGGAATACGAAAACGTATTTCGAGCAAATTAACGTAAGGAACTGCTACCAGACACACAGGAGGCTTAAGCGGAGCTTTGCATTTGTGTGAGTCACCACGAAAAGTAGAGTAAAAACTCTTTTTGTAGCTGTGTGTACAACACATGTGTGTGTGTAAAAGAGGTCACTTATACGTTCACGTACACTGCACTCACACAAATGCAAAGCTCCGATTACGCCTCGCGACCTATACCAGGAAAATTCACGCGTATAACTGTAATATAGGATGGCCCCATCATGAACTTATTAACCCAAGCCGTTTTTACAGAACCGCTGTAACTTCCATTGCCAGCTACGCCCTCGTAAGGATATCCCAAGGGTAGAAACAGACCCTGGAATGGATATCCACTCTTCCCGGCAATTAAAAAGGAGTGCATTTGTCTACCCCCTAATTGAGAGTCAAACCGTGACTATATGTGTATGTTTGTTGGGGAATTTTATTAACAAATCAAAACGTGTTTTAGTATTTTTTTCCGAGAAACTGTAATTATCGTCATTTTGTGTTACAATCCGAGTTCTTTATACTCAGAATATTTGTATACTCATCACGGCTATTTCCTCAATGGTGGTAGGTTGAAGTGAATTACAAAATTTTGTTGGTCCAACGTTAGGTAAATCTAGCCGTTACAGGTACCCTATTACACAATTAAAACCCGACTTCAAATAACCGAAATGTGTCCAAATCGTTATCGGAATGGGACCAAATTGAAATTGGACCACTTGGGAAGTAGTAGCTTTCAATAAAAAAAAAACAAAAATCGTTCACTCATTCCTAAAGTCCAAAGTTATGACTTACTAGCCGACGCCTGCGGCTTCTTTTATGGTTCCCAACTTCAGCGCGAACACATTCCCGGGATAAAAAGTGGCCTATATTATACCTTATTACATCAGCTATCTGCCAGTGAAAGTTAAAATCAGTCCAGCCGTTCCAGAGATTAGCGAGAACAAATATACAGACAGACAAAAATTTTATCGTATAGTAAAATAGTTTCGTATCGTATGCATTGAGTAAAAAGCTGGTAATTTTAAATTACAAAGATACACTTTAATTTTATTTATTTTTTGTATGGTATGTAACAATCATAAAAAAACATGCAATCGAATAATCAAAAGACCTTTTTTTTAAAGTCGGTAAAAGTCAAAGTCAATGATCTTAACCTAAATTTTAACTGCCAGGACCAAATGTTACATATATACCTATCCTCAATAAGTAGGTACCTATAATCTCTGCATGCTTACATAATTATAGTTTACTTTTTTGTACAATATTACCGATAAGTCCCGCATGCCAAGGTTTACTTATATTCAATGTTACTTTGCATTCCTTACGATTTTTTTTATTTACACTACAAATTATTTTTTATAATATTAATAGCGGATGATTGCGAAATCTTACAATTATAATGCATACCTATTAAAAACATAATATATTTTTGTTTGAAAGAAAATTTATCTAATCAAAAAAAGAATGAATGCCTGGTTTTTGCAATATAATATTGTATTGCTTCACTGCTCCTGCATCTGCTGGAGTTTACTGCCTTCAAACAAATGCCATAATATTATAAACACGGCTGTTCCCTCGAAGGGGTAGGTACGTTGGGCGAAGCTATCAACGCAAACTGGACATTTTGATGGCTCCCATTCCAAGAGCCTTGTCCGTTTGACCATTGACAGGCTCGGGTCTTTAAGTACTGTGCATCAATACAGTGCACTTAAACACTTCATTAATTTCTTAGTTAGTAGTTACTGAGAGTAATGTGTACAAGCGAACTAACAAACTTAAAAAAAAAAAAATTGTGCTTTTTTATTTGAAGTATTTGAAATTGTAATTACTACCGTGTCTGCCTTTTTTAATAACCAAAACCACCAGTCTTAAATATTTTTACATCCGCCAAGATATACACGCAATTGATTTATAAAAGTTTAAAAACCAGCCAACTGCATGTCATAGATATAGTATAGGGTTCCGTATACTATACCTATGATAGGCTCTCTCTAATATCTAAACGTCTGGCGTGAAGAACCTGAAAAATTCATGATGGTAGTCCTTGTAATGAACTTTGTAGGAAAACTATAACGGATGGTGTAACTCTGTTAGTCCGGGAGTTATATAGACTTATTTGGGTAACTACGGAACCCTATTCTATGCGTGGTCCGACACGAATTTGGCTGGTTTTTTATTTTATATTTACAGTGAAATTTCTTACGTTATTTGCGTCGAAACGTAAACCAAAGGTATGATAACGGTATGACTCATTTAATTTCCTTTAACAGCAATCGCAAACGGGTGCTAAATGCAAATTAAATAACGTTGTACAATTCTAATTGAATACAATCCACTTATTTATATCTTAAACTTCATTCATGCGTATGTTAATTTGTGTTCTTGATGAAATTAAATACCTTTGCTAACATATTTTATACACAAGAGCGTGGTACAGTGCTTCTATATTTTTAATGGCTCTTGTGTATCATCGTTTTTCTGAATAAACCCGAATATTAAATTGCATGTTCATTAATTAGGTATTAGAACAAAGCAACGGAATTTCGGACGTGCGCTGGGGTCTCTATTTTTTTAAAATCGACGTCCCTCGGCCCCGGCCGCATCTATGTCCATTGCCGAGCGCCTCTGGTACGCACTAAAAGAATTTCCAGTTGCGCCCGACGGACCTTGGCCCTCTGTGTGGTCGCTGCGTGGTGTTCGTGTTTTATCCCGCGTTGGTGAGTGAAGACGGGCGTGGGGTGTGGCCCCACAGGACGCAGCCCTTCTAGCCTGCTTCTGTAAGGACGGTGGGTTGCTAGTCCGTCGTCCTCAGGCCCCGATCATGAAGGTCGATGGTCCTGCGCCTAGTCACGTCTGCGGAGCCCTCGCCGCTCACTTTGGAACTCAGCGGAAGGGTACGCTCCCTCACCGACCGCCTCCTTCACGAGCATAACTTGTTCGCAGAAGGAAACGGCCGCGTTCCACTGACTCCCGCTAGAGACCATGGCTCCTAGCATGGTCTCCAGCGAGAGAGTATCTAGGCCCAGGCCCACAACGAGGTCCCGGCGCTGACTCGCCCACGCTGAGCATTCCATCAACGTGTGAAATGCCGTGTCTTCACCGGAAGCCTCGCAGTATTGACACGCGGGTGTGACCTCACGATGCATGAGAAACAGATACTCAGTTTCTCAAGTTTCCATGCCCGGTGATGATTTGTGTCGCACGATAAGACATTAGTCATTAGTGACACTCAGGAGATAAATACCTTTCATTTGAGACCCCATTCGTCGAAATCCATCCAGTCGTTAGGCCTGTAGAGGGGAACAAAGAAACATACATACATACATATATACGCGCGAAACACATAACCCTCGCTGACGCAGTCGGGTAAAAACAACTAATGATCAAGTAGTTTTACTCTCAAATAGGTACAATACTTATACGTAATTATAATTACCACTTTTACTGGAATGAGAGTGGTAGATCCAATCGTGCTGGGAAAAGCATGACTTTACCAGGAGACACAGGTGTGTTGCTTTACATTTACCGTTTGGTAGTTCCTATACAAAACAATGAATTTTTCTGAACAAATGTGTTGAGATGTAAATGAGGTATTCCGTATTTCGAGTATGTCCAGATTTCAGAAAAAGAAAGGAGATCTGATCCATGGTGGATCGTACAATATTATTGAGCGAAGCGAGCCGAAGGCGAGCGGAGCTCTCAACGGGTGACTCAAATTATTTTTCAAACGATTTGTGTTAAATTGTTTCTCGGCGAATACTCGGCCGATTTCGGATTTTCTTGCACTCGTCAATAGCTTACAGAATTACCCAAGTTATTACGATGCCAGAATTTTGAATTTAAACTCGCTTCGCTCAAATATATGCTGCAGCGTAACGGTACGTTTCGCGACTGCGGCGACCTAGTATTACAATTAAGTAAAAACAGAAAACAGATGTTATATTGTTACCACGACAACGATAGCAAACATTTGTTATGTTGATAAATTATTTACAGTTAATTATATTCTTTTATAATGTTTCAAACAGATGGCAAATATAATAAAGTAGAATACTACCTACCGATGCCCCATTTTATACAAACAAATAGAGCCTTTTTAGCGGTCCCATATCTTTTTAATATTATAAAAGTCTGGTGGTTGTTCGCGGTTTTGCATGTGTGGTCGTTTTCTAATAAATATCGTATGTATGATATAATGTGGCATTCTAATAGTGAATAGGGTGTAGAGATGTCCCACAAAGAGCTTATGGACTTTATTTACCTGCTAGTGGTAGACTTGCCGATCAACGGACGAGGCTCTGACGAACATGACAGTTCCCAATAAGCGGCAATAGGCTCGCCACCAATTACGTGGGACTAACAAATTAACTGGCAAAAAGTGGGCATTTATCATGTCTCTGCCTAACCCTCCGTAAAATAGACGTGATTTTATGTACGCATTTACTTATATGTCTAATAGTGACAGAACTTTCGAAATCTATCCAGTAAATTTTGACTTTTTTCGTTTTATACATAGAAAAACACAAATCGTGCCTCGTTACTTTCTGTGACTTCGCAACATATTAGATGTTACCAAAGCAATGTCGCAATGAATAGATGTTGACCTTGCCGTAAGGGCCATAGTTGCGGTCGAAAACATGTGCATTAATAAATAGAAATGTTACAATTGGGTGTGCAAAAGTCAGAGGACGCTATTTTATTTTTTAGATATCATCATATATGGGGTCCCAACCCTTATTCCGCTATCTTGAAAAAGGGTTGCAAATAGTTATCGCGATCTATCGGGCAAACTATTCATCGCACAAAAAAATTGCGACCACATTTTTGTCGTAAATTAAATTCTCTACAACTTTTTCGACAACTTTTTGTCGTAGAATTAAACATTACAAAGTTATTAACAAAAACAGATGAAAATTTGAGAACGAATTTCCTTTAAGGGATTTTTATGGAAATACTTACGAGTATTGGAGAATACTGTTAATTCGGAGCGCTGTAAAACCCTTAAAAATAAATAAATATTGAAATGATAATATTGGAATTTATTCCTCGAAAACTCCTCTACAAAAATGCCCAGATGAATTTTACAGTAAAATGATCAGAAAAAAAATTATAAACCCTTAAAGAAAATTTTCATCTACTTTTGTTAATAACTTTGTCATGTTTAATTCTACGACAAAAAGTTCTGTAAAACCCTTATAAATAAATAAATATCGAAATGTTAATATTGGAAATTAACCTTTGAAAACTCATCTACAAATATACTCTGGTAAATTTACTGTAAAATTATCAGAAAAAAAATATAACCCCTTAAAGGAAATTCGTTCTCAAATTTTTATCTGTTTTTGTTAATAACTTTGTAAATGTTTAATTCTACGACAAAAAATTGTTGGCCAAAGTTATAGAAAATTTAATTTTCGACCAAAATGTGGTCGCAATTTTTTTGTGCGATGAATAGTTTGGCCGATAGAGCGTGATAACTATTTGCAATCCTTTTTCAAGATGGTGGAAAACCCATAAGGGTTGGGACCCCAAAAACTTGGATTTAGCTTTACACTACCCCCGTCTTGATATCTGAAACATAAAATAGCGTCCTCTGACTTTTGCACACTTAGCCCCAAAAAATGTAACATTTCAATGGACTATAAGGTTTTATGTCCAAGTGTAACATTATTTTTAAAAGAATACAAGTTATCCATAGATATTACTAGAAGTTCTGTGAAACAAGATTTTAGTAGTTGAAGTACATACATACCTATTATTTATGGGAACACACTCCTATAAATAAGCATTTTAACCACCAGAAAATGAGAGGATGAGAGCTACTAAAGGAAAAGAGAGAGTTACAAGAAAAAAGAGGTTAGGAGGAGATTTGCCATTGTTTTCCTTAACGTCCATTGCCGATCGTACGCTTTCGTAAGAATAATAACCCCAGGACACCGGCGGACTTTGGCCACTTAACGGCCGCTGTCAGGGGAAATTTGCCATTAATTAAATTCTCAAGAAAGTATAAAAAGCCTTTTAGTTAGGAACTGCTGTTTGTAAGAAAATACAATGACTGAAACTCATTCAAACCATTAACATCACTTTACAGTGGTAGTGGGTGGTCTAGTCAATTCTATAGCAGACGGTTCATAACATTCTATTAAAATTCCAAAACAGTACCTATAAATTATACCGAACCGAAGATACCGTAACTTCTTATCTACCGTAATTAATCGCATAGTATGTATGAAAACCGAATTCGGCACGGTCTGAAGACATTTGAAACGTGGCCTTGACTGTTTCGGTTCGGCGCACATCACTGGAGTGGACGGGCATGGTGCGCCGTGACACCAAACGAAGGTACGTCATCATAATGTATGGGAACTTCCTGTACTTAGCATTTAGCATGTTTTGCCATGATTATAATCTTACACAGACAGTATTATGTATGTTACTTACTTACTTGGATTCTAAATGTTTATACCCAGAACATGGGTAGCCTACAAATGAGTGATGAAAAGTATCATTGGAGTCTCCCCACGATGGTGGAATGCACAGCTCGGGGGAGTCAACGCCGGGAGCTAATAGTGGGTCTGGGCGTAGACACTATCGCTGGATACGAGCCATGGTTTCCAGCAGGAAACGAAAGTGAAATGAGGCCTCGCAGAAGAAGGCAGCCGGGAGGGGGAGGGAGTGCCGAAGACTTAACTGCTACGCCGAAAACTTCCAGCCGCGATGATCGGGACCTGAGGACGGCGGGTTAGTGCCCCCCGTCCAGAACGGCGTGCTGTGGTGCATGATCCATGATCACGCCTATATTTCTGAGGCAGTGGTGCAATATTCATTCAAGTTTTGCCAATAGTATTGTTGGTCTTGTAATAGGGGGCAGGCGTTACCAGGCGTAATATACAATCAGAACCACTCCGTAATCTGAACCTAAGTTCTAACAACCAGGCGCGTTGTTACATACCTAAGTACTATCTCTGGAGCAACTTTCCATGGATACTCGATAAAAATTTGCATTGTAACTCTATACATAAATGATAAACTATGATATTGTTATCTGGGGTGTTATTATCATTCGATGGGCCATGTGTTTATTATAATTCAGGGTATAGTGAACTAGGTATACAATTACACAGATGCCAAAATAATATTAGCATATTAGAGATTGGGTGTTGGGGGCGGAACTTTGGAGTGAAGGCCATTGTTACTTGGTTTGTTTCATTTTTGAAGCACTTTGTCGACCGCTGCAGACGCAGTAGGACGATTTCGTGTGAGACTCCAGCCACACCCATTGCCTGAAAATTGTGAGTAGGTATTCAGTAAACCACCACCATTACATACAATATACTTGGGCGGTTATTGAAGGGAGACCTAGGTATACTTAATTTACTAGTATTTGGCGATACTCAAAGAGAATGATAAGAAAAACAATGTAAAATATGATGTTGAATTTTAGATAAATACAATGATTTCGCTAAATAGAAGACATTATAAATGTCGACATATGTTTCACCTACTCACGACGCATTATCGAGACTGTCTCAAAGAGAACAGCAAAATCCGATGAACGAACGTAGCTGTTTTTAAGATATGAGCGTACAAATTTTGTTAGCGCGATGTAGGAAGTCTTATACGAGTATGTAAGTACCTCACTGTTGAACATAATGTTAGCGAGATTCAGACATGCTAAAACCAAAAACGGGGGGTAGACCGTTAGTGATAATTAGGTATTTTTAAATAAGAAACTTTGTATTAAAATACTACGGTGCGACATGTGCATCATACGAATACAAACTACTGTGCCTGTCTCTCCGCGAACAACTTGAGCAGAGAAGAGGTATGGAAATCTGTCTGTTCAATGATCTTAAAAACAGCTACGGTCATTCCTCGGACTTTGCTGTTCTCTTTGAGACAGGCTTGATAATGCCTCGTGAGTAGGTGAAACATATGTCGATGTTTATAATGTCTTCTACATGGGGCACACTAAAAGTTTTGCACTTCTAGCTAATCAGAACTATTTGAATTTCGAATGTAATATTTTTTTAAACGTTGCAACCTTCTTAGTAATAAAAAAAAACAATTGGCGGGAAATCATTTGTCAATTGTTTTTCATCACACATCAAAGTTCTACGTATGCAACGAAAATGGAATTAAGTCGAAAAGATTTTAGAGCGATGATTTTTTATGATTTCAAAAGTTCTCTCTCTCCGCAAGACTGTGCCGCTCGTCTTCAAAATGCTTTTGGGAGAGAAGCACTTTGTTTGAGCACCGTGAGGCGATGGTTTGCTGAATTTGAGAGAGGTCGAGTTTCTTTACATGACGAATTTCGTGAAGGGCGGCCTTCAACTGCCGTCAACGAAAATAATGTGGCTACTGTTAAGCAGTTAATTGAAGAAAACCCGCGGATTACCTATGAGACAATTCGAGGACTATTGGGGATTGGTATGAGTCAAATCCAGAAAATTTTACACGAAGAATTGAAAGTTCGGAAACTTTGTTGTCGTTGGATCCCTCATGAACTGGCAGCGGAGCAGAAGCGGGCTCGCGTGGAATGGTGCTCACAGATGCTACTGAAGTACGACCACGGACATTCTAATGCTGTTTATGACATTGTCACAGGAGACGAAATGTGGATATATTGTTTTGAACCCGAAAAAGAACAGCAATCTTGTAATTGGGTGTTTGAAAATGAGAACGAGCCAACAAAAGTGAGGCAGGCGAGAAACGTTGGTAAAAAAATGATCGCGTTTTTTTTCTCAGCTACGGGTCCCATCTGTACAATTCCACTTGAAGATCAAAAGAGTGTTAATGCCGAGTGGTATTCTATACCATTTGTTTACCCAGGGTGTTAGAAAAAGTTCGCTAAAGACGACCCAAAAGCCGCGTTCTCCTACATCATGACAACGTTTCTTCACACACGGCCAACAAAACAAAGTCATTTTTAACATCCGAAAAAGTACAACTCGTCATCCATCCTGCACATAGCCCCTACATAGCACCCTGTGATTTCTGTATTTTCCCCAAAATCAAAGATTTGATGAGAGGTTTCACTTTTACCAACTCCGAAGAGGCAGTGATAGCATTCAATCATCACGTAGTAAAACATGCCTTCAGATCTGTGGTACTCCTGTTTTAAAAAATGGTTCGATCGCATGAAAAAATGTTTAAAATGTAAAGGAGAGTACTTTAAAAAGCAATAAACATAATATTTTGGTTTTAACATGTTGTTTTTTTAAGTTACGCAAAACTTATAGTGTGACCTACGTATTTAGCGAAATCATTGCAATCATCTAAAATTCAAAATCATATTTTCCATTGTTTTATCATGGACTTTCGCCAGGTAACACCTGACTTCATTCAGTATATGAGAATGTTGGATTAGAATCGTCAAGTTTAGGACCAACTTTTGATTATGTTGACGCATATTGTGTTGCTTTTAGATATAAGCACTTAGACATAGAATATAGTTCTACTTAGACAATTAAAAAACCAAGAATAAAATAAAAGAAATAAAATTTAAAAACCTTTACTCTTGCAAATCGTCGTATACGGCGACAGCGTATACGACGACCGCGTTGGTCTATGTGCAAATCAGACGAGTTGTGTTTCTCACAAGGCCATAAAGCAAAAGTTGAAGTCCTTTGGCATTTTGTGATGGCTTGACATTTTAAAAACGTCATAGATTTTTGGGAATAGTTTAATTTTGGCTGTGTTTTTATTATCATAGTTTTAGACGATATTATAAGTTCGTTTCGTTAAGAATATTGAGCTATATTAAGTGGGTGTCCCTATGTTTTGTTGGTGGTGAAAAGGTGTAGAAAAAAGCGTTCCAAGAGCTATTTTAGTAAGCTGGTAAATATGTTGTGGTTTGTATTTCTTAGAAATTAGATAATCAAAGCTCAGTTTTAGACTCTTCTGCTTCGGAGTTTATTTTCGCAATCGTAGGTGAAAAAAAAATTGCTAAAGCGACATTCAAAATTCTCATTTCTGCACAAAAATATTTCCAAGACTACAAATATTTTTCCACTGGTAGAGGAAGGTAGGTATCAAATGTCCCACTGCAATATAAAAAATACACGTCAAAAATTGACACAACTAACTTCAAATTACCGAAATGGGACCAAATAATTGGGAAGTAGGAGTTCGATTTTTGCTGAGCCCGTGACTGGTGGTTTTTAGGCTACCTCTGGCGCTCCGCAAAAATCGGGTTTCCAGACACTTACAAATCGAACAACGTTTCTTGTCCTGCACCTGGAGCTAGTTAGAAATAACTACCTAGTTCTTCTGTGCGGGACTATCAACTAATCAAGCATTACCTTGACATTGGCGAAATCATCGATGAATATCGATGGAGCCACGTTTTTAAAAAAAGAAGAAGAATAATTGGGAAGTAGAAGTTTAAAAAAAATTGGTTCACCCAGTCCAGTGATATGAGGTAACAAACATTAACAAAAACATACAGTCGACTTGAGAACATCCTTCTTTTTTGACAGTCGGTTGAAAAGTGTGCCAAACATTAATATTGCCTATTTATTTATTAACAAATCATTGGACAACAAATGCACCACTTATAATTAGTCCGGTCAATTTAGACATTCGAAGATTCGGGACCCCTTAGGGCTAGCTTTTGATTGTGTTGAACATAATACCCTATTACGGAAACTCAATTATTATGGTATCAGAGATTCGGCACTGGACCTAGTTGCCTCATACCTCAGTGATAGAATACAACATGTTGATATTAATGATAGTCGGTCTTTAGGGCCTTCTGTAGCTATGGGCGTGCCACAAGGAACAATTCTAGGTCCGTCTCTATTTTTAGTTTACATTAATGATCTACCGTTCTATGTACAGAACTTGTACGACATTGTTCTATTCGCGGATGATACATCACTTATTTTTAAAGTTGATCGCAAGCTGAGGAATTTTGACGAAGTAAATAGTTCACTTGCACTAGTTCTGGATTGGTTTATAACCAACAATTTACTTCTGAACGCAAAAAAGACGAAGTGTGTTAGATTTAGTATGCCTAATGTTCAGAACTACGGTACTAATGTTATTTTGAACGGTGATACCCTTAATCTAGTAGAATCAACCGTATTTTTGGGTATTACTCTAGACAGTAAATAACAGTGGAACGCCCAAATATCGGGTCTTGCAGGGAAACTTAGCTCTGCGGCTTTTGCTATTAGTAAAGTCAGACAGCTCACGGATGTAGAAACTGCCAGGCTGGTTTATTTTAGCTATTTTCAAAGTGTCATGTCGTATGGAATTTTACTGTGGGGCAAGGCAGCTGATATAGAGATCATTTTTATACTCCAAAAGCGAGCTATACGTGCGATTTATAAACTGAATGCACGAGTTTCTCTTAGAGAAAGATTAAAAGAAATATGCATTTTAACAGTTGCATCACAATATATATATGCGAATATTGTGTTCGTTAAACAGAATATACATTTAAACAGTATGAACAGTGACATACATGCAATAAATACTAGAAATAAGCATAAATTGGTTGGGACGTATTATCGTTTACAGAAGGTTCATAACTCCTTTGCAGGATTTGGTGTGCGTTTTTATAACAAAATTCCTAAAGACACACCTCCTAAAAAAGGCATATTATACTATGGATTATCTAAACGATACAGAGAAATGGCAATGAGTTGCTTGCTTATCCCTCGAGCTACATAGGGCTACTTCTGTTTGAAATGTTGTTTTATTGCTGAAACTCACTTATTATTGTTACATTATTATTATGATATTGTTAGGTATGGGTACTTTGAGATTATGTGGCACCTTTAACTAGTATTTGACTTTTTTGTGAAAAACAGAGATCCATAATTTTTAAGTTCACATGGTCACGTACTGCCCTTGCCTTCTTTTTATTCTTGTAACAGAATCATTGTATTTACTGGCGAATAAAAAGAGTGGCCGCGAGTTTTTCTTGCCAGGTTCTTACCTCACAGGCTCTACCTATTGCCTTGCGAATCTGGCGGTAAATGTAAATGTAGAAGCATTTTCTTTTTTTGACGTTCATAAGTGTTACTTTGTGACTTACATGAATAAAGATATTTTGATTTTGATTTTTTCTAGGTCAAATTTTCTATTTTTTGGCTTGCCTCCAGATTGAGGGCTATCCATAGAGAGGTCAACCATCATTGTAGCATAAGCAGTTCTCGAGAGCTAAGGGGAACATTCCCCATATCTATTTGGCCTATAACTTTGGACCCCTTAGGGCTAGGTCAAATTATCTATTTTTGGCTTGCCTCCAGATCGAGGGCTATCCATAGAGGGGTTAACCATCATTGTAGCATAAGCAGTCTAAGTCACCATTGTATCAATATCGCGACTTACGACATCGGCAAAGCGCCTAACCACTATTCTAGGCTGTGCGTAATTAAGTGGGGAACCACCACCATCGCGGCGGTGAGACCGATCATGGAGGACTGGCTGCAGAGGCAGCACGGTGGCCTCACGTACCGTGCGACACAGATCATCACCGGGCACGGAAACTTTGGTGGGTATCTGTTTCGCATGCATCGTGAGGTTACACCCGCGTGTCAACACTGCGAGGCTTCCGGCGAAGACACGGCATTCCACACGTTGGTGGAATGCTCAGCGTGGGCAAGTCAGCGCCGGGACCTCGTTGTGGGCCTGGGCGTGGATACTCTCTCACTGGAGACCATGCTACGAGCCATGGTCTCTAGCGAGAGCCAGTGGAACGCGGCCGTTTCCTTCTGCGAGCAGGTTATGCTCGTGAAGGAGACGGCCGGAAGGGCGAGGGAGCGTATCCTCCCCGCTGAGTTCCGAAGTCTGCGGCGAGGGCGCCGCATACGTGACTACGCCCAGGACCATCGACCTCCATGATCGGGGCCTGAGGACGATGGATTAGCAACCCACCGTCCTTACAGAAGCAGGCTAGAAGGGCTGCGTGATGTGGGGCTTCACCCCATGCACGCCTTCACTCACCGACGCGGGATAAAACCCGACCCTAGAGATGCGGGGTAACACCCGACCACCACGCAGTGGCCACTTAAGTGACCAAGGTCCGCCGGGTGCCACTGGGAATTCTTTCAGTATCTACCGGAGGCACTCGGCAATGGACGTAGGTGCGGCCGCAGCCATAAGCCGCGGATTAAAAAAAAAAAAAAAGCATAAGCAGTTCTCGACAGCTAAGGGAGGGACAATAATTACATTCCCCATTTGTATATTATAGATATCTCAGAAACGGTGGCTCGTAGGAAAAAAGTATTGATACGAGGGTGGATTGAAAAGTAATCGGCCTAACCAAGAAAATAAATACATAATAAATGAAATATATTTTTATCACCATCAAGTTCAATGCACTTTTGCCATCTTCCCTTCCAAGCATTTAGCCCGTTGAAAAAAAATGATTCTTCCTTAGAGTCAAAATATGCGTCTACTGCTGCTTTGACCTCGTCATTTGTCAAAAATCTTTGACCTGCCAAGTGCTTTTTCAGGTTAGGGAACAGAAAAAAGTCTGACGGTGCCAAATCTGGTGAATAAGGTGATGGAGTAACAGTTCAAAGCCACAGTTGTGAATTTCTGCCATTGATTGGACAGACGTGTGAACACGAGTGTTATCTTGATGAAACAGGACTTTTCTTCTGATCATTCCTGGACGTTTTTTTTTATATGAATCAATTTGAGTGCGCTTGACCGCAATCTTACTTGATGTAAAGTAACGCAGCAGTACTCCATGCAGGAGCGAACCTGTGCTGAGTAAAGACTCAGCAGTAGATTCGAGGTAAAATATTTACGCACCTTAGAGAGGATGCCTAGTTTTTTCGAAGCTGTTTTAGCCCTGGATTCAATGTAGCTTCCAAAGTTCAGGTTGGATGATAAGTCCACACCAAGGAGCTGGAGATGCTGAGTCACAGGTACAGGGACATCCGGAAAGTGGAAGCCTTGGTGAACGGGCACTTTTTGGCAGAGAAAAGACACGCCTGGGTTTTCGTGGTGTTGAATGTGACAAGGTTAGCATCGCCCCAGTCAGACACTGCCTGAAGGGTTAAGTTGGTGCGTTCAACCATTTTTTGGCCTTTGCGCTGGAGAAATATCTCTCTGCAACCGTGCTATCGTCCGCATACCCAAACATACCGGGTCTGAGCAGGTCGTTTATATGTAGCAGGAATAACGTTGCCGAGAGAACAGATCCCTGTGGTACCCCAGCGTTAATTGCTAATAAATCAGACGAGCAGCCATCAACAACCACTCGAATAGATCGTTCCCTTAGGAAATCTGAAATCCAAGCACAAAGACTAGCCAAAACTCCGTAAGCAGGAAGCTTGGCTATAAGGGCTTCGTGCCAGACCCATTTCGAAAGCCTTCGAAATGTCAAGTGACACAGCAAGTGCCTCACCATATCTTTCAAGAACCTCACCCCAGAGGTGCGTGGCATACACTAGAAGATCTCCAGTAGAACGGCGTTGGCGAAACCCGTATTGCCGATCACTTAGGAGGTCATTGTCTTCGAGGTATGCCAGTAAACGATTGTTTATTACACGCTCCACCACTTTGAGAATGGAGGTGATCGCAATTGGGCGGTAGTTGACAGGGTCTGCACGACTACCCTTTTTTGGTACAGGCTGTACGTTAGCTACCTTCTAAGCTTTCTTTTATTTCCTCTCGTAAACGACGTAGTAAGGTGCAGTAATAATCAGAGTTTATAGTCTGATCCCTTTCAAGACAATCAACCATAATCACACCCTTCGAGTCCCAGAATACTGAAGCCATCACCTTACTTGCCGACAAAATCGACTTAGCCTTTTTGGGGGGTGGTGAACCAGGTCTTTTCCACTGTTTTGATTGTTGTTTTGTTTCCGGTGTACAGTAATGAATGAACCCATGTTTCGTCCATAGTAACAAAACGATTCAAAAAATCACATTCATCAGCTTCAAATAACTCCAAACAGTCGCGTCCAATAGTCAATCGCATCCTTTTTTGCTCAACTGAAAGCAGTCGCGGAACCCACCTCGCAGACACCTTGTGGAAACCCAACACGTTGACTATTATGTTTTGAGTACGTTCATAAGAGATACCTATAATCTCGGCTATCTCTCTAATTTTCAATCTGCGGTCTCCCATAATTAAGTCGAGTATTTTTTTATCATTTTCGTCAGTAGTGGACGTCGAAGGCCTTCCAGAGCGGGGTTCGTCTTTCACACTCTCTCTACCACGCTTGAATTCTGCTATCCATTTTTTGACGGATGAATATGAAAGAGCGCAATCCCCTAATGTACTGACCATATCATCATGGATGGCTTTTGATGACAGCCCCTTCTTATGGAGGTACCTACTTAATGACGGCACGCTGCTCGATTTGCTTCATTTGCGGAAATGATGTCAGATTGCTTTGTTAATTTTTTTTATATTTATTTATTTATTTCAGGCAACAAATAGAAAAGTTATAGTTGGTATAAACTTATTCTACGGCCCATAGATAAATACCTTAAAACTAAGAATACATATAGATATTACAAAATTTATATTAGTAATAGAATCTTAAGACTATTGTTAGTACACACTTCACTATCGCACTTCGGTCTTTTTGCGTACCAGTGGTAGCGATCCGCGGAAGCGACGGAACACCACGCCCTGTGGCCAGAAGGTTTCCTCCATGACGAGGCTCAGTCTAGTGTTGGGCACTCGCACCACGAACGACAGGAAACTGACGTTACGGCTCGCCTCCAACAGCTGCACTCTCGGCGTGAAGTTGGCCTTCTTGCGCACGTACTGTCCGATGTCATCCGCCTTAGTGGTGTAGTGTAGGCGGGAGACATACACGGGTGTACTCGGTATTGCGGCCTGCAGCGCTGGGCTGGACTGCGCTGCATCGGTGCCGCAACGGTTCACTTTTGTTCGTGATCGGCGCTTCCTTTGCACTGTCACGAAACCATCAGTAGCCACATCCGGTACCTTCTGTGGTAGTGGCTTCGGTGGAGCGGTCGTTGCGCTGATGGTGACGAAACTTTGTCGTTTCATGGGGGCTGTAGGTACGGGCAGCGGAGCGGGGCGCGGGGTTCGCGCGGCCTTACAGGTAGGGGCCGCGGGGGCGGGTGCTGTGCGGGGCATTGCGCGCTCAGCACTCGATGACGGCGACAAAACTGCTGACGCGAAACTCGCATTGAGGTCAGCTTCACGACGCATGTTTATGTTAGCGTTAGGTGGTGACCTAGATACCGCTGTAGACTCGCGCAAAGTAATAAGTTCTTTACGCAAACTCACAACGATATCCTCGGTCGTTGCCAACCTCGTCTGGACGTCCGCCAAGCTCGCCTTTAAGGACACTATGTCCTTTAAAAGGCAGGTAACGTCGACGTGGTCGAATGTGACCGGAGGAAGCTTCGATAAGTCCTGGGCCACAAACGTAGGCATGTCGTCGGGATCGGTTGCCTTAAGCAGCGTGATGATGTCTTGTATGCTTTTTGTTGTCCCGTCACGCCTGCGGGACACCATCTGGTCGCTCTTATTGAGCACGCTGTACAGTAGCCGCTTAGAGGCAGCTATCTCTTCCTGGCTGAAACTCGACGAACAGATCTGGATAGCCGACAGCTCGTCCATCACATCCAGCTTCTGTTGCAGGAACGCCAGTAACTCATTTGGGACGAGTTGCGAACTCATCGCGATACGTGCAACGGCTGACGCCGCGCTACACTAATACGAGTAGGTATTAGTCAGCACACGCGTCCGCATCAAAACGCGGCCCATTCAAGACTCATAAATTTAAAAAATAAAACTAATTATCGCACACGTTTCAAACTTCTTACAATTAACAGGTCTGAACTGAACTAAATAATGTGGGTAGATTTGATTTTTAGAACTAAATGGATCAGTGTTAGGCCGACTACTTTTCAATCCATCCTCGTACATTTTTATAGATAATTTTAAGATCTACAATTTTTATCTAGCTTACTTTTATGATAAAACTTACCATTTTGCTGAAAATTGCGAAAAAGTAATTTTTTGGACCTTTGACTTCGAATAAAAAGTTTTCCACACACGGGAATGATGGGGAACTTTTAAATTTTATTTATAATTATGTCCTGAACAATTTTACTTATTTTCAGCTTGTTGGGACTTTATGCACCTTCACTCTCATTTTTTGGTCTAGATTGACCGGACTAAAGCTTCTTTTTAGTATTGATAGCCATGCTAAAAATATATTAACAGAAAAAAAATATTTGCAGACTATGTTGCAAATTGGAGGAGGTGCCATTCTCGTGGCGGCAATCGTGGCTGTCTTCGTGGTAGCCACGCAAGGCCGCGACCCAGACCTAGAGGCTTCTGAACTTGAGGGTCGGGAGTACATAGACCAGCTGGACAAGACTATGGGTGTCTGGAAGAACAAAGCCAGCATTGCCGAGTGGGCGTACACTTCAAATATTACAAAGGACAACGAAGATAGTTGGGTAAATATTTTAAATCAATTCAGTTAAAGTTGTGGTCACACACACACAGTTAAATATCTTACGTTTTAAATCCACAGATCAAAGTACGGTTAGAACTATCAAAACAAGAAAAGCAGGCTTGGGAAGAAACTAGAATGTACAAATGGCAAGACTTTCAAGACTTCACACTTCGGAGGATGTTCAAAAAGTACAGTCAACTAGGAGTTTCAGCTTTAAATGATGATAAGTACAGCAAGCTCATGAGGTTCGTCTCTGGAATGGAGTCTAATTACGCCACATCAAAAGTTTGTTCATTCAAAGACCCGATCAAGTGTGATCTGGCTTTGGAACCTGGTAATTATCCCAAAATTTATTTAACTACTTTTTCTTGATCACAAAATTTAACTTTGTTACACAGAGTCCCTGTTGGATTAGCTTAGAAATTCAGCGAAATAAAACAGCAGATGAACGGAGCGTGTACAACTGTATATTGAGAGAGTTAATGCTCAATTGTTACAAAAAGTTAACTTAAATCTACCGACAATAATGACGGTGTTTAAAACCTGGTGCATATCGGAATGTAATTACCGCATTATTTTGGTTTGCTATTAATAAAGGCGAGGGCGCCTTAACAGTCCCATTTACGTAAAGATAATTAAGATTCAATGTATTGAAAGTTAGCTAAAATATGAATTAGATTCATTCAATTTTGATCTTAAAACTACTTCAGATATTACCGACGCGTTCTCAAAGAGCCAGGACCCTGAGGAGCTGAAGCACTATTGGGTGGAGTGGCACAAGACAGCTGGCGCCAGGGCGCGTCACAACTTCACGGAGTACGCTGCCCTGTATAACGAAGCTGCTAAACTTAATGGTAACGAAAATTTTGGTAAAAAAAATTCTATATTATAACAAATTCAATTGATAGTTAGATTGAGGAGAATAAAACGATTTCAGTATTTTAAAATTAATCTTCACATATTGTATAAAGGTTTGCGTTTATTAAGTCATTAATACTTAAATGCTCAAATAAAAATTTGACGCCGCCCCTGATGGTAAGTTGTGACGACGTCTAGCGATTATAAGCCACTTTCACAGCACAATACTATAGAGAGTGGCCCTCAACTTGACGACCTACTGATGTGCCTCTTCACGCTCCGTTTAAAGAACCCAGCATTATATGTGGGAGGAAAAACCTGCACAGGCAGGGCGTTCCAGGCCACTATCGTTCGGCAGAAAAATGAACGTTGAAAACGCTCGGTTCTCGCGAACATGCTATCCACTGTGTAGGAGTGGCATCTCTGCCCGGCACGCGTTGTTCGGGATCGGAAGGAAGAGGGTGGGATTAGATTGAAGAGCTCTTCAGAACACTCGCCGTGGTAAATACGGTAGAATGCGGCCAAGGAAGCGATTGTTCGGCGCTGAGCTAGCGGCTCAAGGCTTTCCGTTACCTCCGGACAATCTATATTACGAATGTTTTTTTTAAGTTCTTGAACATAATTTGATCAGAATTAATACTACATATTTATATTGCAGAATTAATACTACATATTTATATTGCCAGAGTATCGTATTTTAGGCAGTACCATGTAAAATGGTCTTATCCCTTGAGAGTTCTCTTCCTTTATTTTTAACCAGTGGCGTATAAATAAATGATTTGTTATTCGAATAATACTTTTTCTCAACACCCTTCTAAATTTCAGGTTTCCAGAATGTCGCAGACTGGTGGCAGTCTGAATACGAAGTTGACGACTTCGAGCAGCAGCTGACCAAGTTGTGGGAGGACGTGATGCCGTTGTACCAGCAGCTGCACGCGTACGTCAGGAAGAAGCTGAGGGATAGATATGGAGATGTAGTGTCGCCTAAAGGACCTATTCCTGCGCATTTACTTGGTAAGTAGTCAACGTCATATTGATCGAATTTGATGCAATTTGTACTTGCATAATAAAAACCGACTGCGTATTAGCATTGCAACTTTCTTCAGTCAGTGCAGATGCAGTGCAGCTAGTAATGCCGTCTAAGACCTTGGCTAGTTTAATTAGTAAACCTAACCTTGGGAAATACATGTATGGTGAAGAGACAGAGTAAAAATTAAGTACTCTCATAAATATTATTACGATATTAGTGCAAAAATGCATTTATTCACCTAATATCCTTTTGATGTTGCCAAAGTTCATCAAAAATTCAAAGGCACTTTGGCAACATCAAAAGGAAGAAATATCGTAATAATATTTAAGAGAGTACTTATATTTATACTAATTTTTACCCCTCTGACCAACCATTAGACAGATTTTTTTTATCAAATTAATTTTATGTACTTTTTTACAAATGACTTTTACTTTTTATCATGAGTGTGCACATTTAAAAACTGACTATTTGCTAAATAGATGTTCTGCTATACAGACCATCTGATAGTTGGACGTTATGCTACATAGACGTTTTGCTAAATAGACTAACTGCTCATTAGACGTTTTGCGCTATTGGACATTTAGCTACTTATACATTCTGATCGTGAGACATTTTGAGTCTTCTTCAAAGATCCTTTTCAACTATCTCGGCGAATGCTTATAAAACGTCTATAACCAATAGTTAAATGATACATATGGTTCATAAGGGTCATACCAAGATCTTAAAGGCTCACCCTACCTCTTCTGCAAGTAGTGTACCTGATGTTCAATGGACTAGGCTTGAAACCATGAAAGTTCCCGGCAATAGCCTCGCTCCCTATTAAATGAAAACAAAAAGATTACTGCAAGACGCTGCTTTCAGGAATACAGGCGTGTTTGTATGAATTAATAATTACGTATACATTATCTATGTTACAGGTAACATGTGGGCCCAAACTTGGAGCAATATAGAATCATTCACTCGCCCTTATCCAGATAAAAAAGAGATTGACATAACACAGACGATGAAAGACCAAAATTACACAGTCATCAAAATGTTCCAGATGTCTGATGAATTCTTTAGATCTTTGAATTTGACTGCAATGCCTGAGAAGTTTTGGAAGAACTCCATCATTGAGAAACCAAAAGATAGGGACATTGTGTGCCATGCTTCCGCATGGGACTTCTATGATGACGAAGATTTTAGGTGATTGTTTTTTTAAGGGTTTTGTACTATTAGAATTCTGATCATACTCTGTTTCTTTTTACTTGAAATACTATAAGAGGCTTTAATAACTCAGATTGATAGTGTTTTGAAGAGTATTTTGGGATTTCACGTAATTGAGGCAATTCTACTGCATTTCTCGATACTAGTAAAACCTAAGAGTTTACTGGTTCCATTTACGGTATCGATGTTAATAAAATTTGTATTGATACACTTAATACATCTAGCGAATATGTACTGAAAACTGGAATGCCGATTAAATACGCACAAAAGCTAGTTATCAACATGCTTGATCTAAAGTCATATTACATGAAATTCCAGTAAAAGTATGTCATTATAATCGTTACTTCGTGTGGAACCAAATAAAACTGTTTCAAATTCTTGTACAATATTAATGCCTCTTATAGTTCGACTTATATATTCAGTTTCACTTTTCCATTATACTCGTAGTTCACTATTTTGCTTAATTTTCTATTTATTTTTACGATATACATAACTGATTATTTGTATAGCTTATGTTTCTTATTAAGTACTATTTTCTCTGCTTCATATTTGGTTTATTACTTACATAAACATTTATTCAATTCATAATGAAATTCAAAATTTGTTTACTAACATTTTGGGCTTAATTTTGAAGGATCAAACAGTGTACAACAGTAGATAAAGAGTATTTTGAAACGACACATCATGAAATGGGACACATACAATATTTTCTACAATACAACCATCAACCTTTTATATTCCGGGATGGAGCTAACCCAGGTAATTTACTTCTAATATTATATTGTTTATGAACAGGATCAAAATGTGTACGTCGGTGAATAAGGAACATTTTAGGACAGTACATCATGAAATGGGGCATGTCCAATATTATTTGCAGTATAGACATCATCCGGCGGTGTTCCGCGAGGGTGCCAACCCAGGTATTTTCATTCATCCAGGGGTTTGGGATATAATTAACCAAATACACATTATGATTACCAAAGTTTTACTAACCAAATCTGAATTATATGGAACTATGTTATTATTGTCTTGTATTTAATTGGATTTATAGAGTAGGGTTCTTCCAGTTACATGTACGTAACTATGTAGGTACTCGTACTTACGATCCTATTCTTATGTATTGTTTTTTTTTTCATTTGAATTGATCTATGCTTAATGGTTGGGGTTTACGAACTTTTGTCGTTTTCTTATTGTAAGAATTGTATTTCACCTGGGTTTCTTTTTTATTTTTATGTATTTAAGTACAAATTTATTAATTTTACATCCATATTTTCAATAATATTGGTGTTTTGGGCATTAAAATTTATCATGAAACAATATTAAAAAAGCGGTATCTCTCTGGGGTTTCCATCACTCATTCACCATCACCTCTTATCATTGGTCCACCTAGAATAACACCAACTACGACAAAAGAAAGTAACATGAATTCTGATAACGCTTTTCAGGTTTTCACGAAGCAGTTGGTGATACAATAGCGTTATCGGTGTCATCGCCAAAGCATTTGAGACGTGTTGGCCTTAGTACTGGCAACGCTGAAGATGAACAGACTGAAATTAACCAGCTCTATAAGATGGTAAGAATTATTTCGCACGTAGAATACTAGAGAGGCCATATTATGATGCCAATTAATTTAAGGAATTCCGCATTTCTCATGTGCACGTAACCAGCATACCGGTGAACTTTTGCGGCCTTCCTCAGGCCCGATCATGGAGGTCGAAGGTTCTGAGCGTAGATGAGCGGCACCCTTCTTTACTTCAGTACTTAGCGGGGAAAGTAGGCTGCCTCTCCCTCGCCGCCGACTCCTTCTGCTTTTATGTGTATATAAACGAAGATGTCAAATATTTTCCAGGGCTTAGACAAAGTCGTATTCCTGCCATTTGCATACACATTGGACCTGTTTCGTTACGGCGTTTTCCGCGGCACCACACAGCCAGAAGACTACAACTGCCACTATTGGAGACTGCGAGAAATGCTGCAGGGCGTGGAGCCGCCTGTGGATAGAAGTGAAGAAGACTTTGATGCGGCTGCCAAGTATCATATCTCTGCTAATGTGGAGTATGCAAGGTACACATAGACACGCAAACAAAATCACTTCATCATCCTCAAAGGACACTGAGGCGTTCGTTACACCCACATTTCGCCCGAATTCTGCTGTTTACCTAATCTTAGACGAGCCAAACCTAATCCCATCTGCGGATTGACGGACTACTACGTAGGTTAAATCTATGGTTAATGGTTTATTTCAGATACTATGTGTCGTTCATCATCCAGTTCCAATTCCACCGAGCCCTTTGCCAGTTGGCTGGAGAGTATGTACCTGAGGATCTGAACAAGAAGCTCGTTGACTGTGATATATACCAAAGCGTGGCTGCTGGAAATGCTTTAGCGTGAGTAGAGTATAAACTATCTAAAGTACAGCCAACAAAAAGAGAATTTCGTCAACAAACGGGCTATTACTGAGTTACATTGCGATAGCGATCGATTACAATCTCTGTCCTTATCATTCGTACCCATATGAGTCAATGAGAGCTATCGTTGCGTGTTTTTGTTTTCCTGTATCACAGGAAAACAGTTAGTACCGCAGTTTTTAACATTTCATACATGTCATAAATACGTCTGATTTGGACTCTTCAAACTTCCAATCTTGTTTGTCTAATACACATGACAGCGATTAGAATAGGGAATTGAAATTATGAATAAACATTTAAATATTAATGTTTTAAACCCCCTAAACCTTGTTTATATTTTTTATATCGTTTCACTGGTCTTACTTTAGCCATGTTATTTTTATTTTCAGAAATATGTTGAAAATGGGTTCATCTAAGCCTTGGCCGGATGCGATGGAAGCGCTCACCGGACAGCGTGCGATGAAAGCTGACGGCCTTTTGGAGTACTTCAGGCCCTTACAGGAATGGCTGACGGCAGAGAATCAGAGAACTGGCGAATTTATTGGATGGGAATCGAGTAGAACGCGTGAGTACTTTTGTTGGATACTAAATAGCTTTTAATGTAGTTCCCAATACCAACAGGAACTCAATCCTGCGATAAACAGTTATCACCGTTACACCTTATCATAACATCAGTTATCTGACAGTGGACGTTCTACGGACAGCGGACCGTTGGATTCACCGGTGGTGTAAGGTCCGTCGAACAAATTGCACCGAATGTACCGCGACCTCCCCTCGCCGGTCTGTTGTCCGTAGAAACATACGCTCGTCTAAAAGAGCCCTAACCATGTTCTGTGTAGATTAGGTTGGTACCGTATTTATGTAGTGAAAATTAAAGCTGTCAATATAGTCCGAGACGCCCAGGACTTTAATTGGCTGTGCCATAGTGGCTGGCACGTAAGATTTTGTCAACATTTCATCGCAATGTGTGTAAAGCTGTCAATTTATAGTGACACACAGACACAGACAACATTTGATTTTTGGAGAGAATGATCGAGTGAGGCTCTGGCAAGAACATCCTAAATGCCCGGCAACCCCCCCTCGCCCTCTATTACGTGGGACAGAACAGTGCCTGATGAAATGTGGACGTCATGAACGTTTCTGCCTTACCCTTATTAAGGGATAGAATTGATTTTAGTGTGTAATAATAAACTTTTTCATTCCAGAATATTGTACAGCGGAACAGCGTGCGGCACTTAGCGCTAAGGAGACAACAACGAAGCCGGAGATACAATCCACTACCGCAAGCGAGTCGTGACAAGCCCCGTACTTAATTTAGTCTAATTTATAGCAGACAAGCAACACAGTATTCATAATAAATGTTTTTATAAGTACATTATTTGACCTGTTTTATTATTAGTCCTTAATTATGTGTATAGAATAATCCAGGACGTTTTTAAGAAGTTATAATACGAAGAGGTGTATATAGCAGTCAACAACTTATAGAACTTTGATATTACCCATGGGCTCTGTGGAGGTCGAATGGCAGTCGCTTCATGGAGAAAATATTGAAGTTCAGCCTCATGGCAGAGACTGGAAAGTTGACCCCAACTAGACTGGGAAAAGGCTCTCTGGATGATTATAATTAGAAGATGATGATTATATTATTGCTGGCTGCTTTACATGCTGGAAAACCGTGGTCCCTTATGTGGACTGGGAAAAGGCTCTCTGGATGATTATAATTAGAAGATGATGATTATATTATTGCTGGCTGCTTTACATGCTGGAAAACCGTGGTCCCTTATTCGCATAATAGTGACGTCTTGCGATTGAGAGCCACTCTTATTCACAGAACTACAATAGTATTGCGAGCTTGAATGAATAGATAGGTTCAAGATTGCGAGTTTGACGACCCAGTGATGTGCCTCAACGTGCAGACACAGCAAAAATTGGGCGTGTAAAATAGGCTCATCTAATTTGTCATAGATGCTTAATCTGTTCCCTGTTGTGGTCGGATCTAAAGCCACAACACATTAAGAGGTCGATGGTATCAGATAAAAGTGCGGTAGTACTGATGGTTAACTGATGCGATCCAATAATCACATAGGTACACGATCCAATGGGCGTTTTCACATTGCACGTTATCGTGATGATATCGTGTGTCGTTATCGTACAATGTGAAAACCCCAATCGCGTTTTCTGGTCGGCCGCGGCCGTTTGTTGCAATATTACCTTCAGCCTACTGGTATAGTATTGCAATGTGGCCTGAAGCACATATATAAATATGTGCTTCAGGCCACATTGCAAACACTATGCGAATTTACATCGGTTTGGGTAGATCCGAAGGTAAATCGCTATGCATATGGCGAACTAAAGGGTAATTAATATTCATTAATCTGATTCTCACGACACACAGACACGATACGAGGCGATAAATTATGTTGATGCCCGCTAATCCAACAATCAACAACCTATCCAACCAACATATTAACATGATGTTAACTACTCAAAAATATCATCGTATTCCACTTAAAAGGAATAGCGATAACTATTTAGCTGATAAAAGTAACAGTTTCTCACGTACCATCTCTTTATCTCATCGAATGATAATATCTATCTTTATCTGTGAGTTATCGAATTATTATCTGACATAAGGACATGGGATTTCTTTGACATTATGACATAATAAAAAAATAAATAATGCAAATCATGTAGCTTTTTATACAAACTTGTAAATACACCAAGGTACAAAAAACCTTAAAAGAAGAAGTTATGAGTACATATAATAATGATACATAATAATGTATTTTTTTTTAAATGTAAACAAATTAACAAGTTTTAATTCCTAAATTAGTTCCTAATATAAATAAACTGTAAGTATTGCCACCGATAAAATAATACTTATAACACGCCTATGAGGCCTTCGAGGAGATAGGCAGAGGTGCGTTACACACCTACAATAGAATGGGCACTGGTTATCGAGTTTCAATATCCGGAAAAAACGAAAAACCGAAATCGAGGACCGCTGGTCCTCGATTTCTCACCGCTCGAGGATAGCCATTCAAACAATGGCACAAGGGCTCTGGCTTCCAGATCCCATGGAAGTTTAAATATATCTAAGGAAAAGAAGAAATTCAAAGTTATCGGTGGTTTTATTAGAAAAGTGTTCTCCTCGAAATCCCGAGCTATTAGAATTTTTGCTGAAAATATTTGAAAACAAAGTTTAAGGCAAACTAGTCACTTTCAGACAGAATTATATCTATTAATATAATTCGACAATCTAGGTATCAAAGGTAAGGACAGCATGTGACACTCTTGAATTTGTCACTGCAGTAAGCGGTAGTGTGTTGGAGGGCGCAGTCAGTTGGTGAGTTTCGATTGATGTAATTTATGCGTTTATTGTTGGACTAACAATATCCTATTGTGATACTATTGTATGGTTCACAATCTATTCTTTACCAACACTAGTAAGTGGTCGTAGATATGGTCGAACAGTAGATATAGTAAACATTAAAAACATGATTTGGGTTTTTCCTCCCAAAACAATAAATCTTACGATAAAAATATTGTTTCAAATAAAGGTACTTGTGCCAAGTTTCGTGAAGATCGGATAAAAACTGTGGCTGCTAGTCAAAATTGTCCAATCTCGAAATGTAGACGTCTTCAATGTCAATAACTGACATAGAAGACAGAGAACTTCATCTGCATGAAAGATTTCGTTGTGTAAATTGTTTAAGTAACGCAATAGTTATATTATCTTTATGTTGGCACCTTGGGGTGCCAACATAAAGATAATAAGTAGTTTTTTTTTTTTTTTTTTTTTTTTTTAGTTCCGCGACCAAGGCCGCGGCCGCTTCAACGTCCGTTGCCGGGCGTCTCTGGTTACAAGCAGAACGTATTTCCAGTGGCGCCCGGCTAATAAGTAGTATTGAGAATTCGACATGAACGAATTTTTTTTTTTGAAATAATGTTTTGTTTTTTTTTTGAACATTTTGCGTTATTGTAACAAGGAATATTCGATTACTATCGGTGTTACTAACAAGATTTAATTTTGAAAAAAAATTCATTGTTTCGTTACAGTTCCGGGGTGAATAATCAATTTTGTTTTGGCTGTCAATTTAACTTTACTCATAGAATTAGGATTCCGATTGCTTACGCAAATTCTACTAGATATTTGTGTTGTTGTTATACTCTGCAGTACAGGTGTAACAGCCAGTTTACCCGTACCTACTTGATTGTATAAAATTAAATAGTTGTGATAACTATTTAAAAATTGGGTTTGAATACAAAATAGCTATGCCTTTCCATTTTTTGTATATCGTGCCCGGTAACAGCAATAGGCTTGCCCTCTATTCCTACGTGGGACCAACAAAACTACTAACAAACCCAACGTAGTCAGCAAAGCGTAGAAAACAAAGTAGAATGGTAAAAACCTACAACGAAGAAGGGAACGCTCCCTGCAGCCTCTTTCGTTGTAGGTTTTTACTTCTTCGAACTTCTTCGAACACCTCGTTCGGCATTCCCCAGGGAAGCGTATTAGGAAGTACTTTGTTCTTAATTTATATAAATGAACTATGTAACATAAATCTCGAGTACGGCACGGTAATATCATACGCGGACGACACTGCCCTCCTTTTTCTGCTGAATCAGAGTCAGAAGCATACGAGCGTGCGCAGCGAGGATTTAACATTTACATTAAATGCAGATAAATCCAAATACGTATCATTCTCGATGCGTAAGAGACCGACTACAACCCAGCTAAATCCCTCACTGTACGCTCACTATTGTAGGGAACCTGATAATAAAGATAACAAATGCACTTGCCCTGTTATAGCCATAACAGATACTATAAAATACCTGGGTATCATAATATATGAGACGCTTTCGTTTAAAAAACATAGCTAAGCACTAATTAAGCGAATGCGCAAGCTGATATTTGTCTTCAAAAAATAAGATATAATATAGGTGACTCAAAGGTGATTAAACAAGTCTACTATGCACTTTGTCAATCAATATTAACATATTGCATAACCTCTTGGGGAGGAGTAGGTAAGTCCTTGCTTTTGCCCGTCGAGCGAGCTCAGGGTAGCTACACACATAAGCGGGCCGGCATTAATCGGCAAGGCCGGGCGGTTAAATCGAATATATTGTAACGCCATCTCGTAGCGAGTAATAAGACTACCAAACTCGGCGCCATCTAGTAGCAAATCGCAGTACTACTACGTAACGTCTTTCGGGAATGTTCTGTCAAGGTACTTCTATGTAACGTGTTATCTAGAAGCATCTCGAAGGTGTGGAATGTTCGCGATATTTCTTTCGTGAAAATTCCAGAGTAATCTAGAGTAATGACCGCACTATAAAGGCGGAGCACTTCGGTGGCGGATCATCAGTATTTCCAGAGCGATAATACGAGTTATACCTGCGAGTTCAAGTGCGATTAAAAGTGTTTAGTGAAGCTTTATAGTGAAGTGTAAATTAGTGGTGTAATAAATAAAGTGTTTTGTGGTAGTTTGATCGGCATTTTCCATTCCGTAGAACCCCGGCTCGTAACAATTGGTGTCAGAATTGGGGATTTGGACAATGCCGGTGTTACCGAAAGAAGACACAGAGGGCGTCCGTACCAGGGGTCAGCGCCAGCAGGAGTTGGACAGCAGGCGCTTCGGAGGTAATACGCCGGAGAGGTTGGGTGGTCAGGAGCAGCCAACGGTGGAAGCAGGCCCGCCCACGGTATCTCCAGCGCCAGCACCTCCAGACTTTGCTGCGCTGATGGCGATGCTACAGGAGCAAGCCCGTCGCCAGGAGGAGCAGGCCCGCCACCAGGAGGAGCAAGCCCGTCGCCAGGAGGAGCAGGCCCGTCACCAGGAGGAGCAAGCCCGCCGGTTGGAAGAACAGCTGCTGCGGGACAAGGAGGAGCAGGCACGCCGCCAGGAGGAGCAGGCACGCCGCCAGGAGGAGCAGGCCCGCCGGTTGGAAGAACAGCTACTGCGTGACAAGGAGGAGCAGGCACGCCGCCAGGAGGAGCAGGCACGCTGCCAGGAGGAGCAGGCCCGCCGGTTGGAAGAACAGCTGCTGCGCGACAAGGAGGAGCAGGCACGCCGCCAGGAGGAACAGACACGCCGCCAGGAGGAACAGATGCTCCTCATGAAAGATCTTCGAGCGACTTTTGGCAAGGAGATGAATGTGATGAAGGATCAAGTTCATCATGTTGAGAACCGCATCACGGAAGCCGAAACACGGATAGAAGATGTAAAAAACCAGATTACAGAATATGTGAGGAAAGAGCTGGGAAATCTGAAAGCTGGAGATGGGAATGCGACTTCCTTACCTGCTGTACCTTCAGCACGTGGATTTAAAGTACCTCCATTCGATGGGACATCATCATGGTCGGCCTATAAAAAGCAGTTTGAGGCCGTTAAGAAGGCAAACGGGTGGAGCAAAGCCCAGGCCATGACTGCGCTTACATTGGGTCTGCGAGACAAGGCGTTAACCATCCTAGAAGCTCTCGGAGACGATGTATCCTACGAGCAGCTACTAGAAGCCTTGGAAGCCAGATACGGTGACGCTCACCTGGAACACGTGTATCGTGCGCAGCTGAAGGATCGTGTCCAGCGCACTGGCGAAAACTTGCAACAGTGGGCCCTGGAAGTAGAGAAGCTGGTACGGAAAGCATACCAGTCGGTACCTGCGCTCATCAATGGGAATCTGGTGCAAGCATTCATCGACGGCATCCACGACCTGGAAGTCAGGGCTGCTGTGAGGCTCGGGCACCATGAGACTCTCAAAGACGCCTTGGCTCATGCTTTGGAGGTCGAAGCCGTACGGAAAGATCATCGATCTCACCGCGTCAGGGAAGTTGTAGCATCACCGGCTCGCGACCGTTTCACGAGGTATAGCCCTAGGTGCTACACATGTGGTGAGAGGGGCCACCTTCGATCCAGTTGCCCAAAGCGGACTGCTGAAAGAGAAGAAAGTCGTTCCCAAGAGGATAAGGTGGCTAACGTCACCGCCCAGCAACAGCAGGGAAACGAATAAATGCCAGGACTGCGGGGCGGGTGCTGGCTGATGTTGGAAGAGCCCCAAGGGTTTCGATCTCACAAACCCAGGATGGGAACAGCCTGATCATCAAGGGCGAGGTAAATGGAACACCATGCAAGCTGACAATAGATACTGGAGCATCTCGCACGGTTGTCAGTTCCCGACTTGCAAATCGGTTCCTTGGGGACTCTGCAAACCGTGACCGCATCAACTTGGTAACGGCCACGGGTCAGCGCATACCCGTCCGAGGAGAGAAAGAGATGCAGTTAAAGTTGGGCAATGGAATTTACCTGCATAATGTCATCGTGGCTGACATAATGGACGACTGCATACTGGGCTTAGACTTTATGAGGAAGAACTCTTGTGAGATCGACGTCAAGCAAGGAGCGATGAAATGTGGTCAAGAGGAACTTTTCATGGAAGGAGCGTTATCAGGAAAAGTGTACAGCTTGAAGAAGGTCGTGCTTCCTGCCAGATCAGAAACGACTGTACCAGTTAGTCTCCCTCAGAATTCTGGGCGAACACATCGATGTGTACTCATAGAAGGGATATACAATGAACTTCCATGGAAAATGGCCCGAACTCTGGTAAGAGCCAATGAAGCCTCAGTGGTACGTGTGCTGAACCTTAGTGATAAGGAACATGTGATAGAAAAGAGCACATTGATTGGCACTTGTGAAGAAGTAGATTGGATGCGCCGATGCCAAGAGTTGAGTACTGGGAACATCGTCAACAAGAACGCTAGAAACAACGTGTTGACACTTTTAGAAGACTGTCGTAACATCTTAACGAAGAATGAAATGGACAAGGCTAAGAAGATGTTACTCAAGTACGCCGATATTTTCTCTTCGAGTGATGCTGACATTGGGAAGACTGGATTGGTTCAGCATAAAATCAATACAGGAAATGAGGCACCCATCCGTCAGCGACCAAGGAGACTGCCAGTAGCACGAGAAAAGGAAGTTGAGACCATGATTGAAGAAATGGTAAAAGATGGTGTGATAGAACCATCGTCAAGTCCATGGTGCTCACCTGTAGTGCTGGTGAGGAAGAAAGATGGCAGTATGCGGTTTTGTGTCGACTATCGTCGTCTGAACGACGTTACGAAAAAGGACAGCTACCCTTTACCAAGGATCGATGACACGTTGGACATGCTGACAGGGGTGAAGTGGTTTAGCACGCTAGACCTGAAAAGTGGCTACTGGCAAGTTGAAATCGATCCAAAGGATAAAGAGAAGACTGCATTTTCCACAGGAAAGGGTTTGTGGCAGTTTAAAGTTATGCCATTTGGTTTATGCAACGCCCCGGCTACTTTTGAAACTCCTACTAAACTTAAAAACTACTAAACTTAAACTGCCGTCAAGGATTGGCCGGTTCCAAAGGATAAGACGCAGGTCAGAGCATTTTTGGGTTTGTGCTCATACTACCGGCGATTCGTCCAGAACTTTGCGGATATTGCCAAGCCCTTACACAAGCTCACGGAGGAAAAGCGACAATTCTGCTGGGACGGCAGCTGCGGCATCGCATTCCAGGATCTAAAGAATCGTCTGTGCAATACACCTATTTTGGGTTATCCTGATGCGGAAAATGAATTTATAGTTGACACAGACGCAAGTGATATCGGACTCGGAGGTGTGTTATCTCAAAGGAAAGGAGATCGAGAGGTCGTTATAGCCTACTTCAGCAAATCCTTATCGAAACCTGAAAGGAATTATTGCGTCACGAGGAGAGAATTACTCGCCGTGGTGAAGACATTGCAGCATTTCAGCAAATATTTACTAGGGCGAAAATTCCTTATACGTACCGACCATGCTGCATTGAAGTGGCTATTACAATTTAAGAATCCAGAAGGACAAGTCGCCAGATGGATTGAGCTATTACAGGAATATGACTTTGTAATCGAACATCGCAGTGGGAGATCCCATGGCAACGCAGACGCATTGTCAAGAAGACCTTGCCCTGAAGACTGTAAGCACTGTGTCAAACAGGAGATAAAGGAAGCCATACCTGTGAAGATGCTTAAAACGGATCTGAGCGACGAATGGAAAGAAAGCCTACAACATGCTCAACAGGACGACGCAGACATCAAGCCAATATTTGAGTGGATTAAAGCAAGTGCTCCTAAACCCATGTGGAGTGACGTCGCTTCAATGAGTTCAATCACAAAAAGTTATTGGGCGCAATGGGACAGTTTAGTTATTCAGGATGGAGTCTTGTGCCGCAAATGGGAAAATGCTCGAGGAGACAGCTGTCATTTGCAAATGGTCGTCCCTAAAGTTAAGGTCCCAGATGTGCTACAGCTCTACCATAATGGATGTTCAGGGGGCCATATGGGAGTAAAAAGGACTCTGTTGAAGATACGTGAGCGGTTTTACTGGATCCACTGTCGCGACGACGTTGAGGACTGGTGTCGCAAATGTACGAGTTGTGCTGCTGTGAAAGGACCTCATACACGGAGCAGAGGTGCACTGATACTGTATAACGTTGGGGCACCATGGGAAAGGATAGCCCTAGATGTTGCGGGACCGTTTCCTGAAAGTGAAAGCGGAAACAAGTACTTCATGGTTGTGATGGATTATTTCACGAAGTGGCCAGAAGTCTTCGCTATACCTAATCAAGAAGCTACTACGGTCGCAGATAAATTAGTTCACGAAGTCTTCTGTCGTTTCGGGGTGCCTCTAGAAATCCATAGCGATCAAGGAAGAAATTTTGAATCTCAGGTGTTCCAGGAAATGTGTCGGGTCATGGGTACTCACAAAACCAGAACGACCTCTTACCACCCGCAGTCAGATGGAATGGTGGAGCGATTTAATCAGACATTGGAGAGATATCTGGCAAAAGTTGTGGAAAGCAGGCAAAAAGATTGGGACAAGCACATCCAACCGTTTCTTTTTTCTTACCGAAGTGCGGTTCACGAAAGCACGTCAGTGACACCAGCTTATGCGAACTTTGGAAGAGAATTACGGTTGCCTGCCGACTTACTAACCGGTATACCCCCTGACGCTCCACGCAATATCACTGATTATGCGAATGACTTGCGCAGCAGGATGAATGACATTTATGAGCATGTCAGACAATCAGGTCAACAAATGTCTGAAAAGATGAAGACCCGTTACGACCGAAAGACAAACAATAAGAGCTTCGATGAAGGTTCGTTAGTGTGGTTACATAACCCAGTCCGCAGTAAAGGGAAGTCTCCTAAGCTGCAAGCTAAATGGGATGGACCATACCGAGTTGTGACCAAGATTAACGATGTCACTTACCGAATACGGAAGAGTCCAAGAAGTGCGCCAAAGATAGTTCATGTGGATCGATTGGCGCGACATTATGGGCCTGACAATGCTCGGGACGAGCATGTCGTAGGAGGGGGCAGTGTAACGCCATCTCGTAGCGAGTAATAAGACTACCAAACTCGGCGCCATCTAGTAGCAAATCGCAGTACTACTACGTAACGTCTTTCGGGAATGTTCTGTCAAGGTACTTCTATGTAACGTGTTATCTAGAAGCATCTCGAAGGTGTGGAATGTTCGCGATATTTCTTTCGTGAAAATTCCAGAGTAATCTAGAGTAATGACCGCACTATAAAGGCGGAGCACTTCGGTGGCGGATCATCAGTATTTCCAGAGCGATAATACGAGTTATACCTGCGAGTTCAAGTGCGATTAAAAGTGTTTAGTGAAGCTTTATAGTGAAGTGTAAATTAGTGGTGTAATAAATAAAGTGTTTTGTGGTAGTTTGATCGGCATTTTCCATTCCGTAGAACCCCGGCTCGTAACAATATGTAGATGAATGTTCGGGAATCTCAAACCGCTCGGCTGCCGCACATTATCACTCGGCTTGGTAGTTGCTGAACACAGCGAGCCGGCATTAATCGGCAAAGCCGGACGGTAAAATCGAATATATATGTAGATGAATGTTCGGGAATCATAAGGTGCTCGGCTGCCGCATATTATCACTCGGCTTGGCAACTGCCGACTTGTGCCAGTCGGCTTGCGACATTTGAGACGTTACTGCGTGGAGGACGCGCGCGCGACGCCCGAATGAAAACCGAATTGTGCCGATCGGTACAAGCCGAACGTAATTTAGTAGTTGCTTTGGGTTGGCTTTTTCATTCTGCAATACTGCCGAATGGAATGATGTGTGAACCGAATGAACAACTCGATCGGCACTAGCCAATTGAAGTCGAACAAGTGCAGTAATTGCTTCGGGTCGGCTTTGTTGTTCGACAAATATTGCCGAACCGACAATGCCGGCCCGCTTATGTGTGTAGCTATCCTCAGAGAGCAATCCTTAAGGTATCAACGTTCCGCTCTTTCCTATTTCCCACTAACCTCCTATGCAAATCCTGTGAAGTATTAACAGTCCGCCAGTTATTCATACTCAGCACAGTACTAAAACAACACGCATCACTTCCCTACAGCGCTGAAGTCTCTTACAAAAGACGGAAAGATATTGTTTGCACTGAAAGAACTGCGATAAGACACGAATACCCAGGCAAATTTTATTTGTTCTTAGGACCTCTCTTGTACAATAGAATAAACGCAACAACAAATATTTATCCTCTAAATTATGCTCGTTGTAAGCAGGTAGTAAAGAAGGCCCTCCAAGGGATGTCCTACGATGACACAGAGGAGTTAATTTCTGTTTTAAAATAATTAGTGATAAGTTGATTAATTCAGCATACCTAATATAATTATCAATATTGAGCCACTTTGGCATTGTACTAGTTCTTATTATATAATATGAATAACCTATCCATGTAACGTAGTTGCTTATTATTAAATTTTGACTTAACTGAGCGCCTGAAGCACAGGACTATCTAGTTCAGGCGCAAATTACGTGTATACAACTAACTATTCATAATACAGCTAGATAGATATATATGTAAATAGGTATTATTATACCTAGATACTTCAGTTGTTAATGCACTAACTATAATTTTACTAGCGCACAATTAAAATTAAGACTATGTAAATTTTTATTTTATTGTACATTGTTTATGAAATAAATTTATTTATTTAATAAAAAAAATAGGATGCATACATGCTTTGTTGTATAATATCCATAAGGAGTATAATATTTTTTGAGAAGCTGTTGTCCGTTGTAGGTGTAAAACTTACCGGTGGGACAAATTACTGGTCCTCCAAAAAAAAACAGCCAATTAATGTACCTATACAATACTTAGGTGACTATTACAAGTAAGTAGGTACCTACTATTTTTATTTTACATTTAACTTGAAGATAAAGAAATTATACTTACTAACTTTGTTTCCCTTACGAGGGCTTTACTGGGACACCCAGTACTAGACGTTAAGGTCAATATTTAAAAAAAAAGTGCTTACCTACTTTTTTAAATCTTTTTGTGAAATGAAACATTATGTATTTTTAAAATCTTTTGTACCTATGATCACAAATTAACTGATTGATTGATTGATTGAAAAAACCTGTCTTTTTTGGTTGCTTAAAAAGAGGACTCAAGCCAAGAAACTCAACAAGACATGTAACGACTACGTACCTCCCGGTGACGGCCAATCAATGATAATTATCTAGTCAAACTCGAATGTCGACTATGAACCATATTATTTGGTTACATTATCATACAATTCGGCTCACCAGTATTTTGCTACGGTTTTAAATATTGTTCGACTGACCGGCAACATTCATGCTATGGACGAAGTATGCTGTATTGAAGAAATATGGCAAAATCATCCATTATTTATAATCATGCCCATATCCCCGACATATCACCGTAGAAGTGCAGTATAGATGCATTTTGCATACATATTTGTAGTATTGTTGATCCCATCCAAGTCTATAACATAGTGGTAATAGAGAACAGAAATGAAAGATGATTATGGTAGAATAACGAAGGAGCTCTGAGAGTGCTATCGGTTTGAGTAGTTAGACTAGATTTAAAAACGATATACAATAAGCTCTGCCATGAGTAGAGGAGCGCTAATAAAATAAAAGTTCTATAACATAGCGTCTGTTACTTGGTGGCGGCTGATTCCACTTCCCCAAGCACTTTTAGATTAGCTGGAGAGGAATTTTAGTAAATCTAGTTTAAGTTGAATTTCTGTAATTAAGATAAGATAAGATAAGATATTTATTAGAACCTACATTCCAAATACGATTTAAATAAATCCCAGCAGCCAGGTATAGTCTTGATTAAAAAGACATTTATTCTGTATAAATTCTTTCCAATTTGCACAACTATTTTACCGATTTCCTACTTCCTCACAATGTCCTAGTCCTAGCTATGCTATATTGACTGTCAGATGCAAACTGAATATCAAATCCAACTTAATTACAAATTATATGATATTTGTAACCTACTATATTTGGCCTATCTCACAGTACATGAATTATTTTATTCGACTCTGGTTTTTTTTAGCAATGTCCTTTGCGTGTACCCCAAGCATAACTTATGAGGGTGTTTACACAAAAGAACGCCTTTATATTAGGAGTTTAGTTTCGAATACAAATAAATAAATATTGAGAAATTCTTATGCACATAATTTAGCCTCAAAATTTAACACTAATAACTGATATTAAACTTTTTATGTCCATAGACATAAAAAACGACCGAACTCCAGTACAAATAATTATGATGAAAATGTTAACTTTTATACACTGTCGTGTTTCATACTTAATATATTAGTCAACGGTAAATAACTTCTAGCAGGATGTCAGCCTGTGACCACGGTCAGTGTAACCTGGTCGAAACGTGATTCGTATTAATTTCCGTAGAATAATATTATTATATGATGAAATTTTTTGTTGCTTCTCAAGACTGTGACGTAGCTTCCTGTTACGTGATACCTATAGTTGCTGGCGAAATGTGGGTGTAACAAAAGCATCTGTTTACCTCTCTGGGGATAAGAACAATTATTTTGCGTGTGCATGAAACCGTCCATCTATTTTACTCCGACGCCAATTTTCATGTCAAACAAAAGGTTTCAAATCCTACATATTGACAAGCCACTAATTCATTTACATGATAATTAATATTTTCAAGTGCGGACACTCAGTTTCGGTATGTAGTGAGACGACGTCCGTGTTGTGTACATATTCTGACAGTAATTTGCACAAAATGCCTTGTGGATATTTTAGTAAGACAACTAAACGGGTACTCTTTGTAAGTTAATGTATTTATTTCATTGATAGTTTAGACTTTTTCATCATCGGTCTTTAACTGTGCATTGTTGTATTTAGACTTCCATTGCATCTTATTTGAATTTGGTAAACGGTCGCGTACCCACGTTTACTTTCTTAGTTACTTGTATACGTTTAAAAGCCCGGCAAATACTTTTAGATGATCCAAGTCAACAATTTAATTGTTCTCTGACAGTGTTTTGTGCTCTGAGTTTGACAGAAGAAATTATGTTTTGGAGAACACGAAATGTTGGTATTAGTTAAGCCTCTTCTAGCTATATTAGTATTACAAAGTGCGGAACTTCTTACCTGTTTCTTTCCCCGTTAACTCGTTTATATAAACTTAATGTGCTATGTTACGAGTGAGTTTACATCAATAGTGTGGTGACCAAAAATCATACTTACGGAATACGGACCTTTAGAATTGAAAATGAAAGGAGTCCATTTATCTATCGAACCTTCGATCAATAGAAGCAAAGCAAAGATGAAAAATTGTGCAAAAACGGAAATTATTTATCCTTTCTAATAATAGTTAACCGTTAGTTTGAGCTGCGTAATAGGATAAACTCTAGTACTTAACAATTCTCTTCCAAGGAGAAGAAATCTTTGGCAAGTATAACAGTTTCATGTGACTAAAGTCACGAGTTTCCTGCAGTTGAACTTTGCTGTTGCTTAAAACGATATCAATGTCATACTACTTACTCTAGTCTCAAGTATTTACTTATTTGTGACGTCATCATCATCTACCAAAGAACACAGTCGTATCAAAATTCTGTCGAGCAACCCCTTTGGTAAATCTGGCGTAATGCATTATACAGGGTTATTTTAAAAGTAAGTAAGACTTTCCGTGAAAACACCTATATATTTTACGAAAGGTTATAGTAATACCAAGAAAGCCATTTCATGTTTTGGATTGAACCTGAAGTACTTCTTAACTCTATGTTAGAAACGTTCGTTCAAGCAGTTGCGGACCCCCCACTATAGCTATACAACTTCGATCTGACAAAGTAACAAACATTAATTACGCGTGTTTACACACACACACACACAAAGCAAATCTTTATCCCCGAAGGGTTATACAGAAGCGTTCATATTACAGTACGTCCACATCTCGCCAGACATACGTAATAGGCGGCGAGCCTATTGCTGTTTCCAGGCTGTACTGCCAGTCTCGTCCGTCTGTCCACAGATGCACCGCATGTACGCGAGGATGGCATCGCATGGCTCGGCTGACCAGAGGGAGAAGAACAATATCGTGTATAGACGAGCCAAAGTCGGTTTATTAATTTTTGAATGGAAAAAATAATTCTAAATTGTGCAAACTCGTAAAACAAAACTTGGTACATATGACCTTCAGAAACGGTACCTAAAAGGTCTGTGGTACTTTTAAAATAACCCTGTATATTCAGTATATTACCTTTACGTATGTATATCTATGTGTGTACCTATTGTGACGATTCACTCTATTGTGTTCATATTCAAAGCGTTTAACCCTTTTAAGATCATACTGTACCGTAATTGTTGTAAACCGAATGCTACTTATTCTATAAATTAAGGTTGTTAAAGATTTCACTTTGATTGATTTTTGTCCTCGTGATAGATTGATCTAGTTACCATCGGCTATCTGCGTGCAAGTCAGACATAGGCACGTAGGATTCCGTATCTATAGCAAATTAGACACTATTATCAAAGACCTTATAATACAACGGACATAGGATCTAGAACAAATCGCAAGAAAATAATGTGCCGAGTCGACCTATACATTATACATAGGCATACATAGATATAAACAAATTTCATATTAAAATTTAAACCTTGATACAACGGAATAGTGTTCACTTTTGTTTGCACTAATTTATCGCATTACGTAGCTTCTATCTGTCCGCCTGACTAATTTACCTTATGCAGCTTATACTTGAACTACGTGAACATAGAAACAATGGAGTAGGTTTATTTTGTTAGTCTTTTAAGGATTCCATGATATGTACCTACGTAGGCGTAATAATTAATGTAAGACTACAATAAATTCCATAATCTTATAAATTGTAATTACTTGTTTATGTTAGACGAAATAAGCTGAAAAACTAATTAACGACTGACAAAGATTTTTTTTTCGAGTCAGTTTCATAATAAGTAACTGTAGTGTATGAATAACAAAAAGGGAATTAATAAATTTAACTAATTATAATATTATAAATGCCAAACTTCTTGCGGGTGTCAAAGTTCTTCCGCTTTCATTACTATTTTCATAACGCTATGTCGCTACGTCTACTACAAGATAGCCGTGTTTCAAGTGACTGAATTAGTTGCTAAAACTGCGCATCATTAATTTATTTTTATCTTATGGTTAATTTTTGGGATACGAAATTATTGGCTACTAGCTGATCACCGTGACTCCGCCCGCGAGATATAGTTATCTCGGCCCCGATTCCCGTGGGAATACATTACCGAGAATCCAAATAAAAAGAAAATAACAGTACATACACGAAATAAAATGACATGTGTAATTATATTTATGACAAAACAATGATACCCTGTGAAAATTAAAAACATTTTTGGGCTTATCTCCTCCATTCAATCAAGGGATTCTTGTACAAGTTTCATAAAGATCGGACCTCTTTTTGTTATGTCCATAAAATGAGCCGAACAAACAAGATTGTTATTTTTTGGATCAAAATATTCTTCTCGCCGTGCTAGGGCAATAATATTTTTCCATTGTGCACAGTGTACTGGATCCCGAGGAAAACTGAAATAGATGTTGGTTCATATAACGAAAAAAAAATCATAAAGAGCCAAGGCGTCTCCACTATAATCTTTGTTCCAAATAGTTTTATCGCTATCGGTAATCCGAATAAATCTGAATGGTCATTTTGTTAGTACATTATTCAGTGAAAATGAAATGGTCTCTTTCTTTTTACTGAGCTTAGGGTGAGTTCGAAAGAGACAGATAGGTACTTCGGTATTGGACTGGATTGCAATATTTACTTTTGTCTTTTAATTTATTATCGACGAAATACTGTATTTTAAGTGAAATAATAAATTGCAAATAATAAAACAAAAACTTATTTACTGAAAATATGATACACCGTCTTCAATTTGCTTTTTTTTCATAGTTTTTACACGTTTTTACAATACAGTACGGCATTGTGCAACGTGTTGTCGTTCAGTTGTCAAAATCAAGACTGGCGCGCGATTGTTTCTCTTTTAGCGTTTTGTTTCTCTTTTAGTTCGGACACTTTTGAGCGATGATCCGAAATCCATTGTATTTAAAATCATTGACTATTATGATAACATTTTTTTTTTAAATTTGGAGCCTAAAGGCAAATACATCATGTCATATGGGAGGTTTTGTTATGTTTTAATTGCTACTGCGGCAATAGAAATATATTTTATCATCTGTGAAACTTTCAACTGTATCTAGTAATAAAGTCTCGTTTCACGTTTTGGGGACAGACCCCTAAAAGTAATAACTTTGAATCAAACACCGTAAAGTTATCTCCTTGACATGTTGTTTCTATTTTAATCAACATTTATTTTGTTATTTATGCGTTGACATAAACCTAATCTGGCCATTGTCATCGCCGAAACCAAACAGGTCAGTTCTTGCTATGGAGCGCTAATATTTATTTTACTGAAATAATTCGGTACCTACCTAACATTAGAAATAGGTTCGTTCTTACACAGACACAGGTACTTATTAAGTCTATTTCGCTAACTACGGACAGTGGTTACGTAAAATTTCCAATAGATGTAAGTACTATAGATTTAAAGTCTTTCGACGCCATTGGGGTACCTAATAGAGTTTAGGTATCTAATTATTCCGCAAACCGATAATTATATTAAACTGTTCCATTTTGAATGTTTTCGATAGACATAGCAGTTTGGTGAAAAGTTTGGATTCGGATGTAACTACGACGGCAACAGTCTAATTTTAACAGCGTGGATTTTCAAAAGGATTCTTAAATCAATAAAATCTTTTCATAATTTAGTTTTAGCACTTTGTCGGCGTGATAAGTACACATATCCATGCAAAGTTTCATGACATGATGAAACTGTAAGGGTTCCGAGTTTAGGAGGTACTCTTTTAGTTAGAATTTAAACAGTTTTTTTTCTGTTCTATTTGCAGATGGTAATGAAGATCGTCGGAGAACTTGCCCTATTGGGCGCCATCGCATCTGTATTCGTCGTGGCTGCACAAGGTCTGGCGGCTGAAAGGGCTGCAGAGGAAGCCGCTGGCAGGGAGTATATGAGACATTTGGATGACGTGACGTCCAAAATGAAAAACAGAAACGCGAAGGCTTCTTGGCACTATGATAGCAATATCACGAAACACAATGAGAATGTGAAAGTAAGATTTTTATGTTTCGTTAAATCTGGGCTCCAAGAGCAGCCCGCAGTTTTGATATAGCACGCTGCGGCTGTTAGACACTTTGCCAATGACAAATTTAAAGGGGCCCTTAAATATACATAATATATATATGTAAATAAATATAAAGATACACGTTATAAAAATACTTTTTTAGCCTGGAGAAGGTCTATGTATTTTTATGTTACGCCCTCATTTGCCAGTCACAGCTGGTTTTATGTAATATGGGGCAAGCCTATAATTGGCGATGTCTGGCACTTTGAGTATTCTAGTACTTGCACTCGAAGCGCCGAGTGCGTCTAGCAAGTACTAGAATATAATTACTGCATAGCGATGCAGCGATGGCCTATTCGGATTATAGATTGTCCTGAGGTAACAAGAAGCCTTGAACCGTTTGCGCAGCGCCGATCAATAGCTTCCTTGGCCGCATTCCACCGCATTTACCACGGTGAGTGTTCTGAAGAGCTCTTTAACCTAATCCCACCCACTTCTTTTAGATCCCGAACAACACGTGCCGGGCAGAGATGCCACCTGTATAATGTTAATAGAATCGATAAAACGATCGAGGCCTGGAACTCCCTGCCCGCGCACGTTTTATTTCCTCCTACTTACAACCCAGGGTTCTTCAAGCGAAGCGTGAAGAGGCACATCACTAGGTCGCCCATTTGAGGGCCACTCTTAATAGTACATATTGCGTACTGTGAGAGTCTCCCACAATCGCCAGACATTGCAACGGCTTTCCAACAGGCGGGCGGCGTCAATTTGGCGACCTGATATAAAAAAAATCTTGCCAGAGCCAGCTGGCTGTCAACAGGTACACCGCGTGCTGATGAAGATGACGGAGCCCTGATAAGGCACCCTTGTACAATTGAGGCTTGACCCTCGATAAGGCACCCAGTATGAAACCCAAAAGGTTTATATTTTTACTTTATTTTACGAACTATTAGAAATCAAATAATTGCATATTATGTGATTGGTTTCAGTTGCAAGTAGCTTTGGAAATTGCAGAAGAAGAAAAGGAATACTGGAAGGAAACTATGAGTTACTTGTGGCATGAGTACGAGGAGCCTGACCTGAAGAGAATGTTTGAGAAGTACGCCAAACTCGGGACTGCAGCTCTGCCAGAAGACTTAAATGAAAGATTACTTTCTGCTATAAGTAACATGAAGACTAATTACGCTAAAGCTACCATTTGTGATTTTAATGATAGAAAGAAGTGTGATTTGCATGTGGAACCAGGTGAGGTTATAAATTATGCTTTAGTAGTACAAGCAAAAATTTGATGACATCGGTACCGGTCATCGTAGCTTAGTGGCAGAGCATTCTCTTGTTACGAAAAGTTTGCAGGTTCAATTCCGGCCATATGATCTAAATATATCATAGTTTTTGTTAAATTTTTGTTTATTTATTGATGTACATACAGTACAACTAAGCGTAGCCGGGTAAAACTAGGTGTATTCTAATCCGCCGGGCGCCACTGGACATACCCTCTGCTAGTAACCAGAGACGCCCGGCAACGGACGTTAGAGCGGCCGCGGCCTTGGCCGCGGAATTAAAAAAAAAAAAAAAAAAAAAGGTGTATTCTAAAATTGACAGAATAGCCGTTCGGGTATGAGCGAAAAAACAGTCATCTTTATATGTATGACCTTTGGTCGATTGCTGGGTGTCCTGGGTACGCCCTCGGATGGATAAACCCAGGGCGCCCAGAAGTAACTTAAATACCTATAGTATGCTTATACGTATACCTGTTGTCAATTATTGAACGTCGTCGTTTTATTTATTTCAGAAGTGACAAGAGTTTTCGCCACAAGCAACAACCCCGAAGAACTGAAGTATACGTGGCTGGAGTGGCACAGAGCTGCCGGCTCGGTATCCAGGGGCAACTTTACTGAGTACGTAGCGATGTACAATGAAGCTGCTAAACTTAACGGTATGGTATAAATTACAATTAATTATACTATTTTTAAGTAATTGCTCAAACAAATCAAATGAATCAAAGCAAATGAAAACATTAAATATTAAGATAGAAATTATAAATAAATCACAAAACGGAAATGTCATCGGCGGGCCTCGAACCCACGGTCTTTACCTTACAGAGGAAATGCTCTAACAGACTGAACTACGATGAAATTTTTGATTCATATTATCATAATTTCTAGATCGCGCTATCAAGGTATCTATAATTTCTATCGTAATATTTAAGAATAGTTTAAGCAAACTCATTGCTTTGAAATACAAATATATAAGTAAATAAAAAATTATCTTAATGTCTGCTTGTTCAAGGAAGTTTCTGAAACGGTTGGACCGATTTTAATGGAACTTTTACTGACAGATAGCTGAAGGAGTAACTTAACCTTTATTTTAGAAAAGAACGTCCGCTAAGAATCTTTATTTCATCGTCTACATTTCGAGATTGGTCAATTTTGCTTTCATCTATATGTGTGTTTCGGGCTAGCGTCCACATTTTTTATCCAATCACGAAACTTGGTACAAGTTTTCCTTGATTAAAAAACTTTTTTCATCTTGAGTTTTTTTTTATTAGGGGAAATGGACATAAGCCCAAATAATGTATACAATAACTAGATGCTTACCTTGTTTATGTACAGGTTACGACAGTGTGGCTGAGTGGTGGCTCGGTGAATATGAACAGCCCGACACAGAACAGCAATTTTCAGACCTCTGGGCTGAAATTAAACCTTTGTACCAGCAAATACATGCATACGTGAGACGGCTACTGAGACTGAAGTACGGCGAGCACGTGGTGTCAGCAAGAGGGCCTCTACCTGCACATTTGTTGGGTAAGCAGCTATGGTATAGTTAACTAAAACAGCTTGTATTAGTACAATTCATACCAAATCTTCTGCGTAAAAACTATTGACTGCTTCAAGTCAGTAAGACTATGATTTACGTATATGTTAACTCAAAAGTCCCTGCCTCGATAAAAGTTACGATTTTCAACATTTTGGTTTGTGCGTTTGGGAGAATCAACATGTTCTAATAGCACATATTATTTTGCTTAATTTAGATGGAAACTGGTGGAAATGTCGCAACAATATGATTAGAAACTCCGTTATCATCGAACAGCTCTTACGTGTTTATCCTAAATTTAGAGCGAGGGGCACTAGCAACAGCTAGGTCCAAATAACCACACTTGGTGCACCTGCTGTCTCCTCAAACGACAATATGTTCGACCCCTATAACTTGTGACTTACAAATTACTGGCGAAAACTGCGCGTATTAAACGCTTCTATCTACCCCATTGTATGATAACGACGTGATTTTGTTTGTGTGTGTGAACTTACCCTCTGTAAAGATTTTATCTTATATTTCTAGGTAACATTTGGGCTCAAAGTTGGAGTAACCTGGAGACATTTAGCAGACCATATCCAGACAAGCCAGAGGTTGATATCACTTCAGCTCTCGTTGCACAGGTAGCTACAGTCAACCTTCTATAAAATGTTATTTTTAATGGTCCCTTACATCGATTATTAAAACTAGTGTGAACGCGTGGGCAAATGAATAAGTTATCCAGCCCCGTTAACCAAATTCAAAATATCTTTTAATCTATTTTCTTACAGCTTCAGCTGTCTGTGTACTCAAACCTGTTAAGTAGTTGAAGGTGACGAAAAGTCTAAACTAATACTAGGTATATAACATAGGGGTAACACAGTAAGATAAGATAAGATAAGATAAGATAAGATTCGTATATTTGTAGAACATGTGTTATATATCACAATATATTGTACATAGGTACTACAGATATTTTTGAAGTTTTTTCAGTATCAACATGTTTAACCAAGAGTATGTAAACTAATTATTTAACTAGTTACTAAAATGATTTCATTTCCTTAGAAATACACACCTCTGAAAATGTTCAAAGTTGCGGAAGAGTTTTTCACATCACTGAACTTATCGCCGATGCCCGAATTGTTCTGGGATAAGTCTATAATTGAGAAGCCTAAAGATGGACGTGACTTGGTGTGCCACGCTTCGGCCTGGGACTTTTATGACGGAGAAGATTTTAGGTAAATATTACAAATGAGTAGTTTATTATGCTTCAAGTCGATGTACAAGTACCCGGCGATAAATATTGCACATTGACATTTGGAAAGAGACAATCGGCTAATTTCGGCTTCGTAGAGCATTATCTCTGTCGCACACTACCTATGTGACGTTTTGTCAGTCATAATGTGAACATGTTTCTTTATTTTACCCGAACCTAAAGCCAACACTTATAGAAAAATTGGTGTATTTTATACAAAGAATAAAAAGAATTATTAAAAGAATCAAATCATAATTGTTTTAACAGCTCCTAATAGATACCGGACTGTTTGTATTTCGTGCGACAGAGATACCGCTCTACGAAGACGAAATTAGCCGATTGTCTCTTTCCAAAAGGTCGATGTGCAATATTTATCACCGGGTACTGTACACTGCGTACAAAAATTTAAAGGCTCTCCAGGAGCTTTATTGATTACTTCTACCGTGATAATAATATGGATATACAAACCAACCTTACTGTGTCGCCCTACATTTCGTCCGAAACAGTAGAACCCGTCTCCTACAGTTATCGATATGACGACAAATAATTGACTGGTCCATTACCTCTTCAGCTTGCTTGCGTTCTGCTATGTCGTAGCTGTAATATACATATCATCATGTCTATATTCCCGAAGGTGGTAGGCAGAGGTGCTTTACACACCTTGCCAGTAACCACTCTGTCATTCAAACCAAAATTTCAACAACCAGGACGGATGTTACATACCACTAATATATAATCACTACAGTCTGAACATAAGCAGTTCTTCAAATAATAATTTCTGTTTGCAGAATTAAACAATGCACAGACATAACAGATGCTTTCTTCAAGACTACTCACCACGAGATGGGGCATATTCAATATTATTTGCAGTACAAAGATTTACCTGTAATTTACAGGCGTGGTGCCAACCCTGGTGAGTTTTAAGCATACGAGATACGTACGAGATTGGGCATTTTCACATTGCACGATATCGTCACGATAATTTACATTCTTACCTTAAAGTTACTGCTCCTACTTACGATATTGTCACGATATCGCCACGATATTATAGACGATATCGTGTGTCGTTATCGTGCAATGTGAAAACGCCCATTCCGTGAAATCGTTTTCTCGTTTCCAAACAATTAATTCTACGTAATAGAGTTCGCCCCTATTATCGTTTCCGGGTTAATATTAAACTTGTCCGTCTTTAAATAGGTGCAGGTTAGGATAGATAGATAGATGGATAGATAGATAGATAGATAGATAGATAGATAGATAGGACAAATGCTCCGGAAATCTTGATTTAGCTCTCTGGCTATGCAGATCTCTGGATAGGCAGAGGTGCATTTCCAACCCATACATTGCTAGTAGTTTTGTTGGTCCCATGAAATAGGGGGTAAGCTTATTGCCGTTACTAGGCACCTTAGAAAATCCATAATCACACTGTAATTAAAACCAAAATTCCAACACAAACACTAAATATCTGTAGTCCTTTGCAGGTTTTGGTCATAAATATTAGTATACTTAGTAACAGGTTTGACAAAATACACGCATAAAATTGACACAACAACCGACTTCAAATTACCGAAATGGGACCAAACTAGGTATGCAATACATTCTGCTGTTGCAATAATTGAGCTGAGTTTGTCGATTTGGGTTGAACTCCTAAACGACTGGACCGATCTTTATGAATTCAGATATATGCACTCACGGTGATGGGCACTATGACCGTGCCAAATTTCAAAAAGATCGGTCCAGTCATTTAGGAGGAGTTCGATCACGAACGAAATACACGAGTCGCCTAAGAAAGAGCTTCGTAAACTCAGCTCAATAATTGTAGGAAGGAGCCCGAATTAAAATGGGATCACTTGTGAAGTAGCAGCTTTCATTTCAAAATAGGTTGACCCAGTCCAGAAATGTGAGGTAACAAACATTAAAAAACATACAGTTGTATAGAGAACCTCCTCCTTTTTGGAAGTCGGTTGAAAATACAAGGTAACAGGAAAGATTACCTGCAACCGTTTAAGATACGGCATGAATGTATACAACTTTGTCATTGCAATCATTATTGCAACGATTTTCCTGTTGCATTAGTGATAAGTGACCATGCCGTGACCCTGGAGGTTCACTATTGTTTAATAAATACATAACATAGGTACTTAACAAGTTATTTTCTTCGTTTTAATCCCGTAATGTGTAGTCTAGGTATACCAATGTTATAAATACGAATGTTTTATTTATTTATTTATTTTAGGAACATTAAACAGTTAGACATTATATTTTACCAGTAACCTATGTACTAAATACATAAATTGAGTGAACGTGTAACCCACACCAATGTCCACGAAGTAATTCGGAATAATAAAAGTAGTTTTAAGAAACGTGCATGTAAGTAAGCTATGTTGGGTACCGCTAACATCGATCTTTATAATATTTATTTTGAGTTTGAGGTTTCGAGTGTCTTAAGTGCTGCAATTCTAAATTTGGCATATGATTGCCCAAAAATATCAGTATCCGCGAGGTGTGCGTTATACGTTTCAAGGATGTGGCGGAGAGGAGCGCGCACCCCGGCATTCGTTCTACACCTGGGAGTGTAGAACAGCCGGGGAGCACGCGCACCCCTCACCAACCACCTCAAAACCGTGTTGTTGAGGAATAATAAGGTTGTGTAAATGAGGGTACAATTCCTTATGGACAAGAGATTTCAAAAAGCTTCAACAAGGCGGACAGAATAGAAATGGGGCGGTAGTTTTGTACATCGTTTTTATCACCACTTTTGTGTACCGGCGTTATAAAAGCACGTTTCCAGACTTCAGGAAAAACTCCGTCAGCTAGGCACTTATTAAAAATAACACATAGGGGGATGACAATCCGTTCCGAAGTTTTCTTCAAAAACATTGGAGGAATACCGTCTGGGCCAGGCCCCTTGTTTAGGTCCATTCTATTGATTTCCCTAAGTATAACCTCTGCCGTGAGGGTAATATTCGAAAAACAAGACGACTGTTGCAAAAACGCTGAGGGTGGTTCCCAAAGTTCCGGTTCTAGAGAGGATGCCTCATAGACAGATGTAAAGTACTTAGAGAACATGTTACAGATATCCGTGGGGTCAAGCGACTGTTCTCCGTCGAGATACATACTAGGGGATATTCGATTTGCCCTTTCTTTAGATGTATGTCCAGAAATGTTTAATATTCCTGAGAATACTATCCTCAACAGAACTCATGTATAGCTGGAAACATATTTTAGACTCAGTTTTACCGTATATGATTTCATAGAATGTATCCACTGCACAAGCAGCAGACAATCCACCAAGTAATTCGATCCAATCAAATTCAAGTAAGTTATTATTAATCAAGTCGAAGTCAGCTTTATAGAAGTTTGGTTTGGGACGGCGGTTTCAAGCAGAACGTATTTCCAGTGGCGCCCGGCGGACAGTCAACATTTGAGATAAACAAATCAAGTGTACGGTCTATACTATTTTTGTATATGTTATATTGTAAAGAATTATTTATCGATATGAAGTCTAGTATATGGTAATCAATAGGTTTTGTTGGTTGAGGAGACGCATATTTTCCTGTGCCGTGTGCCTGCCATTGTATGCTTGGCAAATTGAAATCGCCCACTATAAAAAACACGAATGAGTGCGTGTGTCATTAACGATATTATGTAGGATATTTCGTCATTTAGATATTACGTCCATTGCCGAGCGCTCAAACAGATACTCACCGAAGTTTCCGTGCCCAGTGATGATCTGTGTCGCACGATACGTGAGGTCACCGTGCTGCCTCTGCAGCCACTCCTCCATGATCGGTCTCACCGCCGCGATGGTGGTGGTTCCCCACTTTGGTTGCTGAAGTCGCACCTTCCATGTCTCCATGAGGTCCTGGCGGAGTTGGGACCGCTGAGCCTCGATTTCTCGAGACGCAGGCCTGAGGTCCCGCTCCAGCGCCTCCTTGTGCCATTGAAACAATGACGCAAGGGCTCTGGCTTCCAGGTCCCATGGAGGGGTCGCGGCTAGGAGACATGCAGTCTCTAGGGAGATCGTGCGGTACCCTCTTATTGTTCTGACGGCCAAGGTCCTCAACGTTCTGTGTAAAACAGCAGTGTTGTTGGCCGTCAGTCTCGGCGACCATACGGGAGCCCCGTACACGGCCATACTCCGAACGATCCCCAGGTACAGTCTCCTGCAGGAAGCATTGGGTCCCTTTAAGTTGGGCATCAGTCGCGAAAGCGCGGCTGCTGCCCCCGTCACTTTGGGGACCAAACTTCGGAAATGTGGTCCGAAGTTCCATCAGCCATCGAGTACGAGCCCCAGATACTTCATGGAGGGCTCGATGCCGATGCTAAAGCTCCCTACATTTACGCTGGAGCCTGGAGGTGGCGCGCGCCGAGGTCCGTGAAAACACAGAGCCTCGGACTTATTCAGTGCCACGTCCAGTCCCAGCCGCCGTATCCGACCCACGACTTCAGCAACCCCAGTCGTGACCTTGAGTGTTGCCACCTGGTGCGTTGCTCCCCGCGCCGTGACGAGGGTATCGTCCGCGTAACAAGTTACGCTGACGCCCTCAGGCAACGCACCCCGCAACACCCAGTCGTATCCGATGTTCCACAGGAGAGGTCCTAGGACCGACCCCTGAGGAACACCGCACGACACATCTCGCCGAGCTGGCCCGAGCCAGCTAGGGTAAGTTATGACCCTCTCGGATAAATATGCCCCGACAATGCGACGGAGGTAGAGAGGCACTCCGTGGTAGATCAGTGCCTCTCTAACGCAGCTCCAGGGTAAGGTGTTAAAGGCGTTGGCGATGTCAAGAGACACCGCCAGCACCACCTCGCCCCGCGAGACTGCTTCCTCCGCCAAAGTCTTCACGCGCATGATCGCGCTCACGGTGGACCGTCCCCGACGGAAACCGTACTGGTTGTCCGCCAGGTTTGGGCCCACACGCGTGAGATGCTCGACAAGGCGTTCCCCGATAATTCGCTCAAAGAGCTTACACACCTCGTCAAGCAGCACGATCGGCCGGTAACCGGACGGTGAGTCCACCGGCCGCCCCGCTTTCCGGATCAGGACCGACCACCAGTACACCTGCTTTCTGGCTGGCCCGGGTGTAACCCTAGGTATCGCCGCATCGCAGATTTGCGACATGGCTCTCCTGAACCACTCCGCCTCGGCATCCACGTCGACAGGCCTGCACGATGGATGCCTCCAGGAGAGCCTCCCGGTCTTAACTCTTGAGCGCCCAACGCGGTTCCGGGGGATTCGGTACCGGCTGTGGAAGGTTAGGTGGGGGAACGACCTCGAACCGGATGTATCGGTGGTCCGAGTGCTTCTCCACACCCTCCTCCACGCACCAGCCCATAATACGGCGGGCGAGGGCAGGGGTCGCGAACGTTAAGTCCACGACCGAGCTGACCCCCGACCGCCAAAAGGTGGCGACATTCCCCCGGTTGAGGAGCTGTAGTCCACGTGTTGTGGCCCAGTCCTCAAGTAATCTCCCCCTGCCATTGGTTACCCGGGAGCCCCACGCCGTAGACCAGGCGTTAAAGTCTCCCAGGAGAAGGACAGGGCGAGGACGACACGCAGTGAAGACGACGTCGAGCTCAGTGAGCCATAGCTCATATTGAGCGTCGTTGATATTGTTCGGCGAGATGTATGCGGCCACGACTGCCACCCCTTTATACTCCGCCGCAACGCAGCCTCGGCCGTTTGCAATAATTGCAAGCCGCGAGGTGCTTGCGGCGGACCCCCCAAAGATGCAGGCCAAGCCGTCTTGCGCCACCAGGCTTCCCGGGTGGGCATAGTACGGCTCGGCGACCACGACCAGGTCTATGGACCACTGCGCGATGCTCTGGTACAGAAGATCCTGAGCAGCGCGGCAGTGGTTCAAGTTCGCCCGTAGGATGCGGATATGGGTGTCCATTAATGGACGTCCATATCCGCATCCCGCCGCGAATCTGGCCGCGCAGTAGCGGCACCCCCGCTGCCCCCAGCGGACGGACGAGGCTTTGGCCTCGAAGCGGCGCGGGAACGGCTGCCGACCCGATGGTCCGCAGTTTTGCCCTCCGCCTCGCATCTGTAGCAGCGAGGCGGTGCGTCACAGGCGTTGGACTTGTGACCGGGCCGGCTGCAGCGGAAGCACCGATCACTCACGGTGTCTTCCATTGCACACTGCACTCCTACGTGCCCCACCATCATGCACCGGAAACACCTGGTTTCCCGGGCACGCAGGAGGTGCACCTGCGCCTTGAGGAATCCCCCTATGAGGAGGCTCCGTCCGTCCGCAATTTTAAGTGCCGCCGCGACTGGGCACTGGACGACTGTCGTTCCATGACCAGTAGGGCTGAAGGAGATCTCTCCAGCTCTCACCTGGTCATGAGGACAGCCGCCCGCCTCCACGACGGCGGAGATTAGCTCATCCGTCGTGGCCGCGTCATCCAGGCCCGAAATACGCAATGCTGCGCATTTAGTGGGTCTGGAGACGCGGACGGCTTCTGCATCCAGCGTGTCCCTCAGCCTAGCCGCTAAGGCATCAGCTTTGGGGCCGCTGGAGGCACCGGAGACCTCGAGTAGGTGAGCTCCGGTCTTGCACCGGAGCCCCCCCTGTATCTCGAGGGCCTTGAGGTCCACCGAGGTCTTGACCTTCCTCAAAACATCGGCATACCCCACACCCCTCTCCGCACCCGCCGTTGTCACCGTCAGGACGACGGCGGTAGAGCGAGGGGGGCGGGGCCTCTTCGGTGCCGGCGGCCTTTTTCCGCCTCTTTTTCGCTCCCACTACTTCCCATCCCTCCTCTCTAGAAGGCTGTGCAGCGGGAGCGGAACTGGACGCGGGGGCAGCGGGGGTGTCACTAGGCCTCCCCTTTTTCTTTTTCTTCGGCTTTGCCGTCGTGGCCGGTTTAGTCGGTGTCCGGTTTGCTTGCGGGGCGGACATGGGTAGGGCTGGGCGGGTGACAGACCGACTTGGACCGGACCCAGGAGCGGGAGTCTCACTGGCGGCAGCCGCGTACGACAACGCGGGCCGGTACGCCCGGTCCTCTAGGACTGCGAGGCGCCTCTCTATCGCCACCAAAACTTCAGTCATAGACGGCCCGGGCTGAGGCGGCAAGCCGGGTTCCGCGTTGGACGTCGATTTTGGGGCAGCCTTGGGTGCGGTTTTGGTTGCCGGTTCTATCGTCGGGGTCCGTGGTGTGTATGCACCCGTCTGGTTCACTGGAGGCCCTTTGACTAACTTAGTCAGGTTTGCGACCTCCTGTCGCAGAGCCTCCAGCTGCTTCTGGGAGGCCGTGAGGTCAGTCTCTAGACTCGCCACCTGACTCCTGAGTTTGGCCTTCTCCGCGGTATCGCTCCGCGCGAGGAGCTCGTCGAGTGACGCTTGGGCGTCGGAAACAAGCGAAGCAACGGTCTTCTTCCTGCCCGAAAGATTTTTGCCACCTTTCATGGCGTTATTAATTCGGGCAAGAGCTCCCATGAGCTCCCGCGCGGGTGGCACGTCGGTGTCTCTGCCACTGGGCAGAGACGGGACTTTGAAGGGGGTTGAGGGTTTCCGGCCTAAACCCGTCGAACTGAGCTGCAGTTTAATCGGCACCTCTTCCGACTCACTGGAAAGAGCCGTCCCCCGCTCGGAGCAGCTGGTGCTCTGGTCATGAGACGGCCCACTCTTCGACTGATAATATCTCTTCCTCAGAGAGGAATAGACCTCCGTCTTCTTAATGCGGCTGGGATCAGCAGTCCCAGCTGCGGTCTCCTTCTGGCCTTGGTCCCGTAGCAGGCTTCGGGGCCTATCATCATCCATTTCAATTGGCTTCGGAGTATAGTTTGGTTGCGGTTGGTCGTCGGTTTGGGTTCTGTTTTTATTTGTGTCCATACTGTTCCCACGAGTATGGGGGAAATGAAGGTCACCCATATGCAGTGCCCCCTGTGCACAGAGAAGTCTATACATGTGGAGGTCGACCGGTATCCACAGGGTTATTACGCCCGCATACATACGGACGTATACCGTAACCATCACCATGATGATACTGATGGTACACGTCCGCATAGCGACCTTTTCCTTGGCGGGTGTTATCGACTTTTCCTTGTCTCGGGCCGGCCAATTAAGGTAAGCCCCCTCCCCCGAGACTGCGCCGATAGACATGATCACCGACACGCAGCACTCGGATCACAGGTTGCCCGACGGTCGTCATAAGACTGTTCCCCAGGTGTGACATCACATGCATAGGGAACCCGCCGAGCTGCGGAGAAACACACTCTCCGCGTCATCACCTCTATGGTGAGATGGAGCTCCCAGCACTAGGGAGTCCTAGTGTTTCCAACTCTTGACGGCAGAAGCACAGATGGCCGTTACAAACACAAGCAAACTGCCCTCTTACTCATCTTTGAAAGCAAAGATGGAAGAGAGCAGAGGCCAGTAGACTTGGCCACTCGCTTCACTCGCTCGGAGCTAGTGAGCGAGTCGCGGGCCTAGCAGGTCCGCCATCCTACGACCCCCTCGTGCAATGGGGTCAGCTGCCGGATATTGGACGGCGCATTAACAACTCCTCTGCCGGTGGTAGGGGAGTTGTCATCTACTCCGTTGCCCGGAGTGCACCGGCCCACCAGCTTCCGTTCCCCATGGGAAATACCCATAGGGACAAAGGAGCCGCAGGGCACGCGTGGAGGTTCCCGATCTCGCACCCCTGTTTAGAAGCCTGGAGGCTAGACTGGGCAAATTAAGTGTAACTAACCTATACGTCACAGTACGATATAAAATTGTTCTACATATTTCACAACCATAACTACTACTGAGTAGAACGTATATAGAAGTATGACAGATCACCGTCACTGTTAGTACATATAAATAAAGTATTTTCAAACGTAAGACAGGAGTTCGATTTTTGCTGAGCGCATGGCTGGTGGCTTTTTAGGTTACCTCTGGCGCTCCGCAAAAATCGGGCTCCCAGATACTCGCATACCGAACAACGTTTCTTGTCCTGCACCTGGAGCTAGTTAGGAATAACTAGTTCTTCTGTGCGGGACTATGAACTAATCAAGCATTACCTTGACATTGGCGAATCATCGATCATTACCGATGGAGCCACGTTTTTAAAAGAAGAAGAAGAAACGTAAGACAAAGTCGGCGAAAACAACAAAAATGCAACAAAACTGCTCATTATGCACACTATATCATAGTACAGGGCAGCGAATACAATACACAAACGCGATATGTCTGCAAAACTAAACCTATTAACACAATTTGTAAAAACATTATAAAATCATATAACATGTATTACACTCAGACATCACTAAATAATATGTAAGTTTAACAGAATTACCTATCGTTATTATTTTATTACCCTCATACTTGCACTCTAAACATAATATGTAGTTATAAGTTAAATAGTGTAACAAAAAACAACATGTAACAATCGAACTATGCAACCCTACTATACAAGTAACTTTTACATAATGAGTATATAGGACTTCGGTATGTTTAGCGTTAAAAAAGTTAGGAAATAATCTTAAAATGACACACTGCAAAACGATGCAATACAATAATTGAATCACAATTAAATTTTGTTTACCGTTACTGCACACTTATAAATATTAAGATAGAAGCGCATTATTAGCTTAAATGTTAATATTATATTATTAACTTTTGTAGTATTTGACAAGTAGTATAGTAATTTAGCATACAGTTTATAAAGTAATAGTTTACCAGTAGAAATTTCGTTTGTTATCTGGAGGTGGGTAAGTTGCAAGCAATGCAGGCGAACGCACGTAAACAACACGGAGCAATCCACGACACAGAGTACGCAAACTAAAGCACCATATACGGTGACAACACTACTCGTTAACACCCGCGAATCAAAATAGTTTAGCGACATATTATATAGAACAGTTACAATGCACAACGCACCACATCGCTAATAGAAACTGTAATAAATGACTATTGATCCTGAGTGGTTTATTTACGATTGGAGGCGTAAGGTTTAATTTTACATAGGTCATTCTCGTTACGTACCGCGAACACTGCCTCGGAGCCGTCGGCACGCACAAGTACGACTCCCTGCTTCACCCATACGAAACGGTTCCCGTTTTGTTTAGCCAAGTCTCTGGCACTGCGAAACAATTTCTTATTTTGGAGTGTGAGGTGTTCATTTATATACACTTTTTGCAGAGTCCCACTAATCTTAAGATCCTCAGTTGAAATACCCTTCCTTAGACGCGCTGCAGAGACAAAATTATCACGTACAAGCTGGCTGGCAAATTTCACTATCAAGTTCTTTGGTACAGTTGTTCTTGCGTTGACTTGAGGAACCCGGCTACAATATCACTAGCCGTGATTGGCTGATTTATTATTTTGGCAATATTCTCCACGCATACTTGTCGCTAATGAATGAGACGGCCGTTTTCAGCGTTTTAAGCACCGAGAGGACACGAGAAAACTTATCGTCCTGCTTAGTAGACCAGTACTCCAGTGTCGCTGTCATATTGCATTGAAAGTCCTTAAACTGTTCTCTAAGTTCCTCACGGATATCCATGTCACTGCCACTGGATGTACTTTGCGGAACGTTACGTGAGAGGGTGGTGATTCCATATCCAGAAGAGATGCTTCCACACTGCGGTCCAAGGATCCCCGGGGTGCTGGTCCTTAGCGCCACCGACGGTGTTGTCTTTATTGGCCATAATCTCTGGATACACTACTACTCTGTGCAAAATCCGAGATACAAAAAACTCATACACTGATAGATGCACTCACACACTGAAAGATGCGAAATAACTTAGCGGACTATTAGGTAACAACCGGCTCGACCCGGCGCGCACGAAATGATTTCTATGTTTGCATTGAATAGGCTAACTAATAAATAAATAACTAACTACTAAACCGATTTTAAACATTTCTTCATTAACACTTAGCTACATTATTTTCGAGTGACATAGGCGGATTTGGTAACGAGAAAACTAAATAGGAATTTTTGAAAACTAATATAGGAAATTGGTACACAATGCTATCTAGCCACAATGCAAAGCTTGTGCTATGAGAAAAAGATAACAGATCCAAATATTTATTATGCTTCTGGTTTGTAAATACGTAAAATAGTATACTTTACCCATGCTCTGTAGGGTCAGAAACCCGAGGATCTACTCTCTACGCCACAGAGGCACTCTAATGTTATACTAAAAATATAGATTTTTTAGGTTTCCACGAAGCTGTAGGAGACGTCATCTCACTCTCTGTCTCGACGCCAAAACATTTGAGAAAGATTGGACTATTAGAAGATGGACCAGATGATTTGGAGTCAAACATCAATCAGCTTTATAAAATGGTAAGTAAAATCACAGTGAGTTCATTGGGAACATTCAAAATGGATCAGTAATTTGTTGGATCTCTGTTAAATCATTAGAGCCTATTAGGTACCCCAATGTATGTGTACAGGCGACTCGATAGACCATAATCTACACTACATAATTATGTATAGCGACAGGACATAGCAGTAATATGAGTCTGCATAAGAACAGCTACATTTCTTTGTATGGGAATGGGCATCTTATAGTTTTGTAGTATTCTTACTTACGACGCTAACCTTAATAGCACGATCTACAAGTTATACGAACCAAAGATTGAATGATGCCAGTGTGGTCATCGTAGCTCAGTGGTCAGAGGATCCCGCTTCTTTGGGAAAGGCCGCAGGTTCGAATCCAGCCGAAGACAGTTAAGTTTAAATATACTTATTATGGTATAATTATCACTCATTTCAGGGTCTCAGCAAGATAGTCTTCCTTCCCTTTGCTTATCTGCTAGATTTATTCCGTTATGGCGTATTCCGTGGTACTACAACCAATCAAGACTATAACTGCCACTTCTGGCAGTTAAGGGATGCCATCCAGGGAATCGAACCCCCAGCACCGAGGTCTGAAGATGATTTCGATCCTGCTGCCAAGTATCATGTTTCGGCTGATACGGAATATGCGAGGTAAGTCTTGGCTTTAAAAAGGTTTTACCTTTTTAACACGAATATGGCGTAGTTCAAGGCTGATGGCCTGTGACCACGGCCGGGTGTAACCTGGTTGAAACATCAGGCAGTTATGGGATGGAGACGCCATTTCCAGTGTCACTGGCCTCCTCTGAAAATCAGCGCTCATCAACGTCTACGTCAGCATTAAGCTGAGAGGAGACCAATTTCCACGCAGATGTGGCGTGCACTAGTCGTCTTTCTTTCTTTCAAAAGGCATAATTTACCTACTTTTAACATTATCTTTCATTTAATTTCATTTATTATTTATTGTACACTTAAAAAAAATCATCATACATCGGTAATTTAGGAACAATATGCACAAAGTCGTGCTTTAGTCAATGGATGACTTGACTTATCTTCCAGCAGACCCAGAGTTATACAGGATGTTACGTAAGGGTTATATCAACCCGAAGACACCCCCATCAGCTGATCGCCCAGAACGCCTTTTGATATGTTTCGACCGCGAAACAAGAAAATAAACGTGTCCCAACACTAATGCTTGACGTACTTACTAATAGACAATTAGTGGGCGGGGTGGGAGGCGGCGTCGCTCACCGACCGACACGCGACCTTGGTGCGAAACAGAGACAAAATGTTTCAACCAGGAGAGAGAGATTTATAGCGCTTTATTTGTACTACTTATTTATGTCAATGACCGAATCAGCTGATTTTAGCTAGTGTTGTTCAAACAAGAGTGTTTTATTCGGTAATAATGTTTTTATAGGATGATTTTTTTTTCTTGTTTGGCGGTCGACACATATCGAAACGGGTTCTGGTCGACCAGCTGATGAGGCTGTCTTCGGGTTGATATAACCCTTTCGTAACACCCTGTATGGGATAGGTACAGATTTTATATGAGAGAGAAGAGAAGCAAACACCGCGTTACTTTACTTGGAAACCAGATACAAATAATAAATAATAATGCGTAACATACAATATTACTAAATAAAACAATAAAAATAAATGTGTATAATTAAGAAGACGGTAGGAAAATATTAGTTTGTCGTTGTATCTTTATCTCTGTCATGTTTTGTAAAATAAGTAAGTATAATATATAATATAACTTGAAAGTTTACTTAAGTTGGGTTATCGAAAAGCGCAGTTTAGGTTCAATTCACAATTTTCTCATGCCTGTTGCCCAAAATGCGTTAGCAAAGGCAGATAATACGCAATTTTTTCGTCATTGACGTAGTAAAAGATGATCCTATTGCCGATATAGGGTATACAGGTTACCCAGGTTATACCATTATAATTAAGAGCTTCGCGATCCATATTGTCTTTACCGGCACGTGGTGCAACTACCGACAGACGGACCAACTATATCAGCTCAGCAATAAATAGACCTTTTAAGCGGACTATACAAATACCGTGTACCGCTGCGTCTAATACGAGACTGTAGCTAACCTTACATTTTAGTTAATTATTTAAACTGTCATATTAACTATTATCATAAACTGAACTTCAACTGTGAAGACGGATTCCAGTTGCCGGGTGTCTGGCGTACAATGGACTGCTTCGGTGGCATGTTCGGTAGTGTAACCGCTTTCGACGCCGGAGTTTCGGGTTGATTCGCGGTTGGAAGAAACTTTGTGTGAAGACAGATACGTTTGTACCGAAGTCTAGATGTTCCCTATGTATAATATGTATGTATTTACAAAAAAAATATAAAAGTATTTATATCAGTTTATCTAATACTCATATCACAAGCTCTGCTTAGTTTGAGACTAGATGGCGTTGCGTGAATTGTCCTAACATATTTATTTATTTATTTATTATTTATTATTAGTGGTCACGTTATGTAAAAATGCATAACAACCTATTTCAAAACCGCGAGTGTTGTATGAAGTCGTAATCGAGTTCGAGTTAGTAGTGAAACCTGTCACAAACCTGTCACAAACGAGTTAGAAAGACGGTAGAATGATACGGTATTTGTGATACTAATATTGTGTGACGGTACTAAAAACTATTTTGCGATTTACGATAGTTCCTTCGTGATCATGGCGCTTGTAACAGATCCGAAATATCGGAAACTCAACTATAAAATACATGTAAATTATCCCGTTCATTCATCTTATGTATACCTTAAATTGTTACAGATATTATGTATCGTTCATAATCCAATTCCAATTCCACCGATCGTTGTGTCAACTGGCTGGAGAATATGGAAACGATGCCTCTCAGCTGTTGTCCAACTGTGATATCTACAAGAGCGCTGATGCAGGACAGGCACTGAGGTACACGCATCACATGTATTCCTTAAGAATACAATATAATCGCAAAAACTGTCTTGTCTGTTTGTTAGATCGGCTATCTCAGAAATGGCTGGATCTATTTCAATGGTACCTTCACTGGTAGATAGCTAAAGTTATGAAGAGTTACTTAGACTACTTTTTATGCCGGGAATATATTCAAGAAACTATCAATAATGTATTATGACTTACAGGGATATGCTCCAACTTGGATCATCAAAACCCTGGCCTGATGCGATGGCCGTGCTCACAGCCTCGAGGGCAATGGACGCAAGTGGCATTCTGGAATACTTCAAGCCATTGCACGACTGGTTGAAGGCGGAAAATGAGAAGAATGGTGAATTTGTCGGATGGGAACCTAGTACTGTCCGTGAGTATCGTAATTTTGAGAGATTAATGACGTTGAATATAATATATTTCGCGTTAAACTAGCATAAATGCAGAACTAAGATAAAAGGAGAGGAATGCCTTAGTGGCGTAGTGAGTTGAACGTGATCTACGAGAAAAAGCTACCTCAGAGTTAGGCAGGCCTGCATCGTCTTCGTCACATACGAAGTCCTTGCGGTCATCCGAGAATTTGACTTTGGAGATGCCAAGCCACAGTACCATCTTTACTGATAAATCATTCACTATTAAAGCTATACGACTGTGGAATGCACTCCCAGTGGAAACTAGACGAGCTCAAACCATAAATTCGTTTAGGACTAAGGTAAAGGACCACTATTTGTCATCTTTAGCTCCATAAGTTTATTTTGTTTACTGTATTATGTATAAATATTTTGTTTTTGTTATGAACCTATTTTAACTGCTGTATTACACCATCACCCACAAGTGAACATCATTTCAGTCCATCCAAAGGTTGCCTGGAAGAGATCGCTGTATGCGATAAGGCCGCCCATTGTACATAACAATTTCTGGGATCTATTATTTATTCTTATTTTTGTAATTTTGGTGTACAATAAAGAGTTTTCTATCTATCTATCTATGTCTTCTAAAATTCTCGGAACCCTATAGTTGCGTCATGTCCGTCCGTCCGTACGTGCCCCCCTCCTCCCTCCCTCTCCCTCCTCTAAAATCTAAACGGCTGGCGTGAAGAACTTGAAAAAAATTCATGATAGTGGTCCATGTAATAAACTTTGAAGGAAAACTATAACGAATAGTATAACTTAGTTAGTTAGAGTCATAGAGGCTTTTATGGGTAATTACGGAACCCTATCGCGTGGCTCGACACGCAATTGACCGGTTTTTACACTAAGTATTTTCGTGATCACTCATACAAATGCAATGCTCAGCTTAGGCCTCGCGAACTGTGCCATGGGGTACATTTTGTCAGTGTCTAGTCTAGTATCTTTAGCTAGGAAGTTTTGCTAGTATAGAGTTTCGTCTCTTGATAAGTAGTCGTCAGTTGAATATTATTATGGGACCCATAAGTCAAAAACTATATCTAGTCTAAATTAACTTTTTGCAGATTTTCTGTGACTTTGATAGGCATGTGAGATGTAAATATATTCATAACTAGCTGTCCCGGCGAACTTCGTACCGCATAATTTTTCCTATTGTTCCGTTAAACTTTCGTTTCTTCCATAAGAACCTTCTCCTGATAGTAACGATCACAAAAATAAAGAATTTTGCGCTTAGCAACACATTCAGCGATTCATTTTTATATTATATGTAGAAGGATAAAGTGAAGTCAATTAGTTGATTTTCTCACACATACTAAATTAATACTAAAATTAAAATATTTTATAAAACATTTACATTTTCAGCGTACTGCACGGCCCAGCAACGAACTGCAATGGAAGATACAGGCTTCAATGAAAGACTGATGAAATATGCTTCACTGAACGCCAACTGAGTACAATTTGTTAACTACTTAAGCTGTAATTATAATATTTAAGATGAATGTATCGATTTTTATTTTAACCACCTTTTAATTTCTCTAAATATGCAATTATTCTGTACGTGTGTTTGTCACCTACTTCCTCATAAACTACGTGATCCATTTGGATGAAATTTTATATATTCTAATGGGTTTCTTAATAGTTAGTAAATACAATTGATCCCGGTAGGTGGCGTTACTGAGGCGGAAAAAAGTGCACCGGTTAGCAAAAAAGTGTTGTTATCTGTTGTCACGATGTGGTTGCACTCGCCTTTTACAATATTTTGATACAAATTTCTACGGTATTGACTGAACCGATTTAAACATTCTTTACATCATTATAATGCTACATTCACAGAGAAACAAATGGTGCCACCGGTGTACCGGGCTACATTTATACTTAAGTAACATTGGCTATGTTTATTACTAGAAAGAAATACTACAACACGTGCGGAAGTATCACAGGAACAGCATACTAAAGTACCTACTACTTATTTATTTGTTTTAGCAGGCATTGTAAAAATAATTTTAAAATAACATTCAATATGAGTTCGATTATTGCTGAGCGCGTGGCTGCTGGCTTTTTAGGTTACCTCTGGCGCTCCGCAAAAATCGGGTTCCCAGACCGATCAACGTTTGTTGTCCTGCAGCTAGCTAGGAATAACTAGTTCTTCTGTGCGGAACTATCAATTACTCAAGCATTACCTTGACATTGGCGAAATCATCGATAAACATCGATGGAGCCACGTTTTTTAAAAAAGAAGTAGAAGAACATTCAATGTTTGTTATAACAAGTATGTACAATATTTGACATTCACACCTCATTGTACGAACGTGTGTTGAATAAAAACAATAACATAAAGACTACAAGTACGGTGTCTTGCGCGGTGCTTCGTGCCGCACCACGCCATAGGTTTTGGCCTATAACTTTTGACCCCTTAGGGCTAGGTCAAATTTTCGATTTTTCGACTTGCCACTAGATCGAGGGCTATCCATAGAGGGGTCAAACATCATTGGAGCATAAGCAGTTCTCGAGAGCTAAGGGGGGCATTCCCCATTTCTATATATAGATTAGGTTGAAGCACTCGGGATGTTTGGGCGAGAACAAAACAGTTGCCAGAACTAGGTAGCTGTATCCAAATTCCTACGAGAACACACATTACTGGGACATGTTAAAAGCATTAAGAAGGTTACCTACATTAAGAACAATATAACTACTCGTTAGATGTATCCCACTTACTTATCCCATTGATGGTTTTTCATTATGGGACAAGCAGCCGCTCTCACGTCAGTTGCCGGGCGCCTCTGGTACGCACGCAGAAGGTATTTCCAGTGGCGCCCGGCAATTATGGGACAAGTACATTCTTCTAGGTAAACATATTTTTTTTTTTTTTGTGTTAGTTAAAGTACCTACCAGGTCACGGTATGGTAACCCTTGCCGCCAATATGTAGGTAAGTTAGTATCTATGAATGACGACTTTGCAAGTAAACATTACTTCATGATAAAGTGTCAAGTTGATGTGCTAAGCTATCTTGATATAAGTTATCGGACGTGTGAAATCTACAGATGGATAATCAAATAAACTAAAATATCTTTGAAGAGCTCTTACGAAGACCAGGAAAGTGAAAGAGTTAACTAAGATAGTAGGTTAATATTATGATAAATCATTTTTTTTTTAATTCCGCTAGACCGCGGCTGCTCCTAAGTCCATTGCTGGGTGTCTTTGGTACCCACCAGGAGGTATTTCCAGTGGCGCCCTGCGGTTATAATAACTCCTTAACTTTTTTACACATACACATAGGCGCTGCTGGACAGAAACCTAGGTCCACGCTTAATTGCAATACCGAACGTTTTTTTTGTTTTTGTTCTTTTTTTTTATATTTAGGTCGACAAATTGACGCCATCCGCCTGATGGTAAGCTGTGGCGACGTCTGGCGATTGTGGGCAACTCAACAGGAATACTATAGAGAGTGGTCCACAACTTGACGACCCAGTAATGTGTCTCTTCACGCTTCGCTTAAAGAATCCAGGGTTATATGTTGGAAGAAACACGTGCGCGGGCAGGGTGGGATCAGGTTGAAGATCTCTTCAGAACACTCACCGTGGTAAACACGGTAGAACGCCGCCAAAGAAGCAAGGTTACGAATATGAATTGTCCAGTGTAAATTAGGGACACCACTACAATTTTACTCACAGTCGATATTGATCCGTCATCCAATAACGCTAAACCCTCTAGTCCCATGAAGGTATTTTTAGTCCCACGTAATAGGAGGCAATTCTATTGCCGTCACCGGGCACATTTATGGGTTATGTCCAAAATGGCCGAATGAATTTAATAAAAAGTAGCAGCTATATTGTAATTTTGAAAAAAATTAAACACCCGTTGCCTTGCGATGAAATGTTGATGAAAGGCAACAAAATCTTACATGCCAGCCGCTATGGCACAGCCAATTAAAGTCCTGAGCGTTTTCTTTTAAATTATGCTAAATCCGATATGTTTAATCACATTAAAATTATCGCAATAGTAAAAAATGGTGTTGCCTTATAAATGTGTTATTCTTCTTCGTTTACGACTAATAAATAACAAATTCTGACCCCGAACCATGAAGTTTTCATAGGTCTGTCGTAAAAAGGGACAATAAATGCCCACTTTTCCAAAGTAACTTTGATACGAGAGTCAGGGACGCCACTAACCTTGAACTTTTATGTGTTAGTAATAAAACAGTGACACGTTATATTACGAACACATAAAAATGTGTCTTTTACAAGTTTGAATGACTTCTTAGCACAAGCGATATAAGTTGCTTAAAAATTTAGCAAACCACGAAATAAATACAGCTATTTTCTTTTGGAATTCGTGGGTATGTCACTGGTATTGTGCAGTTAGCTTAATTATTTTTTTTGGATTCGTTAGTAGATATCACTGGCAGTCTACAGTAAATTTTCGTGGTATTCAGTTTGTTAACTTGTGGATAAGTTCATCTTGAATATATAGTATGAATTTTGGTTTTTGAATAACTTGTGTATTTTTATTTTTAGAAGCAATTATTTTTCAGAATTCGTTAGGGAAGATCACTGGTTCCTAATTCCAATACCTACTTTACTACATATTGAATTCTAAAAGAAAATTGCTGTACAATTTTTTTTTCTGGCCAAACACTAATTTCTCTGTACTATCTGGGAACCTTCTTAGTCAGCAAGGAGTTTTTACACGAATTATTATAAACTGGCAGATGCACATGACTTTGCCCGTGTGTAATTGATCTATAATTCCCAATTCCCACTTCTGAGATAAAAAGTAGATGCCCCGCGCTGTTTCACACCGCTCCTCATATATAATGTATACCTTGTCACCGCCCGAATTGAATCACTATTTTTTTTTTTTACACATAATAATTATGGTATATAATAGTCATATAGTGCTATGACTGACCATATCCAGTGCCAAAGCGCTAATATAATTCAACTGAAGCCCATATATCGTCTGTATGGCGTCATTCACAAACTTATTTTCTGTTTTATTCTAATCACATATTGTCAAACTCGCAATAACAATAGGTACGTATGTTCTAACGTCCAGCTGAATGTCATAATAAATAACATTAAGTCAAGATTTTATCATTCTTTTTGACCTCTCTGAACACAGGTGGTAATTTAAGACAGACCAGGAATATTTTGCGAATCTATACTTAACTAAAACAGTAGAAAAACAGACCTCTTTTTTGAATATTGATATAGAAGAAAGTGTCTTCTGTTGTACAGATGAGACGGAAACCTTTCGAGTTAGACTCGCTTTTTGCTGGTTTTTAGCAATGTGAAAAGAAATTACTTTTCTGCACTAAAATTGTTTTACTAAAACTCGAGAATGGCTCGAGACTTGGCTTATTTCAAAATAGTCGTTGAAGTTTAGGGAAGGTTTATTCTGAGGTGACACGCAGTTCTCCGGGCCAGCAGGCTATTCATTCACCGAGCCTTTTTCCAACTCAGTTGGAGTCGGCTTCCAGTCTAACTGCGATGCGGCTGACCTTTAATATTTTCTGTGGAGCGATTACCATCTGACTTCCACAACCCATGGGGGATATCGAAGTTCTGTAGTTAGACCAGTCGGATTTTGATTTAGGGCTAATAAAAACTTAAAATTGTATTGAATTCAGTTTTTAAAAGAACAAGGTCATTTACACACTCGTCTTCGTTTCAGAGAGGTCAAACAGTTTAGTGAGATCTATACAGAAGTAAAGTATAAATCGGACCGTTCACCTTCAGTGGAATCGTCCCCTTGACATGAGGTTTTACAGAACTTTTTTACTTAGCATTTAGTATTTATGCAATGATAAGAGCTTAGTTTGGTCATTGCCGTTTGGTAAACCAAGGGAAGCTGTAAGTGACTTTTTTTTACTGAACCAATTATTTGTGGTCGGTGCTGCTATATATTATTGTATTTCTCCTCCACAAATCCCTGCCAGGTGTCATCTCCTCAGCAGCTCCCTTCCTTATCAAAATAATACCATCTTTCACGCATCTTTTCTTGGGCCTGCCTACATCTGATTCTAAAGGCCCTCTACATTAATTCCATTCATACTTTAAATAAGAATTACAGAAACCGAGTGCAAACATAACATTATATTCTTGCAACACAACAAAATAATCCTCGTATTTATCCCCGATGAGGAGTCCCTTTGTTGGTGTAATTGGAGGCGAGTCTATTGCTGTTACTAGGTTCTTTCAGCCTTGACCGATGACTTGGTTCTCAGAGATGTTGATACGACCCATTAAACTATTATGTTTCTATAATATATGAAAAGAAGCCTGGAAAAAACCGACCCCAATGGGTTGGGAAAAGGCTCGGTGGATTATAATGAATATGAATAGAAGCCAATCGGTTGCCGGCGTTGGTCTAGGGATCTCGGCCTTGATGATTGTAGAATAATTGCGATTTAATTGCCTTTCGACTCACGTGGACTTCCTCACTCATTTATTGCGTTCACTCACCGAGCAAAGGCACCGACTTGAATCCATTTATAACCAAAGCTAACGCTGGAATCGTCAAAAAGTTTGGCAATTTTGGTCCTATGATGGAGATTTACTACGCTATCATTGGTTGAATATTCGACTTTAGTCGACACTGGGATGCTCTCATGGCTGTATCCACTCTGTGATTGCTCTTAGCTTTGACCAATTCTTGAATCGAAGATTGTGAGTGATCAAGCTTCCATTTAAAGGAGAATGCCCATTCTAGTATGGGGTTTGGGCCCATAAAAAATATTAAAACATTTTGTATTTATATACCCAGGTTCTAGAGAAATAATTAATGATACGCCTTTGTGTTCGGGCATTGTCGTGACATTGTTTGTGTCTGATTTTATTGGTATAATAAATACAGGCGATATTGTTGTTTCTTCACGTTAATAAAAAAACAGGTGTGATTGTCAATATTATTGTCGTAATAAGGTTATTATGACTGACTGTGATATAAACATGTCTGGCGGAGGCGGCCGAGAGTGTGAGGGAGGGAGCGTACCTTCCCCGCTGAGTTTTGCTATGTGCGGCGAGGGCACCGCAGACTTCTCTACGCGCAGGATTATCACCTCCATGATCGGGACCTGACTACAGGGGGTTGTTATCCCACCATTTTTACAGACACAGGCCAGAAGGGTTGGTTACGTGCTGTGGGGTCTCAGCCCACGCACGTCTCACCGACGCTGGGTAAAACCTGAAAAAGATGTGGGATAACACCCAACCTAGTCCATTGACAGAGGCTGCAAGCTGGCTAAAATCTGCTGGCGTCCTGGGGCTCCACACGAGGGCTTACCCGGGACGCCTGGCAATGTACGACAGAGTTGCCCCGGCGTTGGGCCTCTGTATTAAATAAAGTCCCACGTGATTCATTCCACTACAGAGGAGGAAAGATTCCTAATTTGTGACCCTACTAAGCGTTTTTAGATCGTTATCATTAGGTACACATAGTTCATTCTTGTTAATAAAACTAATCGAAAAGAAACTGGAGACTGAATTAGGTGAACCTGTGTTACAGATCTCCAGTCACTTACTGTTACCCACTGTTACCCAAAGTGTACAAAAACAGAAAATTTCATATTATTGTGTGATCCATGTTCTCCGTAGGTGCTACTTGTTAGATCGTTGGAGTAAGGAATTCCTCAGTAATCTGTATAAAATAAATTTTGGAGCCAGTTTATTAAATTTAGTTTTAATTTATATTTATTTAATCCATAAATCGCAAGCAAAGCGTTAATTCTATTAACGCTTTGCTTGCGATTTATGTATATATAAATTATTATACTTGTTTATTACAAATGAAATGAAATCGGGAGCACGTTACAGAGATATAAAGTAAGTTATGTCCTATTCAGCCTACCCCTTCGGGGATATATGCGTGATATGTGTGTGTGTGTGTGTCTTATTTAGATGTTTGCCTTATAATATTAATTTATTAAAAAGTTTTACTGAAATCGTAAGCGACAATGATGCAATAGCAAAACACTGCAATCGCGCGTATCATAAAATATTCGCAAATGTATCGAGTTAACTTTACGGAATCTATTTTCCATGAATGCATTACTGATTTTGCGTAAAAGAAACAAACGTTTATTAATACCAACTTTCACGTTTTATGGTAGGATGTTGGATGATATTGTCGCCTGTCGTCGTAACTTGTTTATCGTGGCCGACTGCTCACAGTCTCACAAACTGACTAGTGGTAGAGTGGTAGTCGGATCGAGTATACGTGTTAGTGAAAGGTACCATCACGTCTGTGTTTTAAAATATTATTCGGTAAGAATACAATAATATTTAAGTTATCTCTCTTAATAACATCGTTTTTTAATAGTCGAATTTATGAATATGAGTTTTAAGTTATTGTGATGTTATAATTATTCGTAATGTAGTAGATTTTTTTTAAATTTCTTGCATCTTAGATTTTGGAGTCCAATTTAACTTCTTATGACAGTGGTGTACCTGCTAAACTAGGTTTAACAAATGTAAGTTCCCGGCAACCGGTAATAGGCTTGTTCGGAATACCGCGATGTTACGATTAAGAGTGAGCGTATAATATACCTATGCCTACCCTTAGAAAGAAACAGTCTTGGTTATATTTTTTAAATCTTCTAAAAAAGATGGAGGTTCTTAACTAGACTGTATTTTTTTAAATATGTGTTAAGTACCTCATATCTTTTACTGGGTGAACCGATTTGATTTTTTTTAATTGCATGTTATTGCTTTCCAAATGGTCCCTTTTCATTTGGTCCCATTCCGGTAATGTGAAGTCGTGTTTTGTGTAATTGTTTGACGTTATTGGATAAAACCTCCAATATATTTACTTTAATACAGCGGCTCGGTTTCAGATTTTTAGGGTTCCGTAGTAAAAATCTCGGAACCCTTATAGTTTCTTGTCCGTCCGTCCATCCGTGGCTTTCCTCCCAAACGGTTAGTGCTAGAAAAATGGAATTTTGCACGGATATGTGTATTTACTGTTCCTACAAAGTGCTACAATAAAATTATGAAAAATTTTTTTTTTCTGGGCTACCTCTCCTACAAGTAAAGTGGGGATGTTTTTTTTTGGTCAACCCCATCGTGTGGGGCATCATTAGATAGTTATTTTTAAAACATTAGGAGGTTGCTAAGACAATTTTTTGATTTAGGGGCCCGTTTGCGAGATATTCAACTTTAATGCGCATTTTTTGTAAAAACAAAGCCCCCCCCCCCCCCCCATCCTCTAAAATCTAAACGGCTAGTTCGAAGAATCTGAAAAAATTCATGGCAGTCCATATCATGAACTTTGAAGGAAAACTATAACGGACCAGATGAATTTCTTAGTTTAGGAGTTATAGAGCCCATAATGGGTAACTACGGTACCCTATATTATGCGTGGCCCAACACGCACTTAGCCGGTTTTTAGGCATTATTAATATCCTTATAAGAAGCTACCTTCACCCATACCTATTTGTGTAATCAAATAGACTTGATCTTGATAAACCTTGTTTATTTATAATCAGTCGCCAGAATTTGGAATCTGTCAATAAGATTCTCACGACTCACAGTCTCAACTGATAATATGTACACTCTTTTAAGATTAATAAATGAAATATTCAACTACAAATTACAGAAACATACAACATGGAGATACCTCAAACCAAACCATTAAGTGCAGTCATTTAATTACAAATAACAGAATCTGTGCAGATCAATAAGTCCTAAGAGGTGCATGGAAGTGGCGATTATATAACTGATCTTATAAGGCTTCATACTAAGGAAACCTTTGTGTTACTTCGATTGCTGCCGGGCCGGCAACGTAAATAATTAACTAGCAAAGGCCCGTGATTTCTTCACATTGAGTTCCTTGCAAAGTGGATCTCTTAGTTGCTACTTAGTACCTACAACTTTTCGTTGCTACTAGTGCGGTGTCCTGCGCGGTGCTTTGCGCCGCACCACGCCATAGGTTTTGGGTTATAACTTTTGACCCCTTAGGGCTAGGTAAAATTTTCGATTTTTTGGCTTGCCTCCAGATCGAGGCCTATCCATAGAGGGGTGAACCATCATTGGAGCATAAGCAGTTCTCGAGGGTTAAGGGGGGCTGTCATAAATATTATGTTTTTGTATTTCAAAAGAATGAGTTTGCTTAAACTATTCTTAAAATATAATGCTGTTGTCTGTTGCTGTTGGATGTTGTCGGTATTGGTCATCGTTGCTCAGTGGTCACAGCATTATAAAGGAAAGGCCGTGGGTTCGAGTTCTGCCGATGACATTTCCGTTTTTGTGATTTATTAATAATTTATATCTTAATATTTTATAATAGTTATGGTTACCTACTTAACTCGCGGTTTTACTTGCGGTGGTTACTTACTTTATTACGCGAGACTATTGTATTGGCCTCTGCCTACCCCTTCGGGGACGTAGGCGTGATTCAATATTGCGTTTTGTTACGATATTTCATGTTGATATCAATAGGAAATCTGCTAGCTAAAAAGTATATAAAGATTTTTCAATAAATCCTAAATAATGTTTGTGTGGTGTAGTGGGTTAAAGTGTCTTGTACTATGCCCGAGGATCGAACCCGCATCATTAGAAAGTAAGATCTACTGGTTGATCACGAACAATACAATGAACATGGTTTTATCACATTTTATGATATGACAATTTAGAGTAAAATGTTTCAGATAAAATGATTTAAACCAGATACGGTTATCTACTATACCTGAACTCTGAATACATTTAAAAGATATGTTGTCAATTTCGTCTTTCGTCTCAACGAAAGGCGACCATTGACTGCCAAATATAAATTAAACACCTATATTTGGGACTGCTGACTTCTCCTTCGTCAGAAAAAGCAGAACTATTGTGGCAATTATTAAACCCTTATTGATTCCTATATATTAAATATGTAAATAATTATTGTTTGATGTAAACTGTTTAGAAAAATTTGGTCTTTTAATCAATAATCAAATAAATATGCACTGATTCTGTTTACAACTATATTGATAGTACAAATGTGCACAGCCACAATAGAATAATAAAAAGTCAATATTTCTGTGATCCCAACCTCCAACAGACAGGACCGTTGCAAAGTTTGTATGTATCCAGGCAATCCATACACATTTTCATATGTTATATACTCTTTTGCTTACTGGGATCATAAACTCCATCCAGGGAGTAGGTGGAACGCGGTCGTGTCATTCTGCGAGCAGGTCATGCTCGCGAAAGACGCAGCCGAGAGGGTAGGGAGAGTACCCTCCCCGCTGAGTTCCGTAGTCAGCGGCCAGGGCGCCGCAGACTTATCTACGCCCAGGACCATCGACCTCCATGATCGGAGCCTAAGGACGGCGGGATAGCCACCCGCCGTCCTTACAAAACCGGCTAGAAGGGTCGCGCACTGCGGGGCTAAAGCCCCCGCATCTCTCAACCAGATTCACTCACCAACGCGGGATAAAACCCTACCCCAACGACGCGGGATTCTCATCCCGACCAAACCCGGGAAGAGGCTACATAGGTGGCCAAAGTCCGCCGGGCACCACTGGAAATCCCCTATGTGCTCACCAGAGGCGCTCGGCAATGCCCTACTGCCGCGGAAGATAAAAAAAACTAGGGTCATAAAGTAGTCCTTCTAAACCAAGAATGCAGGTTTCAAAAAGATTTTCTTTTTCAGATAACAATGAAAGTGGTCGTGAATCTCGCCCTAGTGGCGGTCATAGTTTCGATAGCTGTCAATGCTGTGCCCGTTGACAAAGCTTCTGATGAAGAAGCCGCGAGTGAATACATGACATGTCTGAACGCACAAACAGCTAAGTTAGGCAATAAAGCAGTTATTGCTGCATGGAACTATGAGAGCAACATCACAAAGCAGAATGATGAAATTAATGTAAGTAATTTATTTATTAATTTTGGTTTCTTATTTGGCAGTTTAGGTGGCGTGCCTTAACAAAGTTCGTTCTTCGATACTGTGGTTGGAAAATAAAGTGAAAGCGAAAGAGGACTTCTTTCTCTTTACTGACTAATACGGTTCGCGTAGCAGACCACTGGTCTAATACAAGTCGATATAGAACAATAAAATATTGTGCGGGGAAAAAGGAAACTAAAGCCAAAAAAAATACACAAGGACAGTGAGATAGAGGTATGGCTGGTCGTTACACACACAGCATACAGCATTTCGTTACGTGAAGATTTTTACTAAATCGCACTACCTGCAAAGTAACCGTAAGCCGCGTTAATAACTTCGTTCCAAAAAGTGTTGTCCATTGAAACGAAAAAAAGAAGAAAAACAGGACTTAATTATGATAATTTGAAGGGTACCCTTTGATTTTTTTACCTTTGACTTTGCATTTCCCGGCGTTTCGATTATTAGATTGCATCCTTGGCAGTCACAGGCTGTCTGTGTACTTTGTTAATTAATACAGATCTCAATATAAATTACTGGGTACTTTTAGTCCTTCGTGTGCGTTATTCGGTACAATTTATAACAGATCTTTTAGTACGAGAGCTACTGCCTATATCAGAGAAGGTCTTTCAGTGGAGTCTTTCTTTCTTTGGACATCATCCACGCTTACTACTAAAAGGAAGGTAAAGTCACTATTAAAATAATCGATACGAAGATAACCAACATCATCAGGAAATATCCTTCTATACGACTGAGGTCAGTTGCAAGGAAAGTTTGTTATATACGTGGTCGCAGTTGATTTTATCCTTTACTAGGCACGGTTTGCCCGTGACAAATTGCATACTACCTTCCTAAAGAACCACTCTATCTATTAGCAACTTACATACTATTCCCTATTCTGTGCATTTTTATTACAAACATACAAACTAACAATATTTGTGTGTGTACCTAAGTAGGAGGTGTTGTGTATTTATATTCTCTTTGTTGTGTATTGTAAAAGTATAAAACATGCACATTAACACATTAACATCGAGTCCGTGTTATTTTACCATTTAAAAATACAAAAACAGTTTTAAAGAGTGGTTTGACTATATAAATATCTTTAAAACTATCTAAAGTTATAGTAACAGTGTTATCCAATGAATCCACTTAGTGTAAAAATAAAAATCAACAATGATCGTCTCTGATGTGCAAATAAGTGTCAATAAGCCCTATCCTCCATAATATTTAGTAAAATAATAAACATAAACAGTTGTTTCTCGTATCAAGTCTTAATATAGTGCAAAACAGTTAATATAGTGCAAAACAGTGATATTTGTGTAGTTAAACAAATATAAAAAGTGTTCAAAGACTCGGGAATGCTGCAAAAAATTCCATATCAATGAGTTATAATAACAGAACTTTTTGATTTGAAAAATGTAAGATCTCTATAGAGAAGCAAAAATTCGCTTGGACGTTTGACTGTGTTCGTAGCACAGTGGTATAGCACAAGACTTGAATTTGAAGAATTGAAAGGTCGGGGTTTCAAATCACCGCTGATCACGCAATACTTTTTGAAATTTAATTTGAACATTTCTGACAAACTAAATTAACATGCAGTACGATAGCAATATAACGCTTCGCAAACCACGAAGAACTACTTCCTTAAATAATATCTCAAATATTGACCATACCAATGAAGGATCATTATTTGACACAACAACGCTTAGTATACCAGACAGCTTACATGACAATAGTACTAATGAAATATTTAACTTGAATGAACGAATAAACACATTGACGATACAACTAACCAGCGCCCATCAGGAGATCGAAAACTTAAACATGGAAAACTGTACTCTTAAGTTGGAACTCAAGAATATGGCATCTTCTAGAGAAACATACAAAAAGATATGTTCTACTCCTGAACGTATAAGTATATAACCCCACCATCTGCCCGTAAGTTGTCTCACAAGCGAAATAAGAAGTGTAGCAATACAACGAATACCGACATTCAACAAAATGTTCAATCTAAGAGTATAATTTGGCAAACTCAAGAAGATAAGGAAACTCAAACCGAGTACATGCATTTCCAGCTGGATAATGATAATGCCAGGGCATCAAGCTGTACTACAAATCAAATCAACGATAGCCCACCTGAAGTCAAACCCATCAAACTTAAAATTAAACCCGAACGCAAGCGAAAACTATGCATTTTGAGTAATTTAAAAATCCCAGGATCATTGTCAGCGTTACAAGATATTTTTGGAGAATTCTTCGACCTCTGTCGGTACATAATTCCTCACGGTACTACCAGAGAATTACTACATAACATCGAAGACAAGTTGAGAGGGTTTTCAATGGACGATTATTGCCTAATTTTCATAGGACCTAATGACATAAATGCTAGTGCTAACTTAATAAGTGCCTTACAGAAATCACTTAGCAAAATCACGAACACGAACAAGGTGCTCTGTGTGCCGACATATGTACGGGGAGCCCCAATATATAATTATAAGGTGGAAGTGTTTAACGACCTTTTACGCTCCGATCTCCAGACTAATGATTATGCTTGTTTTTTTGACAGTAACTGTTCTCTAACTCTTGACATGTTCTCATACAACACAAATATTCAAAATTGGCAAATTTTGGCAAAATTAATAATGCCGGTATTAGGAATATATATAATCAAATCATGTATAATATAATTATTGACTGGAACTACTTTTCTGATATCAACGTTCAGGGGGACATCAATGTACAAGCTATTTCTGATAAAATGTCCAATAACACCATACATTATGTTGATGACAAAAAGAGCAACCGGCAGTTATTTCTTGGAAACTCATCTAAATGTCCTACATTATAATATAGCTGGTCTGCAAAATAAAGCAGATGAGTTATTAACCAATCTGGAATCTCGTAAAAATAAGGTATTGGATGTACTATGTATAACAGAACATTTTATGTTGTCAGGCCAAGAGTCTAGTTTATTTTTGCAAAATTATGTACTGGCTTCCTCTTACAGTAGGAGCACACAAAAGAGAGGGGGTGCATGCATATATGTAGGTAAGGGTCATGTGTTTAGAGACTGTCCGGAAGTAAAACAAATGTCTGTGGAGCGTAAGTTTGAATGTTGTTGTATTGAACTTCTTGACTCCAAAACTGGCATTGTTTGTATATATAGGACACCTTACAGGGATAACCTTAACATGTTTTTTCAATGGCTGGAAAAGGTTTTGATTCGCCTGACAAAAATTAGATTTAAAAATATAATTTTGGCAGGTGACTTCAATGTAAATGTGCTTAAAAAAAACCAAGACACTTTAGACTTTGAATGTTTGTTACTAAATTATAATTTAAAATTGGCGCTCTATGCATCAACCAGACCAGTCAGTCGTACATGTCTGGATAACTTCGCACATGACTTCAAAAGAGGCTGCAGCACTGAAATTTTGGATTTTGGCTTATCAGACCATTCTGCTCAAATAATAAAACTACCGGTTAAAAATGGCTTGCTAAAATACTGGCGCACCTCAAAAAGAGACTACAGTTTGAATAATATTAATAGGTTCAAAGAATGTATTAGAAACATATCCTTCTCTAATATATACCAGACTGCAGATCCTAACATAGCATTTAGTCTTTTCTTGGAAGAATTTAAACTTTTCTATAACCTATGCTTTCCGGAAAAAAATATAACTATAAGAGCTCATACCAAACCGCGATGGATATCATGGGGAATCAAAGTGTGCTGCAAAAAGAAAAGAGATTTATTATGGACGTATAGGGCAAATCGGTCAAGGGAAAATAAAAATAAATATATTAATTATAGTAAAAAACTAAGAAAAATAATTGTATTAACTAAACGCGCCCAAAATAATTACAGAATTCAAACGTCTCTTAATAAAAATAAAACAGCATGGCGAATTATAAACACTCAACGCTTCAACTTACCAAGAGAGTCCGTAAATAATATAAAAGTTAGTAATGACAGTATCTTAACGCAGCCCTCAGACATAGCTAATGCTTTCAAGGATTACTTTATCGGCAAAGTGGTGGAAACATTCAAAGTGCTGGAAAGAAAGTAACATCTCTCATACAATCTTCTCTAAAGTCAATGTTTCTTGCACCCAGTACACCGCAAACAATTTTCCTAATAATAAGAAACTTAAAAAACACTCACAGCGTAGGATACGATGGTATTTGTACTAAAATAATCAAAGTAGTAAATGAACATATATGTTATCACCTCAGCCATATTATCAATTTATGTATAAGTACGGGTATATTTCCAGCAGCACTCAAAATAAGTATCATAAAGCCTCTCTATAAAAAGGGAGACTCACAGTTAATGGATAATTATAGACCTATTGCTTTGCTACCAATATTCTCAAAGATATTTGAAAAAATTTTATATAATGCAATAAATACTTTTTTTGAAAAAGAAAACTTATTATGTAGTGAACAGAAGGGGTTTCGTCAGAATAAAACTATAAACATGGCAATCTATGACTTTTATAAAAATGTTATTACCTATGTCGACAAAAAAACACCTGTTTGTGCTATATACTGCGATATGTCCAGTGCTTTTGATTATGTGGACCACAAAATACTTTTAAAGAAACTGGATATTTACGGAATAAGAGGAAATGTTCAGAATTTGATTCAGTCTTATCTAGAGAACCGTCAACAAATGACGGCTATTACAAGAGTGAATAATAATACTCAGTTAGAAGAAATGCATACTTCCAAGGCCCAGTATGTATCATATGGTGTCCCTCAGGGTAGCGTCCTTGGGCCACTTTTGTTTATTATATATATCAATGACTTACCAAAATGCACTATACACAAAATGACTTTATTCGCTGACGATAGTACCATAACCATACCTTGTAAAGACATTGATGATTATAACTCTGACATTAACGAATCACTGACATCGATAGTTTCATGGTTGAATAATAACAATTTGAAAATTAATCTATTAAAGACAAATATAATGCATTTTGGACAAAGGCACCAGCACCGATTAAATGTGAACCTGATGCATGACCAGGTGCAAATAGAAGAGTCTATGACTGCGCGGTTTCTGGGGTTGACATTAGATAGTAAGTTGAAATTTAAGGAACACATTGACATACTTTGTAAAAAAATTAGTAGCTTATCTTACGCTCTCTATAAACTTGCACCTATTATTAACAAAGTAGCTTTACTGTCAGCATACCATGGTTTAGTGGAGTCAGTACTTCGATATGGTGTAATTTTTTGGGGTAATGCAACTAACAATGACATGGTCTTTAAAATGCAAAAGCGTTGCATCCGTGCCATGTTTGGTATTGAGAGCACTGACAGTTGTGTGCCATTTTTTAAAGAGCACAATATTCTGACACTCCTATATACATACTAGAGGTAGCACTGTTTACCAGGTATAACCCACACCTGTTTCCAAGATTAATGGACAAAGTCGTGCGTAATCGTCGCGATAATAACAGGCTATGTGTCCATCCTGCTAAGACTGCCCTATTACATAAAAGTGTAATATGCATGGCTCCATTAATCTACAACAAAATTCCCAAAAATATAAAAATTTGAATAACAATCGTTTTAAGTGGGCGCTCAAAAGATTGTTGACTGAGAAGTGCTACTATAGTATTAAGGATTTTCTCGAGGATATGACCCTGTAGGATTGACTTTTGTTTGTAACTGGATGACTGATGTATAATATAGATGTGATGACTTGAAGTTAAATAATAATTTGTACACCACTCAATGGTAAAACATGTTGTGTCCAATCGAAGTTTAAGACCTATATAATAAGCACTTGACTATGTATATTATATGTACACATGTTTTTGCAAATAAATATTATCTTATCTTATCTTATCTTGTGCAATTAGTGAACGCAGCATGAAAATCGGTACATTACTTTTTGAGTTTATCGCGAACAGACGGATAGACATTGTCGTACTTATGACAGAACTATTTATTATATCAAATGTTGACAAGTCCGTACTTGTCCTAACTGTTTAGCTGTACTATGAAACACGGAACTACACATAGGTCATCAATATAGATATTATTTATTTTCTTTTTAGGGCTCCGTACCCAAAGGGGAAATACAGAACCCTATTACTAAGACTGTCCGTCTGTCTGTCTGTCGGTCCGTCCGTCCGTCCGTCTGTCACCAGGCTGTATTTCATGAACCGTGATAATTAGTATACCTTGAACCGTGACATAGTAAATAATGTATTTATGTTGCCGCCAACCAGAATAAAATAAATATTTTAGAGTAACAACCCATACAACAAACGTGAATTTTTTGCCATTTTTATTTATTGATCAATAAAAAAATATAAATAATAATATAAAACTAAAACATATTTGATTGACTATTAAAAAATGATTGATTCGTACCATTCGTTTTATTACAATAATCATCATAGGTACAACCCTAGCGCATTCTTACGATGGCGTCACTCGCACGGCGCGCAACACAGTCTCGACTCTGTTAACGCGTGTTTAAGGTACAATTCCTCTCGTTCTGTGCAGCAGGTATTATAATTAAAATTTTGTAGGTTAATATAGAGTAGGTATTTTCGCTTTTGTATGGGAGTGATGTATCTGTTACGTAGTAACTATTTATTAATCTGTGGTAACGGTCCGTTTGTTTACAAAAACACACGGTGCACCTGGTGACAGATGGACGCGACTCTGCCAAGAATGGGCGTTTTCACATTGCACGATATCATCACAATAAAGTTAATACTATCAGGCGTTACTTTTCGGAAGTCCATAGTTAAATAAAATAAATCTAACTACTTTGCAATATTCACCTTACGCACTCAAATTTAGTCATAAAAAAAAGCAGTTAAATTATTGTGATGATAAAATAAATCTAACTACTTTGCAATATTCCGCCACATGCAAATTACCCAACTCTCGTATTTATTCATGCACAAGTCCGCCCTCCAATCCCACTCGGCGACCACGTCGCACGGCGCACGGCGACCGACGGTCGCCGTGCGCCGAGCCATCGACATCTCCTGATGATGCCCCTGGTTGGGGGCGAAACACGTGTCGAGGTTTTTATTATTTTTTGCACGATAACACAACTCTCATATTTATTCTATTTTCAAAATTATTTCTCTATTCTTTCGGCCTAAGTGGGATTGGAGGGCGGACTTGTGCATGAATAAATACGAGAGTTGGGTAATTTGCATGTGGCGGAATATTGCAAAGTAGTTAGATTTATTTTATCATCACAATAATTTAACTGCTTTTTTTTATGACTAAATTTGAGTGCGTAAGGTGAAGCACGCAAACTCAAATAATGCCTATTAACTCTTGCCTTGAAAATCCCAAGATTATATGTATCGGGGAACAATGACGCTGGAAGCGAATTCCATTCCTTAGCGGTTCGCATGATGAAAGAAGAAGCGAATCGAGAGGTACGAAGAGGTGGAATATTGCTTCTTATATCGTCATGATATTATAGACGATATCGTGTGTCTTATCGTGCAATGGATATCGTGTGTCATTATCGTGCAATGTGAAAACGCCCAATACACAAACTGCCGGAAAACAGCAACTCGCAAAGTTACTGGCAAAATGAATGCCTTTTTTTTTTATATTTGGTTCGCCAAATTGACGCCGCCCGCCTGGTGGTAAGTCGTGACGACGTCTAGCGATTGTTAGCCACTCTCACAGCACGCAATACTATAGAGAGTGGCCCTCAACTTGACGACCTACTGATGTGCCTCTTCACACTCCGCTTAAAGAACCCAGGATTATATGTGGGAGGAAACACGTGCACAGGCCGGGCAGCCTCTATCCGCCCCTTTGGTGGTGAAGGGGGTTTTGGTGGTGTGTGTGTTTCTCTTAAAATATTAGAGCACTTATCCGATTTGTCTGTGCTGTTGTACGCTGCAGCATAGTATAGGCCTTATTTCTTTTATTTTCAACCAACTTCCAAAAAAGGAGGAGGTTCTCAATTCGACTGTATGTTTTTTTCATATTTGTTACCTCATATCTCTGGACTGGGTGAACCAATTTTGTTTTTTAAATTGAAAGCTACTACTTCCCATTTCAATTTGGTCCCATTCCGACAATTATTTGGTCTCATTTCGGTAATTCGAAGTCGGTTGGTGTGTCAATTTTTGACGTGTATTTTTAGTCACACTAATTGTGAATTAGAGCGTGAATATAATTAGTTACACAATTAATTATAATATGGAAAAAAATATAGTACTTAAAAATATATAAAAATATAGGGACTTACTTGATAATATAATTTATATGTACTTAAAACACTTTTGAAACTACACCTGTGTGTGGCAAGTTATCGTTATCGGTAACTAGTTTTCGCACATGTTACTAATTAACATAGTCTACGTAAGTCAGAAATAATTTCAAAAAGTGAACGAATATTTGAAAACGTTTCAGTACCTTTTAACTTAGTTCGTTACAAATATACAAATACTTCCTGTTTATAATATCAATAGATACAGTTAAATAAAGTGGATACTTATCGAGGTTAAAGCTACATATTGGTACAGTTAAATGGTCGAAGTGTTCCTCCCTATTGTTACCAGTGAACTCACGGTAACAACAAGTAGGAACATTAGTAAAAGGAACCTTCGCTAATTTAAAACTTAAAAAAAAAAAAATTAAAATTTAAAACTTTAATTTAACCTTCAACTCATTTCCAAATGTAGCGTGGACGTGGACTACAGTCACTTTGCGACATCATTATAGAAACTTTTTGCTTTGTAACGTTTTTGACTGAAAGACAACTGGACAATATAACACACTGACAACTGAAATCTATTCTTACATATTCATTTGTATTTATGCAAATGTTCAATACGTTATGAACAAAATCTTTTTCTTAAAATATGTATGTACGAGTATAATAATATTGTAAAGAAATACAGAGTGAGTCGTTAGTAGGTTCTCTGATTTATAATGCTCTCTTGTTATCAGCCGACTTCCAAAAAAGGAGGAGGTTCTCAATTCGACTGTACCTTTTTTGTTTATTACCTCATATTTTTGGACTGGGTGTACCGATTTTGATTTTTTTTAATTGAATTGAAAGCTAATATTTCCCATGTGGTCCCATTTTAATTTGGTCCTATTGCCACAGTTATTTGGTTCCATTTCGGTAATATGAAGTCGGTTGTTGTATAAATTTTTGCCGTGTATTTTTATTTGTAGTATATGATTTTCTAACATGAGTTTACATGAGAAACTACATGAAAACGAAGTATAAAAACGTTACCTTATTTTCAAAGCATCTAATATCAAACTTATGGCTGGCTTCCTAACGTAAGTCACGTCAAACACCTTGGTCGTGTCCGGTAAGCATTTGTTGAAAGCGTTTGACGTATATCGAGAGGCATTAAACGCTTCGATGACGTCATATTTCAAGTCTAGCCTAGCCGTGGTGCTCTACCCGAACATAGGGCACCTAGCAAAGTTTGTGCTATGAGAACTTATATAACGAATGGAGATAAGCAAAGATGCATTACTCAACTCACCCACATTTAGCCAGATGTTATGTTAGTACTACGTAATAGAAGGCAATCCGTTACCGATTACCATATAGGTACTTACATACAATAGAAAACCAATTACAATTCGGTAATCCGGATCTAAATTTCAACAGCCGGAACCGATGTGTAACCTACAATGAACGTTTTCACATCGCACGATAACGACACACGATATCGTGGCGATGTTGTGACTATATCGTAAGTAGCAACACTAACTTTAAGGTAGGAATGTAAATTATCGTGACGATATCGCCACGATATCGTCACGATATCGCCACGATATCGTGTGTCGTTATCGTGCTATGTGAAAACGCCCAATCACTGCAGTTCGGAACTGTAGTTTGTACAATTATACATGCTTTTATAAAATAGAGAAATACTTAAACTGAAACAAATATTTGTAGACTGATTAATTCAGTTTGACTGAAAAAAAAATTCGATTAAAAAACTCCAAAATCGGACTTCTGGAGTAACAGTTGCATGTGCATTCCTTCCGTGGAGAGCCTAATGGGCTCTACCCTTTGCCGGATCGCGGTTGATCAACAGAAATACTAAGAGAAACACTGTGGTTTAGTGGGTGGTCCAGGCACAATTTTCGGTGGATTGGTGAGTTTTTTGTACGTGGACATCCCACACGAAGCCGTCTCTTGGCCCCCGTAACGGGGAGACGAAGTGTGTAAATGCATTATAAGCAAGTAAGAAAAATTGGTGCATGTAGATCATACATTCAACTTAGGCACTAATTACCTTTTAAGCTGTTATCTACCAATCACTAAGTATCTTCAGTCTCTTTGTTGGGAAACCAACATGTAATTTACCAACGGTATGGTCAAATTGACCTTTAGCCATATCGGTGTTAGTACATAAGAACGTATGTGGTGGCAACACTGCAAAAATATGTATCCGTTCTCTCTTCTCTCGTGTACGTGGTTCAATATAGACGTGTGAAAGTTGTACGCTGTTGTTTCACTGGATCTGCCCCTATATACACCATAATACAGTCCACTATTACTCCATCTGGGCAAGGCTATTAGGAGAAGGTTATATTTCCTCCCTAAAGCCAATTTTCCTACACTCTTTCTTACTCATTTGTCATTGTTTAATTTTATTCCAGTTGAAAACTGCTTTAGAAGTTGCTGAAGAAAAGAAGAAATTCTGGAAGGAGACTATTACTTACAAGTGGCAAGACTTTGAAAACGCTGACTTGAAAAGAATGTTCAAGGAGTATTCGAAACTGGGCACAGCAGCTTTGCCTGAAGAATCAAATAAGAAATTGATTTCAGATATTACAAATATGCAGACAAATTACGCTACGGCGACCATTTGTGATTATCATGATAAGACGAAATGTAACCTCCACATCGAGCCAGGTGGAGTAACATTTCATCTGAATCATTTACATTTAAAACCAACTCACTTGTACAAACGGGATTTACTTAAACCTGGTGCAATTAGTTGGACACAATGAACATTTTATCGGTATAAGTTCAGAGATACGCGGGGTCATCAATGGCTCAAACAATTTATTTTAGTTTTTTTTTTATTTGTTAGAACGAATATTTGTTAGAAAGAATAGTTGTTTAATTGTTAGAACTTTCTCTAACAATGAATAATAAATTGTTTGAGCCATTATACCGAAGCAGTTAAATGTTGTATTGAACCAGGCATTTTTGCCTGCCTGGTTCAATACAACATATAACTGCTTCGGTGGCGTGTCGGTAGTGCATTGGATTACGACTCCGGAGTATCGGGTTTGATCCCCGGGTCGAATCAAATATTTGTGTGATCCAAAAATGCTTGTTTCGGCGTTTGGGAGTTTTCTATGTATATTATGTATGTATTTAAAAATATAAGAATGTTTATCAGTTGTCTAGATCCCACAGCACAAGCTTATAGCTTAGTTTGGGCTAGATGACGTTGTGTGAAAAATGTTCGAAAATAATTATCTATAACATATATATAATACGCCAGTGAAGCCGCTTCTCCTCCTAAACTAAGAGTCGCACAGTCAAGTGTGGCACACCGTTGGAAAGGTCTCAAGTGGTGCGATAAGATTAGAAATTTGACAAAAAGTAAAAAAAAAAAATTATTACTGGCGCAGTTTGCGTTAAGGGTTGCTAGTTTAACATAAATCGCAAATATGAATGTCTTAGGGTCAGCAAAAAAAATCTCTTTATTTCACGAGGCTTTTTAATATGCATATCAGGCTCATCGCGCACTAAACAAAATAAGCATTTCATATCTGGTTACCTATGCAGGTTAAATTCTATTTATTCAAATATCTCCTTGATTTCAATAAAATCATATTTCCTCGCAATTCAAAATTTTGTAAATCATCATGAAAATACTATATTATTTTCAGAGGTCACAAACATTTTTGAGACCAGCACCGACCCTGAGGAGTTGAAACACGCCTGGGTGGAATGGCACAAAGCTGCCGGCGCTGTGTCCAGAGACAAATTCACTGATTACGTGGCGCTTTACAATGAAGCTGCTAAACTGAATGGTATGTAAATAGATGTTAGGCCCATGTTTTATAAAATTCTATGACCTCCCTGATCATGGTACAAAGGCCTGGAACGAGAAAACAGTACAGTCCAGTAAAACATAATCTCGGAATTTTGGGGACCCAGCTGTTTATCCGTATTTTGAAATCACAAAAACCATCTTTCCGTTCCGATTCCTATGGGTTTTTTTTACTATTTATTTTATTACAATATTGTAGAAGATTAAATTTCGTTCATTTTTTGTTTCTAGCTTTCTTTATACGATGAATAGATTTTGATAATAGTTTTTTTTTTACTCTATCTACATAAGTTTTACATTTTATCTTAGCTAAAAGAGTTACCAAACACAGGTTTCGCAAGCGTGGCTGAGTGGTGGTTGGACGACTACGAAGAACCAGACACAGAAGACCAGTTCGTGGAACTTTGGGCGAACATCAAACCGTTGTACCAACAAATCCACGCCTACGTGCGAAGACTACTGCGTCTTAAGTACGGAGATGATGTGGTTTCTGCTAAAGGACCTATACCCGCTCATTTATTGGGTAAGTCACGGTTTAACTTTGAAATAATATGTTGCACTGATACTGAACTGTGCCGATCAGAACTGAGGCTTCACTGTGAATCGACCTTAAAACGTACTTAAGCGTCTCTCGCATCATTATCGCATTCCGCGTTTCGGAATCTTTCATCAGTCGCGATAACTGACGGACGCAGTGACAATGTAGTTAGATGTGGAACAGGAATGCCAGTAAACTGAATTTTTATGATTAAAATATTTTAGATAAAACAGGTATAAATTAATGTTCTTCGTCAGAGAATACGCAGTTTAATACATTTTTACTTCAAAAAAGTGACCGTTACCTCAAATCTTCGACTAAGTGAACCGATTTATATTTCCCAACGACGCGGGATTTTCATCCCGACCAAACCCCCGAAGAGGCCACACAGGTGGACAAAGTCCGCCGGGCGCCACTGGAAATATTTCCCAGCCTAGACGACCGGCAATGGATGTAGGAGCAGTCGCGGTCTCGAGGAATAAAAAAAACTAGTTATCCCAGCGAACTTTGTATCGCTTCATATTTTAAAAAAAAAAAAAAAAATTCATGCAAATGTATGTATTATTAATTATAATTGAAAAACGCGACGGACGGACAGACAAATTGTCGTATTAAATATATAGATAGTGGTACAATTTAAATTTGGTCACATTCCGGTAATTTCAAGTCGGTTTTGTGCCAATGTTTGACGTGTTTATGTACCTAGATATTATATAGGTACCTAAATACTTTGTTAATACAGTTGAAAATACCTATTTATTTTATAAAAATAAACACTAAAGTGACCTTCACTTTGTCTTATATTTTTGTGCATTTTAAAATATTGGAAAGTCTGTATTTTGAAGATCCGTCAAGGTCATAATATTTACGAAATAATAGAATAAGTTAATATTTAGCAATAATTAATTCTATTGACTGACTTAAATTCTTTTCATGATCTCATATTTTGTAAACTTGTTATTTGGTATAATTTTGTCTCTAATATACATAACAATAATAATATAACTACATTAATAATACTAATTAAGTAAACCATGGCACCAGGTTCATAAGTGCACAAGAGTTGCTGCATTACCCCGCTAGATGGCGATGGTGAATCTTTGTACCAATTATGTTGTTTGCTGAAAATAAAATAAAATAACGTTTATTATCTTTAAATATTTTTAAAAATTATTTAGATTCGTCAAAAGTTGGTGTGACTCTACCGTGGGTTCCAAAATGCAACGAGACTGAGAAGAGCCCTCAAGAAACTCAGTTCGGCTTTTTTCAAAATATTTCATCTTAAATCTAATACAGAGTTATTTAGAAAGGAGCAATTCGTGTTACAACCAGGCAGCCTTGTCATCTAAGAAATCATTAATACTATAATAAGCTTTATGGCACAATTTACTTTTTATTAGTTTTTTAAATTTATTGACAGATAAATTTGCTATTTCGGTTGGCAATGCATTGTACATTCGAATAAAGTTCCCCGCAAAAGAATTACTCACTTTATGAAGCCTAAATTTAGGAACAGCCAGTTTATCCTTATTTCTTAAGTTTAGATTATGATTATCACTATTTTTCACAAACTTACTTTTGTTCTTGTGGGTATACAATAAAATTTCATAAATATACTGTGAATACACTGTAAGGATGTTAATATGCTTAAACTTATCTCTTAATGACTCCCGAGACCCCATTCCATAGGTAGTCCGGACAGCCCTCTTCTGCAACACAAAGATGCATTCAATATCGGCAGCGTTACCCCACAGTAGTATGCCATATGTCATGATACTGTGGAAGTAGCTGAAGTAGACAAGACGCGCCGTTTTAATGTCTGTAAGTTGTCGGATCTTTTTGACAGCATAGGCTGCTGAACTAAGCCTGGCCGAAATTTTCCCGATATGAGGCCCCCATTGCAATTTGGAGTCTAATGTTATGCCCAGAAAGACAGTGTCATCGACCAATTCTATTATATCATCCCTAACCTTAACACTGGTTTTAACAAGTCTTACATTAGGTAAGGTGAATCTTACACATTTAGTTTTATTTTCATTTAATAATAAATTGTTAGCACAAAACCAGTGGACTATCCTAGAGAGGGCAATGTTTACATCGTCAAATTCGCGCTGTCCACGTTTAACTTTAAATATTAAAGAAGTGTCATCAGCAAACAAAACTACCTCGTGGTCGTCACTTATGAGGTGAGGGAGATCATTAATATATACTAGAAAAAGAAAAGGGGCCCAAAAATTTAACCCTGCGGTACCCCCATTGCTACAGGAGAACCAGGTGACTGTTTATCATTGATCACTACTTTCTGGATCCTATCACTTAAGTAAGAATTGACGAAATTCAAGGCCGTCCCCCGGATTCCGTAATGATCAAGTTTCTTAATTAAAGTCTGGTGCTGAACGCAATCGAAGGCCTTAGATAAGTCACAGAATACACCATAAGCATCATATGACTCATCCCAGGCCCTGTATATACACTCTAATAATTTAATTCCGGCATCAGTGGTGGACCGACCACGAGTGAAACCGAATTGATTTTTGTATGTAATAGTTTATTAACGTTAAAGTGATTTTGCATTTGAATAAGCATAATTTTTTTCAAAAATTTTACTAAATGTAGGTAGTACAGAAATGGGACGGAAATTGGACGGATCTGAAGTACTACCCGATTTAAACAGGGGAATTAATTTACTAGATTTCATTAAATCAGGGAACACACCACTATCAACACAATTATTAAATACTAGTTTTTGCCCGCAGCTCCGCCTGCGTGTTACTTTAGATCTACATAACTTTTTTATTAAAAAATCAAATCGTTTCTGAGATTAGCGTGTTCAAACATTCAGACAAACAGACAAAACTTCTAAAACCCCTTATTTGGGTTTTATTGCGTTCATATAGCCCCCCTACACCATTTTATCTATTATATCTTCTATTATATTTTCTATTATACCATAAAAATTCACCTTAAGTTACGAAAATATAAAATATAAAAAAAATCACCTAAAATCTACGACAAACTTATTATTTGCGGTTGGTACAGTACTCGGGTCTAGGGATTGAACCGCAAAATTAAGTTTGTTTTTTATTGTATATACTTTTCCGGGATAAAAAGTACCCAGTGTGGTGCCCAGAATATTAAAGAATAATTGTACCAAGTTTCATCGTAATCAAACCGGTAGTTTTTGCGTGATGCCTGAACAGACAGACAGACAGACAAAAATTTTTTTAATCACATATTTGGGTTCAGTGTCGGTCTAGTAACGCCCCCTGCCATTAATTTTTTTGATATTTTCAGTGTACAGAATTTTCACTTCTACATATTTATTATAAGTATAGATTATTACTAGTTCAGGAGCAACCATTTCAATAAAAGAATTTACTAAATACACAGAGATGTCCCAGTGGTCAGCTGTTTTCTTGATATTTAAAGATTTAAAAGTTTTTAAGATAGTGTTTTTAAGATAGTGGTTAACTTTACTGAATTTAAATATAACGTTACAACAAGGAACGTTTGCTTTTAACAAAGATTCTGCAATGGGGGAAATGAAATGAAATGAAATTATTTATTTATTTGTATAGGTCAATAAATGGCTCTTACAAACGTCAGTAAGTACTTAAAATAAAAAATGTCATTGCTTCTATATTTACATGTACTGCCAGATTCGCAAAGCAATAAGTAGAACCGAGAGAAAGAACCTGGCAATAAAACTCTCGGTCACTCTTTTCAAATAATTGACTCATTTACACATTTTCTTAAGACTAAATGTGGACGAATATACATTGGTCTCGTGTCAAAATCAAAGGGAGTGTATAATACAACAAAAAAATTATTATAGTCGCCTAAGTACAATATGCTACAATTACGGCATTTTAGGAGGCGCCTGCACCATGCTCAAGCCAGACACTTTTATCATTAAGGTAATCAACTGTCTTATAATATGCTTTTTGACATAAAGTGGTCTTTATAAAGTTTTTAAATTTATTGTCGGGCATACAAAGGACCGATTCAGGCAATTTATTATAAAAGCGTATACCTTCCCCCTTGAAAGAATGACTAACCTTGCCAAGTCGATAACACGGAGGGAGTAGTTTATTTTTATTACGTAGATTTCTGTCTGTAACGTCACTTACTTTAGTATAGCTAGATATATTTTTCCTAACATACAGTATGTTATCAAATATATATTGGGAAGCTACAGTTAAAATATTAATATCTTTAAATCGCTCCCTAAGGGAATCTCTTTTACCTAAACAATAAATGGCACGGACTGCCCTCTTTTGTAATATAAAAATTGTTTCTATATCTGCTGCATTTCCCCAAAGTAGTATTCCATAGGACATCAAGCTATGGAAGTAACCAAAGTAAACTAGCCTAGCAGTAGCTACATCTGTCAACTGCCTAATCCGTCTCACAGCATACGCAGCAGAGCTAAGCTTATTAGCTAAAATGGTGATATGGTCACCCCATTGTAATTTAGAATCTATTGTTATTCCTAAAAAGGTAGTGTTATTTACAAATTCTAACCTTTGGCTACCCAGCACGACATGGACGTTTGCTTGTCTGACATTGGGCATTGTAAATTTAACGCATTTAGTCTTTTCTGCATTCAACAATAGGTTGTTTGTAGAAAACCAATTTGAAATATAATTTAAAATATTATTAACATTATTCGCATCTGTACTATGCCGATTTACTTTGAATATAAGTGATGTATCATCCGCGAACATTACTATTCCAGCTTGTGCCTCGATCATGCAAGGCAAGTCATTAACATAAACCAAGAAGAGAAAAGGCCCCAGAATTGATCCCTGAGGTACGCCTATTTTGACCTTAGTTCCGTTTGACTTAACGTTGTTCACATGAACAGTCTGCAGCCTATCTGTCAGGTAAGATCCTAATAGTTCTAAGGATTTTTTGTCAAAACCATACCGACGTAACTTTAGCAAAAGTGTCTGATGGTCAACACAATCAAATGCTTTAGACAGATCGCAGAATACCCCAATCACCCCCAGCATCCTGCGATCCCTCCCATGCGTCGTAAATCCAGCTAACAAGGGTTACTCCCGCATCGGTGGTAGATTTTCCTCGAGTAAAGCCAAATTGCTGGCTGTGGAAAAGATTGTTGGTCGTGGGGGGTTGAAGAGCCTAGAGTTTTTGTCAAATCTACAGGAATTCGGGAGAAAAAAATTTCAAATTCGTTAGCGACCTCGAAGTCTGATGTAGTTATTTTACCATTTATATTAAGTTTAAAATTATTATCATTTAATTTTTGTTGACCTCTTTCCGCGTTTATAATTTTCCAAGTAGATTTAACTTTGTCTGCACTATTGAGAATTTTATCACTTATATATTTGGATTTAGCTGCTAAACAATCTGCTTTAAACTTTTTTGAATAAGTTTTAACATAATCTAGAAATTCAACTGATCTAATAAGCTGTCTTTCTGAGTATAGTTCATAAAGTTTTTGTCTACTTTTGTGTATACCCTTAGTGGCCCATTCACTGAAAGTATCACTAATCATGACCTCCTTAGACTTGAATATGGAGTTGAACTCATTGTAAAAAGAATCAAAAAATTATTTATACATTACATTTGGATCTAAGCCAGTGTCTAAGAATGGAATTTTATTACAAAGTCCAACCCTCATACGTTCCAAGCGGTCACCAGTTATTGGTCTACATAATATTTTTCGTTTTATAACTTTTTTCTTTAGTGATTTTAAAAGATGCTATTTGCCCACAATGGTCTGAATCTAGCTTTTTTATAATACTTTTACTTTCTGGTAACATATCGCTGTATATATTATCCAGGCATGTGGCTATTGTATCACAATATCTAGTAGGCTCCAAAAATAAGTTTGTAAGATTGTGTGATTTAAATAAATTTAAAATATTATAACTCATAGGCGTATTAACAAGTAAATCGACATTAAAATCACCACATGCTATTAGGTACTTATTAGTTTTTCCAAGTTTACATAGAACTTGGTCAATAAGTTCCTCAAATCCGCAAAAGGGTGAGGTTCCAGGTATACACGCATACTACTATGAATTGCTCCATTTCCACGCAGGACAGTTCGACTTTACACTCTAGAGAAAGAGAAACAATATCTTTCCGTTCTTTAAATTTAAGTTTTTTATTTAATAAAATCAAAGACTGACATGCTTATTTACGAGTAACATCTCGAAAAGAAAAAGAATTAGGTAGTTCAATTTACTTTATCGGGCCTATAACTATACCCTTGGTAGCGTTGACATATTCAATCAATTCATGATTCTGAAATATGAAAGACAATACAAACGTGATTGATTGTAAATGTAACTCTGTTTTCAGGTAACATCTGGGCACAAAGCTGGAACAATATAGAGAAATTTACCCTGCCATACCCTGACAAGCCTGCAGTGGATATCACAAACAGCCTTATTGCTCAGGTAAGCACAACTTAGGAGATATTTGCTATAAGAATACCGGCCATATTATGTATGTATTTAGAAATATATAAGTATGTTTAGCAGTTGTTTAGAGCACTAGCTTATAGCTTGGTTTAGGCTAGATGACGTTGTATGAGATAGGTACCCAAAATCTTATAGAAATATCTGCAAATTGCGTCATAAAAATATTTATCTTTTCTCATGTCATAAAATTCAAATTATGATTCCAAAACTTGACATGTCTATTCTTATGACACTGGTACTATAAAAATTCAAAAGTTAAATAAAAAAAATCTATGAGGTTTTCTTGAAAACTGTATCATTAAGTAAATTTTTTAATCTTTTAAATGCAGTGTATAAAATATAAGAAAAGGCTTGTATTATGTTAGACGACTTCCAAAGCACCCCAGTTCTTATAAAGTTAATTTGGGCAGCTTCTATAGCTCGCATTAGAATCGAGCAACTCCATCTATCGGTCGATACTGCAAACTGTTGACATTGTTAGGAACGTACTTTCGTTTTGTCGTAATATTAAATTAGATAAAGTATTGTTACGAGCCGGGGTTCTACCGAATTGAAATGCCGGTCAAACTACCACAAAACACTTTATTTATTACACCACTAATTTACACTTTACTATAAGCTTCACTGAACACTTTTAATCGCACTTGAACTCGCAGGTATAACTCGTATTATCGCTCCGGAAATACTGATCCCCCGCCACCGAAGTGCTCCGCCTTTATAGTACGGTCATTACTCTAGATTACTCTAGAATCTTCACGGAAGAATTATCGCGAACATTCCACACCTTCGAGATGCTTCTAGATAACACGTTACATAGAAGTACCTTGACAGAACATTCCCGAAAGACGTTACGTAGTAGTACTGCGATTTGCTACTAGATGGCGCCGAGTTTGGTAGTCTTATTACTCGCTACGAGATGGCGTTACACTGCCCCCTCCTAAGACATGCTCGTCCCGAGCATTGTCAGGCCCATAATATCGCGCCAATCGATCCACATGAACTATCTTTGGCGCACTTCTTGGACTCTTCCGTATTCGGTAAGTGACATCGTTAATCTTGGTCACAACTCGGTATGGTCCATCCCACTTCTGACACCAATTGTTACGAGCCGGGGTTCTACCGAATTGAAATGCCGGTCAAACTACCACAAAACACTTTATTTATTACACCACTAATTTACACTTTACTATAAGCTTCACTGAACACTTTTAATCGCACTTGAACTCGCAGGTATAACTCGTATTATCGCTCCGGAAATACTGATCCCCGCCACCGAAGTGCTCCGCCTTTATAGTACGGTCATTACTCTAGATTACTCTAGAATCTTCACGGAAGAATTATCGCGAACATTCCACACCTTCGAGATGCTTCTAGATAACACGTTACATAGAAGTACCTTGACAGAACATTCCCGAAAGACGTTACGTAGTAGTACTGCGATTTGCTACTAGATGGCGCCGAGTTTGGTAGTCTTATTACTCGCTACGAGATGGCGTTACAGTATGTAGTGTAAGAAACAGCACATAACTAGGTATTAGAACACTCATAGGATACTATAAAAAAACTCGTCAAGCCTCGTTTTTTAAAACCTACTCGTGTTCTAATAACACTCTTTATGTATCTGTTTCATAAATTACTATTATGCTAACCCGAAATTAGTTTTATTGCACATAATATTACACAATACGAATTTGTTTTAGTATTTTATTTTAACCATACCCTCATTTTTCAGAACTACACGGCGCTGAAGATCTTCCAAACTGCAGAGGAATTTTTCACGTCTCTCAATCTGAGTCCAATGCCTAAACTGTTCTGGGAGCGCTCCATCATCGAGAAACCCACTGATGGCCGGGACTTGGTGTGCCACGCTTCTGCCTGGGACTTTTCTGACGGAAAAGATTTTAGGTAGTACAGTAATTAAGTTTTAAACCTTAAGAACTTCTGACTTAGCGTTTATTGCCTTATTTTCTACTTTGTATTGCTGGAATGCTTGGTGCGCCTGTTCTTGTATTTTATACATACTTCGATTTCGTTTCGATCGTTTATTGTCTGCTGAAAGATGGTTTTTTGAAGCAAACTTTGCTTTATAAAATATAAATCTCGGAAAGGAAAGATCTGATGTGGGACTCGAACCAGTTAAAGCTTTGTTCTTAGCTACATCAGTTGAATAGTCGCTGGTTCTCTATTAGGACACCTTATGTCTCGTGTCACAGTGTTTGTTGACAAACTCCTCCGAAACGGCTTGACTGATTTTTGGGCGTATTAGGGAGGTCTAAGAATCCGTCTTAAAATATTTTTGAAACCCCTAAGTGATAAGTGTGGTCAACCCTATGGCATAACATCGTTTGTGTCTCAACACAATCATCACAGTGTCTTCACCTAAAACGTGGCGACGCATATCTTTGCTGTGGGGTGTTTAGTAATTTAACTATTTTTTTTAGAATCAAACAATGCACAGTTATTACTGATGAATTCTTCAAGACGACTCATCATGAAATGGGGCACATTCAATACTACCTACAGTATAAAGATAAACCGACTGTTTACAGGTCTGGGGCTAATCCAGGTAAGTAATGGACCATTTAAACACCTTTTCGGCACTATTACAAGCGCCATTATCACGGAGGAACTGTCGTATATTGCAGAATATTTTTTAGAGTAAACCATATCGTTCTACCCTCTTGCTCACTCTTTTGTGACTTATAATATTGACCATCACAGTTTACATAATGTGTTGGCTCCTCAGAACAACGATGTCCTATACTAACAATGGCTAATCTGAGGTTGGCTCTGTCAAGGGAAGTCTGTGTTTTGGACCGTGTTTTTGCACTACATACCGGTGAGGATGACGTAGGCTCTGGAAACGTTGATAGTGAGAAAGGTTTTTAATAGTTTGTGTGTACATTTGTAAATATTTAATTATCCAACTTTTTAGGCTTCCATGAGGCTGTTGGTGACGTTATAGCATTATCTGTTGGTACACCAAAACATTTAAGAAAAGTCGGACTTCTAAAAGAATCTGCAGATGATATGGAGTCGAATATCAACCAACTTTACAAAACGGTAAAGTTAATTTGGTTATTTATTCTTTGGATATTCTGCTTTTAAGGTTTCTGTGTTTGGTTACTTTGGTTTTACGAAGATCTTGCTAACTCTATTCTATTAGGGCTTACCATGTAATGGTATATTATTATATAAAAGTGGAAAATAAATAAATTTTAGAAGCCTACACCAACCATACTTACAAGTGGCGACCCTGCCGGTCAACAGACTAGAAAAAAGTGGAAATAAAACGGCAAGATTGTTTGCATGTAAATATTAAAACCTAAATTCGCCAGAATAAGTAATAATATATTCATTTTTGTTCAACATCAGTCAATCCGTGACTACAATTGTTGCAAATAGATATAAGTTACGTGTGCAAAATTAAGACTTTTTTAAAACTGTTCCAGGGTCTTGAAAAGATAGTATTTTTGCCATTCGGCTACCTCCTAGATCTCTTCCGCTATGGTGTCTTCCGTGGCACCACCTCCAGCCAAGACTACAACTGTCATTATTGGCAACTAAGGGACTTCGTTCAGGGTGTCGAGCCTCCCACAAAGAGGACGGAAGCAGATTTTGATCCTGCGGCCAAGTATCATGTTTCATCTGATGTTGAGTATGCGAGGTAGTTGTTTGAAGATATTAATGGAATCAAACGATTTATTAAAAAATACTTTTGTATTATAAGTACAATATTTATATTAATTTTTAAACTCAAATATTGGATAGAAACAGGCGTTACCTGGCGAAAATCCATGACAAAGTAATGGTAAGTAAGATGTTAAAAACTTTTAATATTTAAACTGTTTCCACAGGTACTACATCTCTTTCGTCATCCAGTTCCAATTCCACCAAACTCTTTGCCAATTGGCTGGTGAATATACGAAAGGAGATAATTCTCGACTTCTGTCTAACTGTGATATCTACCAGAGCGCTGCTGCAGGAGAGGCTTTGAGGTTTGTTTAATTTATTATGTAAAAGCTGATGCCTTTTACGAGTACATCGCCTGCGGTTTGACATTCCCAATACCCACGGGGATATTCATGTTGTAAGTTCTGTAGATATTTTTAAATTTTCCTTGCAACTTTCTTTCTGATAATAACTAACACAAGAAGAAAATAACTATCGAAATCAATCCAGTCATTAAATTTTATACGTGAAGATGAATATGTATAGAAAAATATGTAAATTAGGATAGGTATGTATGTTAATGTTAATAGTACAGGTAACTTGCGCATCCTTCTCGTCAATTTCTAACCGCAGTCATTCAAATTTGTTATTAAAACCTAACTCCATTATCTTCCAGTAATATGCTTCAGCTAGGTTCCTCGAAACCCTGGCCTGACGCGATGGAAGTATTAACGGGCACCAGAAAAATGGACGCAGCTGGCCTTTTGGAGTACTTCAAGCCTTTACACGATTGGTTGAAGGCAGAAAATGAGAAGAACGGAGAATTCATTGGTTGGGAAAAAAGTACTGTTAGTGAGTATCAGGATTTCACTGCAATAATTCCAGGCTGAACAGCATTGCCTCTTGTCTCAGTCTAAAATCCCAAATATAGGAAATCATTTTTTTTTTTTTTTTTTTTTTTTTTTTTTTTATATTTGGTTTGCCAAATTGACGCCGCCCGCCTGGTGGTAAGTCGTGACGACGTCTAGCGATTGTGGGCCACTCTCACAGCACACATTACTATTGAGAGTGGCCCTCAACTTGACGACCTACTGATGTGCCTCTTCACGCTCCGCTTAAAGAACCCAGGATTATATGTGGGAGGAAACACGTGCACAGGCAGGGCGTTCCAGGCCACTATCGTTCGGCAGAGAAACGAACGTTTAAAACGTTCGGTTCTCGCGAACATGCTATCCACTGTGTGGGGGTGGCATCTCTGCCCGGCACGAGTCGTTCGGGATCGGAAGGAAGAGGGTGGGATCAGATTGAAGAGCTCTTCAGAACACTCGCCGTGGTAAATACGGTAGAATGCGGCCAAGGAAGCTATTGTTCGGCGCTGAGCTAGCGGCTCAAGGCTTCCCGTTACCTCCGGACAACCAATAATACGGATAGCCCGTCGCTGCATAGCGTCGAGAGCGTCCAGCAGATACTTCGCGGAGCCGTCCCAGAGGTGAGAGCAGTATTTGACGCAGGGTCTAATCTGCGTCTTGTACAGCAGACACCTCTGGTCCGGTGTAAAGAATCTCTTTACCTTATTCAGTATTCCTAGTTTCCGCGAAGCTAGCCCTATACATCTTTCGATGTAGTTTTTATTATTGAGCTCTCGACGAACGTCTATGCCAAGGATATCAAGGTTGTCCTTCATTGGTAATAATGCATTCTGAAGAGAGGGTAGGGGAAGGAAAGGGGATTTCTTCGCAGTAAATGCACACGCCTGTGTTTTGCGGGCATTGAACTCGACCAGGTTCTCGGTACCCCATTGAGAGATACTGTCGAGGTTACGGTCGAGATCAGCCACGAGTCGTCGTCTCTCCTCCTCAATCTCAGATCGCCCCGCCGTCGGACGAACCGAGTAACTCCCGTGCAGTGTGCTGTCATCTGCATAGCAATGAATGTTCCCGAGGGATAGCATATCATTGATATGCAGAAGAAAGAGAGTTGGTGATAGTACGGACCCCTGCGGTACCCCGGCATTCACTTGCAAGAAGCGAGAAGCCTGGCCATCGCAGAGGACCCGCACTCGGCGCTCGTTTAAAAAGCTGGCAATCCAGCTGCACAGTTGAGGAGGTAGACCATATGCCGGAAGCTTGGAAAGGAGCGAAGCATGTCAGACCCTATCGAAGGCTTTGGCGATGTCCAGGCTAATAGCCAAGGACTCGCCGTGCCTTTCCATAGCCCCACCCCAGACATGCGTTACGAATGCCAGAAGATCACCCGTTGATCGCTTTGGCCTGAAGCCGTATTGTCGATCATTGATTAGCGAGTGATCCTCTAGGAATTGCATGAGCTGCTTATTTATAAGGAGCTCAAGCACCTTGCAAATGACTGAGGTGACAGCTATGGGTCGATAGTTGCCTGGATCGGACCGATCCCCTTTCTTGGGGATCGGTTGTACGTTCGCCTCCTTCCAGACCTCCGGCACGAGCCCTGAAGAGTATGACAGGCGGTACAGACGCGTTAATACTGGAGACAACTCAGCTGCACATTTTCGTAGCACCACCGCCGGAATGCCGTCAGGGCCACTGGCTTTCCGCGTGTCGAGTGACCGCAGCACTGCCCGTACATCACATTGCCTGATAACAATATCAGGCATTGTGTGGCCACAGTTGGCGATGGCGGGGGGCTGCAGGCCACGGTCGTCAACCCGGGAATTAGCCGCAAAGAGGTCTGCGAGCATATCCGCTTTCTCTTGGGCTTTGTGAGCCAGTGTTCCATCTGGGTAACGCAGCAGTGGCAGCGAGGGCTGACAAAAGTTAGATTGCACGGCTTTGGCCAGTTGCCAGAATCCACGGCTGCCCGTGGGATGGGAAGTGAGCTCCTGACCAAGCCGCGCGACGCGCTGGGCATCCGCTCTCTTAAAGGCCCTCTTACTCGACTTTGTGGCCCGGTTGTACGCTGCTTTGAGGTGGCCCACGTTTGGGTCGCGCACAGCCCGGGCCCTGATCCAGGCGCGATATGCCGACTGTTTTTGTCGAACAGCTTTGGCACAATCTCGCCCGAACCAGGGACGGGCTCTGCGGATACTGGCGACATCAGTGAAAGGGATGTAATAATCCATCCCTAAACTGATCTCGCCAGCAATAGCAGAAGCACTATCCGAAGGAGCCTTTCCTACAAAGCAGCGCTGGCTCCAGGGGACGGACGCAAAATAATCGCGTAGACCGTCCCAATCCGCTGACGAGTAGTGCCATAGTCGTCGTGACGTTTGCACAGGACGTGCAGGAGGTGACACCTTCATGCCAGCGTGAACAACACAGTGGTCGGAACTACCCAGTGGGGCTCCTACCGAAACACTGTACTGGGCTGGGCGACTCGTCAGCAGTAGATCCAGCAGAGCGGGCGCGTGATCTGACCTGTCTGGTATCCGGGTGATCCCGCTTACCATCTGGGTCAGACCGTGGGAGAGAGCGAACGCATGGGCGGCTCTACCCGCATGATCAGTCTTGAGGGACCCCAGCCATTCAATGTGATGGCCATTGAAGTCCCCCAGAAACACTAGGTCAGCGTTCGGGAACCGCACCTGCGCTTCATCAGCCGTCTCGCTGAGGTACTGGAAGATTATTATAGGATTTTACTCTTTTCTTTTCCTGTTTTCCTCCACAGGAGGACCTTGTCCTAGTAATAGTAAGTTCTTATCTATGAGTAATAGCAAATTCTGACATTCTGACATTCTGACGTAGATGACAAATTAATGTCATTGGTGACGTGTGGCACATGGCAGGAAATGAGTGGCAAACACGTACGCATTGGACTTGGGTTTTGTTTTGTTTAGGCGAGCGCGTGGCTGGTTGCCTTATAGGTTAACTCTGGTGCTGGTTAAAAAGCTAGATCAAGACATTCAATTGCAATACCGAACAACGTTTCCTTTTCCCACACCATGAACTAGTTCTTCTGTACGGGAAATATCAAGCATTATCTTGACATTGGCGAAATCAGCGATGAACGATGTAGCCACGTAACTAAAAAAAGAGGAAGAACACGTACGCATTGGCGTTCGACATTCACATTTCCTATCCATCCGTAGAAGTATTATACTGTTATGCAACACATTTTATTTTGAAAATGATACTATGATAATTTTTTCAGCTTACTGCACGGACGAACAACTAGCGGCGATGGACGATTCAGGATTTAACGCTAGACTGAGGAAATATGCAGCGTTAGACAGAGCCTGAAGCACACTTATTTATTACATTACATTTTAGCTAAATAGGTAATAAAAACAAATAAAATAAAATGAAAGACTTTTATTGTCAGGTATCAAAGGCCCACAGCACACCGACAGAGTATTATCACGGGAGCCAAGTATTATACTATATTGATGCTATGGTATATTATGATAATATTGATGACAGAATACAGTGACATAAAAAGAACTCATGCGAATCCAGAGTGACTAAGAATTTGTCAATGGCAGGAAGTCGTACAATAGATATGGTGTTATATAGGTATAGCCCTGACCTGAACTAGTGACAAATATTTAACGCTGTTCTTACTAAATTCAATGCGTTAATTGACCGAGCGAGCGAAGCGTCCACATTTCGAGACTATACAGGACAATAATATTATTTTGCTTTCGTTTGTCCGTCTGTCCACATGTGTGTTCTTGGCGTCAGAATGTTTATCGGATCTTCACGAAACTTGGCATAAATATTCCTTAATTTAAAAAAAAGTATTGAACCACTGCAGTCCGGGCTCCCATGACTATTATAGTGTGATACGTCAGCCCCCTACTAAATAAGTTTTAAGATTTCTATCTTAACCAAACAAACTCTTCAGCTTTTTGATCGAGCGAGCGTAGTGAGTGAAGCGTCTACATTTCGAGATTGGACAATTTTGCTTTCGTCCGTTTGTCTGTATGCGTGTTCCGGACTAGCAGTCACAGTTTTTATCCGATCTTCACGAAACTTGGCACAAGTGTTCCTTGATTTATTACCTACTATTTTTTCATCGTGAGCTTTTTTGGATTTGGGGGAAAAAACTCAAATAATGTTTTTAATGCTCGCGAGGTCTATACTGTTCGACCATAGGGCGAATACTAGTAAATACTATATTGCTGTCGCTATGAATCTATTGTAAGATTCATAGCGACAGCAAAATAATGTGACTTATTCATATCGCGGAAATGTATGGTGGTCTGTGGTCACAATCATTAAATCATCGTCACATAGAATATAATTGTTTCAAGGTGATCGCTACCTAGTTATTACTTACGGACACAATTATTGTAACTAGTTTGTTGTTTTTTGATGGTGTAATTTTGATGGTTTATTTTGCTCCAATTTATATCGTAAAACCTGTATGAGTTATGGCTTAATAGTATTATAGAAAAAATAGGTACGTTCAGAGTAATTTTGTGATATAAATATTGTATTTAAAACTATAAATATAGGTATCATGGGTAGGTAGATAATTGGTCGGCTTTTTGAGGTTTTGTAAGTTATTGCTTGTAATGAAGAGACATTGATTTATTGTATTGGTTTACAATGTAATTAATAAAAAATAACAAAATTAAATTGACTACCTACCTATAGGTCTAGTATTAGAAAAAAAAATGGCTGAAAAAGTTAGCAGTTGTCCTTCGTGAATTTTATAGACAACCATAATTAAAAAGTAAACGGAATTACTCTTGATACTCTATTTTATCCAAGAACTCAATCACGTCCATAATAAAACTAAGTACCCACTTACCTCGTCCCGGTCCAAGTTTTGATTTGATTTGAAAATTTAGTGGTTGCCCGTTGTCGAATAGACGTAGCGAGCATTAAACACATTATAAACTTAAGACAAACGGGTCTTTTACGCGATTATTGAGATATATACATACCTCTTTCGTCGGGTAATAAAGATGTAAGTATGTATAAATCTCAATAATCGCGTAAAAGACTCGTTTGTCTTAAGTTTATAATGTGTACAAAACGCGAAAATTTAAAAAAGTTTTAAATACATTATTTGTGCGTTTAGCCTTCATTTCCCCTCCAATGACTTTAAACGTCTCTAAGCTACGGTTTTGTGCCATAGCCTAGAGATGGTTTAATTTTTAGAGATGAACCGGAACAAAATCTCATACTTAGTTGCATAATAATCATAAGTATTTTTATTATATTTGTGGACATTCTGACGCAGTTTTTTTTACGTGGTCGGTGTTACATTTAGGACTCCCGGCCTTAGGATGGAAGGCGGCCGGACTACCCACTAAAACCTATCCACGGTGTTTCTCCTTCGACTTAGCCGAGTCTCCGGATAGACGCAATTTTATTTTGCTCTCCAGCGTCCGTTGCCGAGGGCCTCTGGGCAACACGCAGGGAATATCCAGTGGCGCCCGGCGGAGAAGCACAGCTAATAGAAGCTTGTGCTACGGGATCTAGACGACTGTTAAACACACTTATATATTTCTGAATACCTACCTAAATAATTATACATAGAATACTCAAACTTCGAAACGAACAGATTCGAATCGAAATCGGACCAGGGACCTCAGGGACGGCAGTCGCATACCCGTACCACTACGCCACCGCACCGTGGCAGTTATAAATCAAAAGCCGTTTATTTGGAACTACACACGGACACAACAATCATTTATATTTGTATAAATCCATCCTACTATAGATACATAATAACATAAATATAATATACAAAACGCAACATAAAACGTAATTGACAAAGCAATAGATAATAATTGATTGATACCATTTAGTTATCCGCCATCAGACCACTATAATAGTCCTCAAATCAATTAAATGGAAGTTTAACAAAAAACTGTTTACGATTAGAGTCGTGTGAAAATTGATAGACGTATTAATGGTACGACACATTGGTCGAATGGTACCGTAGGGACCAAATTTGGGTGCTCTATGGTCCCATGTATCCGAGATGTCGCAGATCACCAGCCAGAACCGCGCCCGTTGATCGGCATGTCCATCACTTCTAGATGAGGTTGGCACGGACACACATATACACATATACTTATATTACTTAAATTACTGGGAAAGTGTGGGTGTGTATGCACCTTTGCCTACCCTTGGAGGACATAAGCGTGATGATATACCATGTACAATTGTTCATATTAAGATACGGTTTAACATCTTTGACGGTCCAAATCAAAGAAAATTGTACAAACAATTTTAACATTTTAAATTCAATCCACATTTCGGCCCCTGATTATTCTCAGGCCAAGAAATTAAAACTTGTAGAGAATAAAGTAAGGGAAGGCGACATCAGTGGGGCGGCAAGACTACTTTTTAGTAGCGACGTGCTGGCTCCTTATTCTGTAGAAACTTTGACGGGCTTGCAGAGAAAGCACCCACCATCCGCAGCTGACCTCTCTTTCCCTGATCCTCCGAACAACGATACAGAAAATCTTGAGACTACTGCCAAGGATGTGCGCACAGCTGTTGACTCCTTTCGTTTTGGATCAGCTGGTGGACTTGACGGTCTGACACCACAGCACCTTAAGGATCTGTTGTGTCCGAGCGCTGGGGAAGCTGGTGATGCACTTCTGAGGGAGCTAACAGCTCTAGTCAACCTCATGCTCTCAAGCAATGTGGACAGTGGCATCACAGATATTTTGTATGGGGCCAATTTATGTGCCCTTAACAAGAAGGATAGTGGCATTCGTCCCATTGCGGTAGTAGCACTTTGCGGCGTTTGGCAGCCAAAATTTGTTGTCGATTTTATAGTACCGAGCTTACTACCAAATTTCAGCATTTTCAATTAGGTTTTGGTTCAAAAGGAGGTTGTGAGGCCGCAATCCATGCGCTTGCAACATACCTTGACAGTAGCGAAGATGGAGAGGTCATCTTAAAAGTTGACCTGAAAAACGCCTTCAACTCTGTAAACAGGGACACCTTGCTGACACAGGCCAAATTAGAAACCCCCAAAATATTTAATTTTCTTTGGCAATGCTATAGTCAGCCAACAAAATTAATTTATAAAGACCACCTTTTGAATTCAGCCGTTGGATGTCAGCAAGGTGATCCGTTGGGACCAGTCATCTTCAGTTTGGCCATTAACCCATTAATTCAAAAAATAAAATACAAATTCAACATTTGGTACTTAGACGACGGGACTTTAGGGGGAAAAGTAGAGACAGTTTTACAAGATTTAGCCTTAATAAAGAACGAGTTTCAGTCAATTGGCTTAGAACTGAACCCGAATAAATGTGAGATTTTTATATCTGAAAACACAGATAAATTAAGAACAATCTCCGAATTCAACAGTTTGGCCCCCAACATAAAAGTTTTGGACAAAACTTCTTTACGCCTCCTAGGGTCCCCGATTTTAGAAGATGGCTTTTCCACTTTCATCGAGGAAAAAATTCAAAATTTTTAACACAAAAATTTACACATGCCCTCCGTTCAGGACAATTTTGGAAAACATTTAGAAATTTTGGGCAGACTAAACAACTTAATACAAAATTCTTTGTGTAGAATTTTAAATATAAATATTAATGACCGGGCCTGGGTCCAAGCGTCTCTTCCAGTTCGCTTGGGCGGGCTAGGTATCCGTAGAGTCACAGATGTCAGTCTGCCAGCATTTCTGTCGTCGGTCCATAGCACCGAAGAATTAGTCAGGAAAATTTTGTCAAATACACTGATTGATTCCGAGGTGCGATGCAAGACCGATGCCATAAATGCTTGGAGGATGTCTTGCCCCGACACTGACCTGCCCTCACGCCTAGGCTCACAGCGACTGTGGGATTCACCGCTCTGTAAATTGAGAATTAATACACTAATTGACACTTCTGTCAATATTTCAGAGCGTGCACGCCTACTAGCTGTTGGAGAATGGGAGTCAGGGTTATGGATCCAGGCGCTCCCATCGCCCAACATCGGTACAATGTTGGACGACACAACATTCCGCATTGCCACTTGCCTTCGGCTGGGTACACCTTGTGTATCCCCGCATCATTGCACCTGTGGAGTAGCCGTCGATAATCTGGGACACCATGGCCTTTCTTCTAGCAGAAGCGCAGGTCGTATACCTCGGCACGCTATTCTAAACGACATAATTCGTAGGGCTCTTTCCACTGCAGGTCTTCCGGCCGTACGTGAACCAAATGGTTTAGCACGAAGCGATGGAAAGAGACCGGACGGTATGTCGTTGCTACCGTGGAAGATGGGAAGGCCTTTGGTGTGGGACGCTACATGCGTTGACACCTTAGCACCTTCACACCTTCCAAGCACATCCGGATGTGCCGGCGCTGCTGCTGCATCGGCTGAAGGCCTTAAACGGCGTAAATATGCTAACCTAGCAGGTGATTACATGTTTGAGCCGTTTGGGGTTGAGACACTGGGGTCATGGGGTCCGAGTGCTCGCCGCCTTTATAGAGACATTGCTAAACGCCTAATCGATGCTTCTCAGGACCAGAAGGCTGGCTATTGTCTGGCCCAAAGAATAAGTATCGCCATCCAACGTGGCAACACAGCCAGCATTCTGGGAACCTTCCCAGTCGGCAATGACGCGGAGGATTTTTTAAACGATATTTTGTAATGTAAATATTTTTAGTCTATAATTATGTTTATTTTGTATATAGTTTAACAGTTAATTATTATTTTCTTTAAAATAATACTTTTAACACTCGTATTATAAGCTAACAGTGGACAAAACATGTTCACACAAACACAGTATATATTATAATCCCTTACCGTGGGAGCAAACACATTTAGGAAGCAAAATACCAAGAAGTGTTTATCCATTATAATTTATACATAAATATACACAATAGCTTTTTATATTCAGTCTTTTTTTTGTTGGCTGTATTGTGTCTCAAGTTTTCCGGTCCATTTGTTTGACAAGGACTGTTTTGCTGTCTGTCCACCGAAAAGTAATGTATAGGCTTTGGTCGACATGAAATGACAGGTGTATAATAGAGATTGTTGAATAGTCATTTATGATGAATGATGATACTACAAAATAATTATGAATAATAATTTGATTGATGGAAAGCTTAAGTTTTATGTTTCTGCTACATAGTTCAGAAATGTTTTTTTTCACAAAAACAAAAATGGCATTATTCTCTCTCAAATCATTGCAATTTCGATGTTTTGTTAGTTGTATTAAGATAGAAATCCTACTAATATTATAAACGCGAAAGTTTGTGGGTATGTATATACATACATCCATACGGATGGATGGATGTTTGTTACTCTTTCACGTAAAAACTACTGAATGGATTTTAATGAAACTTTAAAATAATATTGTGTGATATTGTGTGAATTGTTCAAAATATGACGATAAAGTGTCAAGTAAGTAGGAAGCGACGATGGCAAACCGAGTGCGCGATACTACGGGAACGGGAAAAAATCCAAATTACCAAGCGGACGAAGTCGCGGGCGACCACTAGTTATAAATAAATCACAAAATGTGATGTCATCGGCGGGATTAGTTTGTGTTATTTATTTATAATTTCTATTTCAATAGACTTTTTTTTAAATTAGGGTCGCCAAATTGACGCCGATTGCCTGATGGTAAGTCGTCACGACGTCCAGCGACTTTGGGTGACGCTCACAGTACACAATACTATATAGAGTGGTAACTTGACGACCTAGTGATGTGCCTCTTCACGCCCCGCTTAAAGAACACAGGGTTATATGTGGAAGGAAACACGTGCGCAGGCAGTATGTTTTAAGAATAGTTTATTTAAGTAAACTGATTGCTTAGAAATACAGAAATAAGTTGTATTAGGAGTTTAATTGTTCAGAGCCTTCTGAAAATAGTGTATATAATAAATTTTTGGGTGCAAAGGGGCTCTACCAACATCTATAGGGCCCCAGCGACCTCACCTGCTAGTGGCGCACCTGCTGATAAACGGACGAGGCTCGTTAATTTACGGTACCTATGGAGTGGCTTCGGCCCCTACGTGGGTACCAGGTGGTACAACAGTGTTGGTCCGGGGGGGTACCACCGTGCAGCTGTGCTAAAACCCCCCAAGTAACCCAGCCCAGGCTGGGTTGCGTTAGGGGTTCAGCAGCTGCACCGCCGGGCCCGGGGCGATGTATGGTGCAGCAGGCATGGGACCAGTGGGGGCGAAACGGAGTCTAGTGTGGGTGGTGTGGGTCGATTCGCCGGCCAGGGAGACCCTTAGCAACGGCGTTGCCGCGGCCGCCCGCAACACAGTCATGGGGCCCGCCTGGGGCCAACCACCCCAGGAGGCTGCCCCACATGTTGCGCATAATCCTGATGTGGGATCGCCGCTCCGGGTGGTAACCGGTGTGGGGTAGCGGCGGCCTTGCATCAGGGGGGTTTGGGAGCCCTTCCGTCCGGCGAGTCGGCTCCGACCTAACCACACGGTTCTAGACAAAGTTAGCCCCTGCGCTTTGTCACTTACTGCTGCACCAAATGTCGCCCTGTCTTCACGCTTCTTCTTCAAAATCTACAATGGCAGTGCAACAAAAAAGAAATAAACGTTACACAGCGGCCCTAGGAAACCCCACAACTTCACATTTCGAGGTGGAGTTCACTAACGTCCGTGGACTCCATGCGAACCTCGATACCGTCCACCACCACCTTGAGACGGCACGGCCCGCTGTGATGTTCCTCACGGAGACACGCCGCCCGGACGACACGTCTTACCTGTGTTACCCCGGCTATGTCATCGAGGAACAATTTCGAGACAAAGCCGGGGTGTGCGTGTTCGTTAGGGCGGATGTTTGCTGCCGCCGGTTGCGCTGCCTAGAGAACCCCTCCAATTCCGTCCTTTGGCTGCACGTAGACCATGGCTCTATGAGCCAGATCTACGTGTGCGTCTACCGATCCCACACAGGGGATTCTGAGACAATAAAGCTCTTCCAGTACCTCAGCGAGACGGCTGATGAAGCGCAGGTGCGGTTCCCGAACGCTGACCTAGTATTTCTGGGGGACTTCAATGGCCATCACATTGAATGGCTGGGGTCCCTCAAGACTGATCATGCGGGTAGAGCCGCCCATGCGTTCGCTCTCTCCCACGGTCTGACCCAGATGGTATGCGGAATCACCCGGATACCAGACAGGTCAGATCACGCGCCCGCTCTGCTGGATCTACTGCTGACGAGTCGCCCAGCCCAGTACAGTGTTTCGGTAGGAGCCCCACTGGGTAGTTCCGACCACTGTGTTGTTCACGCTGGCATGAAGGTGTCACCTCCTGCACGTCCTGTACAAACGTCACGACGACTATGGCACTACTCGTCAGCGGATTGGGACGGCCTACGCGATTATTATGCGTCCGTCCCCTGGAGCCAGCGCTGCTTTGTAGGAAAGACTCTTTCGGATAGTGCTTCTGCTATTGCTGGCGAGATCAGTTTAGGGATGGATTATTACATCCCTTTCACTGATGTCGCCAGTATCCGCAGAGCCCGTCCCTGGTTCGGGCGAGATTGTGCCAAAGCTGTTCGACAAAAACAGTCGGCATATCGCGCCTGGATCAGGGCCCGGGCTGTGCGCGACCCAAACGTGGGCCACCTCAAAGCAGCGTACAACCGGGCCACAAAGTCGAGTAAGAGGGCCTTTAAGAGAGCGGATGCCCAGCGCGTCGCGCGGCTTGGTCAGGAGCTCACTTCCCATCCCACGGGCAGCTGTGGATTCTGGCAACTGGCCAAAGCCGTGCAATCTAACTTTTGTCAGCCCTCGCTGCCACCGCTGCGTTACCCAGATGGAACACTGGCTCACAAAGCCCAAGAGAAAGCGGATATGCTCGCAGACCTCTTTGCGGCTAATTCCCGGGTCGACGACCGTGGCTTGCAGCCCCCCGCCATCACCAACTGTGGCCACACAATGCCTGATATTGTTATCAGGCAATGTGATGTACGGGCAGTGCTGCGGTCACTCGTCACGCGGAAAGCCAGTGGCCCTGACGGCATTCCGGCGGTGGTGCTACGAAAATGTGCAACTGAGTTGTCTCCAGTATTAACGCGTCTGTACCGCCTGTCATACTCTTCAGGGCTCGTGCCGGAGGTCTGGAAGGAGGCGAACGTACAACCGATCCCCAAGAAAGGGGATCGGTCCGATCCAGGCAACTATCGACCCATAGCTGTCACCTCAGTCATTTGCAAGGTGCTTGAGCTCCTTATAAATAAGCAGCTCATGCAATTCCTAGAGGATCACTCGCTAATCAATGATCGACAATACGGCTTCAGGCCAAAGCGATCAACGGGTGATCTTCTGGCATTCGTAACGCATGTCTGGGGTGGGGCTATGGAAAGGCACGGCGAGTCCTTGGCTATTAGCCTGGACATCGCCAAAGCCTTCGATAGGGTCTGGCATGCTTCGCTCCTTTCCAAGCTTCCGGCATATGGTCTACCTCCTCAACTGTGCAGCTGGATTGCCAGCTTTTTAAACGAGCGCCGAGTGCGGGTCCTCTGCGATGGCCAGGCTTCTCGCTTCTTGCAAGTGAATGCCGGGGTACCGCAGGGGTCCGTACTATCACCAACTCTCTTTCTTCTGCATATCAATGATATGCTATCCCTCGGGAACATTCATTGCTATGCAGATGACAGCACACTGCACGGGAGTTACTCGGTTCGTCCGACGGCGGGGCGATCTGAGATTGAGGAGGAGAGACGACGACTCGTGGCTGATCTCGACCGTAACCTCGACAGTATCTCTCAATGGGGTACCGAGAACCTGGTCGAGTTCAATGCCCGCAAAACACAGGCGTGTGCATTTACTGCGAAGAAATCCCCTTTCCTTCCCCTACCCTCTCTTCAGAATGCATTATTACCAATGAAGGACAACCTTGATATCCTTGGCATAGACGTTCGTCGAGAGCTCAATAATAAAAACTACATCGAAAGATGTATAGGGCTAGCTTCGCGGAAACTAGGAATACTGAATAAGGTAAAGAGATTCTTTACACCGGACCAGAGGTGTCTGCTGTACAAGACGCAGATTAGACCCTGCGTCGAATACTGCTCTCACCTCTGGGACGGCTCCGCGAAGTATCTGCTGGACGCTCTCGACGCTATGCAGCGACGGGCTATCCGTATTATAGGTTGTCCGGAGGTAACGGGAAGCCTTGAGCCGCTAGCTCAGCGCTGAACAATAGCTTCCTTGGCCGCATTCTACCGTATTTACCACGGCGAGTGTTCTGAAGAGCTCTTCAATCTGATCCCACCCTCTTCCTTCCGATCCCGAACGACTCGTGCCGGGCAGAGATGCCACCCCCACACAGTGGATAGCATGTTCGCGAGAACCGAACGTTTTAAACGTTCGTTTCTCTGCCGAACGATAGTGGCCTGGAACGCCCTGCCTGTGCACGTGTTTCCTCCCACATATAATACTGGGTTCTTTAAGCGGAGCGTGAAGAGGCACATCAGTAGGTCGTCAAGTTGAGGGCCACTCTCAATAGTAATGTGTGCTGTGAGAGTGGCCCACAATCGCTAGACGTCGTCACGACTTACCACCAGGCGGGCGGCGTCAATTTGGCGAACCAAATATAAAAAAAAAAAAAAAAAAAAAAAAATAGTTAAAAAAAACAGCATTAAAAGTTATTATTGGTAAATGTATAAACTATGTACCCCTTCGAGGGCCAACTGTTTTCGCATTTTTTGTAATCGACACCAGGATATCCCAAAAATTACAGACTGTGTTTGTGTTTCTGTCATATTGAATATCAATTATTTATAATAGAAAAATTGTATCACGAGTATGACTCTTTATGCGCATGAGTGGACGCCGACCTCCGGTGTTTCGCAAGGTTAATCTAATACATTTTAGATAACTTATTGTGAACTTAATATCAACGCAGTAATGTCTAAAATTTTTTAAATGTTGTTTTTGATAATTATAGTACTCGTATCTTTATTGACACAAACTTAAGAGAAATTAAGATTTTTTTTTTTTTTGGCCGCGGCCAATGCCGCGGCCTCTCTAACGTCCGTTGCCGGGCGTCTCTGGAAATTAAGAAATTACAATTATTATAAAGATCGTATAAAAAAAGATTCCCAAAATACATTGTATGTCGATGCCATTATATGAGTCCCATATAATAGTACCGCTATTACAGGAACTTTTAGGTTTACCCGAATTCCACAAAGTAAATAGTCGTTTATTTATGTGCTCGTTCGAAGTGTTTGATTAATTGTTTTGTTGAAGGTTCTAATCCTAGGAATAACTGGAGGTATAGTAGTTTATAGTTAGTAGTTATAAGGCACGCTACTACCGTAGGAGTAAAACAGCAACGAAAATATTTCAAAAAAACAGAGTCGAATTCGCGGACAACGGGTTCCGTGCCAAAACGCAAAAAAATCACGTTGCCCAGGGGGACTGTTTTTGTAGTATTTTTTGTTATAGCAGCAACAGAAATGCATCATCAGTGAAAATTTCAACTATCACGGTTCATGACGGGTTCCGTTTTACCCTTTGGGTACGGAACCCTACAAATTTATTTATTTATTTATTTATTTAATCTTTATGCACAAGAATATGTACAAAGGCGGACTTAATGCCAAAGGCATTCTCTACCAGCCAACCTTAGGGTGATGCAGAGAATCGACTGAGTAGGTGCATATAAGGTACACTTGACTATAGAATCTAAAAGACTTACTTACAAAAATATATACCCAAATAAACTACACATAACATTAATAATAATATGAAATAGATACACATAACTATAAGAATACCCACATACATACATATGCATACTACACATACATAAAATTATATACCTACTGAACAGTAAACATACACACACACACAGATAATAACGACCACTTACTAGGAAGTTACTGAGATGACTCTGTCAGTAGGTTAAGATAGTGCTGACGAACTTTTCTTTTAAAAATATAACGGTTAGTGGACATTCTGATATCTAGAGGAAGGGCGTTCCAAAGAAGGACAGATTGAACATAGAACGAAGAGTGGACAAGACTAGATGTGTGACTGGGGCACAAAAGAAGCTGATAGTCAGCAGAGCGCAAGTTGCGATTGTGGTTAGAGCATAGATACTGGACGTTGGAAGACAAGTAAGAAGGGGTAGTAGGAGAATGTAAAATGGTATAAAGTATCATCAGTGCACGACAGCTACGCCGCTGACGTATGGGTAACCACTGCAGTTCGGAACGGAAGCCAGAAACATGATGAAACTTGCGAAGGTTATGAACGAATCGAATGCAATAGTTTAGAAGACAGTCAAGTTTATTGAGGAGATCTGCATTCAGGTCGAAGTAACACACATCACCATAATCAATGACAGGAAGTACTAAAGTGTGCACAAGCGTTATCTTGGTCTTGGTCGGTAAAAGCGTTCTCAGAGGATACAGTGACCTTAACATCCCTGTAACCCTCTGGCCGACATAAGTTACCTGCGCACTCCAACTGAGGGTTGAGTCGATACGCAAGCCTAAATCCTTCACGTCACTACTGATAGGTATAACAATACCATTGTAATAAATGGGCGGGAGCGTGAGAATAAGGTCCTGATTGACCCTACGCGATGATCCGATTATGATGGCCTGGCACTTGCCCGGATTAACGGACAACCCAAACCTTTCAGACCAATCCTTAATGTTCTCCAGATCCCGATTAACCTCGCCAATTGCCGCAGGCAGACCATCCACCCTAGCCTGAGTATATAATTGAAGATCGTCAGCATACAGATGATACGCACTACGAAGTTCCTGTGTTAAGAAATTTATAAATAATGAAAAAAGTAGAGGATTGGGGAAAATTTATTGAGAGCAAATAATAAACCTAGGTTTATTGTTCCCCATATAAGGTTATAGTGACCACACGTTTGTCAAGGTCGTAAATATCTCAACACCTTTATTCAAAACTGTCCTTGCAACTTGTATAATGTGTCACTTGGTAGTCTAACAACGTACGTAACTACATATATATGGTATATGTATGTATGTGCAGTTGGATTATTCCCACGGTGAAACTGGCACAATGAGAAAATTACGTAGCATTATTGTTTATATTTATTAAGAGTTGTTAAAACCTACGTTAATAGTTGACGCCGCGCCGTGAGTAAAATAAAATTAATTCTATTATGACATATTTCAATATTAAAAGAACAATAAACTACATGTTTAGTGATGTTATTGCACATTATCAAAGGAATCAATAAAACTGAAAGTTTATAATAAAAAATAATTAATTTTCCCAGGGTACATGAAAAAAAAATATTACAGATGACATCAACTTATATCGATCGACAACTATTAATAACTTTGCAAATAGGTACTAATTTGGTTTGAAAATGTTATTAGGTAGGTACTATTATAAGCAAGAACAATTTATGCAGAAACACTGGACAACAAACAGTTGTGCAGCTCTATATAATTACTTAGAATTTTCTTTCACCAACGCATAGAATTCCCCGTAGATTTGTGTAGAAAACGATGGATAAAGATCATTGTTATAATACGTACTTTATACTAAGTTAACGAAAGTATTTCTTAATATTAATAAGTATTAATATTCATTAACTACTTGTTCTGGATAGACCTTTGTGGCACCCAGAATCCACTTTTTAAGTACTCTAATATTACGCAATAGGTGTGCAATTACAATACCAGTTGAATATAATGCATATGGGTCCCAAAGCCAGCCTCGCCTACAAGCACTGGGAGGCCATCGGCAAAATTAAAATGGAACAGTAAATTATGGTGTCTGTCAAATAATTAGGTACCCCTTTTAGGTTAGGTACCTACCCCAATGTATGTACACAGACACACATGTTGCAAGTCTGTTAAACTCCATCATATCTGTTGGAATGAAGCTAAATTGTAACAATGTAAACAAAACAATATTAAAAAAGAAAATTGATAATCTACCTGAGTTTCTTGCTGGTATCTTCTCAGGAGAACCAACTTACCAAACCAGCGAAAGAATCGTTTTCAAATGGTTATTTATGTACTTAATTTAGTATTTTTACAATATTACTTGACAATAAATTTGTAAAATTTTGACATTCATATGTGCTCTTTATGTGCCTAAACTGAATAAACGAAATGGATTCTTTGATTCTTAGAGAAATAGCCGTAATGTAGAACGTGGTCAAATGGGTACTTTTGAGGTCTATTCTTGGAGGTCCGTAGTGCGTAGCCGTACAAGCGAACACCCAAATCTTGATGTATGCTATATTATTAACCTACTATAAAAATAAACCACACAAATGTATTGTTACAAATCTGAAGTACCAGGAGACTATAACATCGTAGTAGGTCACGACTTCCTTTAGTTCAAGCCAATAGATACTCGTACATAACATTAGGTTATCAGTACTTTCACACTTATCACTTTCGTCGCCGCAATGGCATGGCACTTTTGTATGTTAAATATTCAACGTGTAGGTATGTCATATTCATATTTTTCTGACTTTGTTTAAACTATTCATAATGTATTTTTGATAGAAATTATAATTCACAAAAACTGAAGAGATACAAGTTTTGTTTCAGTTTTTAGATAGGTAGTTTAGTTTTATTTTTATTATTTTATTATATTTTGTTTTTATATTTATATTTTTGGACATTCTCACACAACGTCATCTAGCCCAAATTAAGCTAATATTAGCTTGTGCTATGGAATCTAGACGACTGATAAACATACTTATACAGGGTTACCTGGTAAGTCGTGCGAACCCCGTTCAGGGGTGGTAGTTCCCACCATTTCTGACAAATTTCACCTTGGACCCCTGCCCCCCAACCTAACCCTTTTCAAGTTTGCTTTGGTTTGGTATTGGCATATCTTTTTCGTTTATTTTTGTTCTAATTTTAATTTAAATATGATTTTTGTGTAGCAGATTAGTTTCTTCATCATTATGAAAAATAAAATTATAGTTACCTCAACTAAATGGGTCGTAGATAGAAGATTGATACTCGTAGTTATAGCATCAATAAAAAATCAGTACGAATCAAACTTCAACCAGCAATAGTAAAAAAAAATCTATGACACAGGCTGCAGACACGCCTCAAAATATCTACGTTTCATTAGCTATTCAACAAGGTATAACAAGCTACGCTGCTATTGTGCATATGATGCTGCATATGATGTGGACTGTCTGTCGGTCAGCTACCCTCGATAACTTACGAAGTGCATAAGAGTACGGATTCAAATGTTTACGTATACTGTTAGTATGCAACTTCCACGACATATCTTTTTCTAGTTCCAGTCCCAGAAACCTGGTAGACTTGGTTTCTTGAATAGTCTTTCTCCCATACTGTACCCGTGGTGTTACATGGTTCGTCCTCTGTTCGAAAGACATTATTTTGGTTTTATCTAAATTATTAAAATTATTTAAAAACATTAATATCGTTCTCTAAGTCTGTGAGATTATTTGCGTGGAAAATTTTATTGATGCTATAACTATCAATCTTCTATCTACGACCCATTTAGTTGAGGTAACTCTAATTTTATTTTTCATAATGTTGAAGAAACCAATCTGCTACACAAAAATCGTATAAAAATAAAAATTAGAACAAAAATAAACGAAAAAGATAGGCCAATAGACAAGAAATCGGCATTTTTTCAAAAAAATCTTCAAGGCCTTATAACTTGAAAAGGGTTAGGTTGGGGGGCAGGGGTATAAGGTGAAATTTGTCAGAAATGGTGGGAACTATCACCCCTGAACGGGGTTCGCACGACTTACCAGGTAACCCAGTATATTTGTAAATACAAACATACCATACACAGAATACACCCAAACACCGAAATAAACATTATGTGGATAACACAAATATTTGATTCGACCCGGGGATCGAACTCGAGACTTCGGAGTCGAAAGCCGATGCACTACCGACCACGCCACCGAAGTAGTCATTTTATTTTTAGTTTATTGTTTTTTTTTATTCGCGTACCTTTTAAAGTGTTTTATAAATAAATTGTTGGTAAAAAAATACTAATTTAATATTATAAAAACTGAAATGTGGCAGTAGTTCTTAGAGCATTCAGGTTAGGGAAAGGCCGTAGGTTCGTGTCCTGCCTATGACATCCATCAGTCTACCTACATATAATTCATATTCTACCTACATATAATTCATATTCTGTTTTATGTAGTTTATGTTACCACGCTTATATTCCAGTATGGGTAAGTGGAGGGCATTAGATACCTACATTTTGCTAGTAGTCTTGTTGGTATCACAAACGAGTAGAGGACAAACCAGAGGTACTAAATAATATGGCTGCTTCGGATGAAGACTTGTAGATATAATGCATCTGCCAGCTAAAGTCCTGCTGGGGTTGGTTTCAAAGATTGACCGGTACAGACAGACAGACGGACGGACACAATTTAGTTAAAGTAGTATAATATTGTAATTATTATTTAGGAAATTTTGGTAATTACTTGTCAATATGAATAATTGTATTAATTTTTCTATAACAACACAGACAAACTATGAAAACAGTTTTGTGGGACATAGTTAATGCTATGTCCCACAAAACTGTTTTTTATATATAATTATAAGCAATAATATGTACTTATTACATAAGTAAATAAATAAAACAAACGCCATTATACAGTAAAAAATAATTAGCTGACCAATAACCATTCGGTAATCCCAAAACAACTTCCAAAAACGAGGACCGATGCCTATTTTTCAGTCTGTGGTATTTATGTAATGCTAGTAATTATTATAATCCTTTGCCAAGTTGAATGACAATATTAATTCTTAAGCAAGAAACTAGCAGCATCATGAAAAGCACCCGCCGCTTTTTAATCTCTAAATGCAGTGATTGATATGATGGGATCACGTCATGATCTCCGCATATCCCAATATTATGCAATACAATATACATAACTACCTCAAATTGCCACAGAATGCATAAAGAGTCAAAAATATTCAAATGTCAAAACGGTTTCTTGTAATTGTTAATTGTCGAACGGTGTTAGGTTAGGTGCACACTTGCATAACACATAAGTGTAGCATGTTGCATAAGAAAAGATTCATTATCGTTTGGGGATTTTACGTCTCTTGTGTTAACACGCCTTAGTTTTAAATGTTTTCGGAAATGGTTGAATAGGGAGTACATTTATAATGGGTTTTTGTTATTGTGTAAACGACCTAACATCGGTTTATTTAGTACTAGCTGATCGCCGCAGATCCGCCCGCGTGATTTAGTTTACTCGTTCCCGGTTCCAGGAGGAACTCATTACCGGGTTAAAAAGTATCCTATGTTACTCAGGGTGAATGTAGCTTTCCAATAGTGAAAGAATTTTTGAAATCGGAACAGTAGTTTTTGAGTTTATTCATTACAAACATACAAATCTTTCCTCTTTTATAAAGAGGAAAGATTTGTATGTTAGTAGTATAGATATAGACTAGCGAACGCCAGTGGCTTCGCCCGCTTGACAAAATATATATACAAAAAACCTACGTCGAGAATAACTCTATTCATTGGTGAAAACCGCATTAAGATCGGTTGATTACTTTTAAAGATCTAAGCATACATACAGAACGGGACGGACTTTGTTTTATACTGTGTTATGACTAGCGGACGCCCGCAGCTTCGCCCGCTTGATAGGTACTAGGTTATATAGGTAGTAGGTTATATAGTAATATAGGTACTAAAAAACTTTCTCGAGAACCACTATATCCCTTGCTTCCAGTATTATTATTAGTTATCCATTAGTTTTGGAGATTATCACGAATGTTGTCACGAGTGATGGTTTTCAAATTTTGGATAGGTATGATATCGCAGGACAAGGCTAGTTATTGTACTTATCACATACTAAACTGCTGAACTATATTTAAGCTATGGGGCCCTACTAATATCTCCAGGGCCCAAGTAATCCTCACCTACAAGCGGTGCACCTGCTGACAAACGAACGATACATTACATAAGCCAATTACAGGGATACACATTAATAACTGCCTCGGTGGCTCAGTGGTATGAGTATGCGACTGCCGCCCCTGAGGTCCCAGGTTCGATTCCGGGTCGATCCAAATTATTTGTGTGATCCACAAATGTTTGTTTCGGAGTTTAGGTATTTTCTATGAATAATATGTATGTATTTAGAAATAGGTATATAAGTATGTTTATCAGTCGTCTAGATCCCATAACACAAGCTTATATTAGTTTAATTTGGGCTAGATGACGTTGTTCGCGAGGGATAAGCGGAGCTTTCCATTTGTGTGAGTGACCACGAAAAGTAGAGTAAAAACTCTTTTTGTAGCTGTGTGTACAACACATGTGTGTGTCAATCGTACACTGCACTCACACAAATGCAAAGCTCCGCTTATCCCTCGCGAATTGTATAGTGTTTATTACTTTGTCAAAACAGTTATGGTTAATCAACCATACACCGCGAAATAAAATAAATAAGTAAACCGATAATTACTAATTCGTAGTGATAAATCAAACTTTGATACTGTATTACATGAATAATTGGTTCGATATACATAATTGTAAACAGCGTAATAAAATATTTAATTAAAGTTTAGAGGACAAGGAAGATCATCAAAGTCGTTGCTGTTCTGCCACTATGAGTTAAAAAACATGTCTAGTCAAAGTCAAAGTCAAATATTTGTTTATTGGTTTAATACACGTTAAAGTTATTAGTTTAAGGAGAAATGGGTGCAAACAGGTCTAGACCTGGGTATTAGTTTAATACACGTTAAAGTTATTAGTTTAAGGAGAAATGGGTGCAAACAGGTCTAGACCTGGGTATTAGTTTAATACACGTTAAAGTTATTAGTTTAAGGAGAAATGGGTGCAAACAGGTCTAGACCTGGGTATTAGTTTAATACACGTTAAAGTTATTAGTTTAAGGAGAAATGGGTGCAAACAGGTCTAGACCTGGGTATTAGTTTAATACACGTTAAAGTTATTAGTTTAAGGAGAAATGGGTGCAAACAGGTCTAGACCTGGGTATTAGTTTAATACACGTTAAAGTTATTAGTTTAAGGAGAAATGGGTGCAAACAGGTCTAGACCTGGGTATTAGTTTAATACACGTTAAAGTTATTAGTTTAAGGAGAAATGGGTGCAAACAGGTCTAGACCTGGGTATTAGTTTAATACACGTTAAAGTTATTAGTTTAAGGAGAAATGGGTGCAAACGGGTCTAGACCTGGGTATTAGTTTAATACATGTTAAAGTTATTAGTTTAAGGAGAAATGGGTGCAAACAGGTCTAGACCTGGGTATTAGTTTAATACACGTTAAAGTTATTAGTTTAAGGAGAAATGGGTGCAAACAGGTCTAGACCTGGGTATTAGTTTAATACACGTTAAAGTTATTAGTTTTAGGAGAAATGGGTGCAAACAGGTCTAGACCTGGGTATTAGTTTAATACACGTTAAAGTTATTAGTTTAAGGAGAAATGGGTGCAAACAGGTCTGGGTATTAGTAGATCTGTTTGCACCCATTTCTCCTTAAACAAAATCTTCTCACGAGACATCAATCAGTGTAGACTTCGACCGATTTATGTAGGTCACACTAATTACAGTCTTCTAACAGGCATTACAGGCAACCTTTGGATTTGTAGTAGACAGAAGTTTTTTTTTCTGAAGAACTCAACAGTTACTTCATAACTGTAATTGCAATCTAGCCTTACGACTAATAAGTAATTTGTTGCTAACTTAAATTGCTTAACACTTAAAGTGTAAGAATGTGTCCATTGGCACTTTTCTTATTGTCTCTAGTAAATAATGATGACACTATGTTCTTGTTATCTTGAAGGATAGCACTCACTGCACTATGACAGTAGATGAAAGTGAAATCAAAAGTGGAAAGCTTATGACAAGTAGTAAATACCATTACTCACTTTCTGCTACGTTGGATCAGCTTCTTTTATAATGGCTCCTCTATCAAATATATCAAGTATAAAAAATGGCAACAAACTTAATGAAGTCAAGGTAGAAATACTTAGATTCAACGTGTATTTGACCTTTGACGTCCGTAACAACGCTTTTAATGCAGGTTTTACATTGTATGGAGTTTGTGATCTACTGTTCTAATATTAAGGATTGCATGTGCTAATTACTCGAAGGGCTCAGCTTGGTCTATTGTAACTATAACTGTAATGTTCCGATTCGAGTACTTTGGCGAAATTACTTTCGAGGGGATAGGATATAAATGTTCTCCTATTCTATTCCTATATTTTTTCGCTCGGGTATGTCTTATTTTATCGGCACGTATATCGAATATTATCTAGTAAATTATAAAGTCATTAACTAATGTCCATTATAGAAGTTACCTGTAAGAAAGCACAGTAATAAGACTACCTTTTGTACGTATTATTATAGATGTACTTGGAACGAAAAATATTCCTGACCTTTAAAGTATTTGTATACAATGAAGAGTATGCTTTTCCAGTAGTGGACAGCAATAGGCTGAAATACTCATTCTTGAGCTAGTACCTATGTGTCCAAAACGATAATTGAACCGCTTAGCTGATCCCAACCACCACACTATCGATTTTATTATATAGTAAAGTTTTATTCTAAACTGACGTATCGTACTAGTATTTAATTAACACCCTGAGTAGGGTGTCTAGCGGCAATAACTTAACACAACGCCCACAGTTTATGTGACAAACGTAAGACATGACGCACTATGACCTCAAGTCTATTCGGGCTGAAGAAGTATGTACTGACAACGAAACAAAGCCGATTCACACGGCTTAAGTAAAGAGGCATGTCAGACGAACAGTTGTACCCGCGATATCAGCCAAGCATCACGCACCATTGCTTGCTACCACCGCGCTACTAGGTCAAACGACCAATTTATTATGAACTGTTTTCCAAACAAAATACTTACAATGTGGTTTCAATTAGTACTGGTTTATTTAACGTCAACTGTTTACGGCCAGTTAGATCTACCACCGATTTCCAGTAGTCCAAGAAATTATGGTGGATATGGGTTAATGTCCAGTACACAAACTTCTATCAACTCTCCTGGCAATCAATATTATGTGAATAGGAATTTCCAGTACAGCACTGGAAGGCCAATATCCTCAAGTCTCGCTCCAGTGGGTTTCTCATCCACCCCTTATGGGATTAGTCCTGATATAAGCAATAATGGTTATCCTATTTACGGCAATAATAGAAATCCGAGTTCCACAATAAGACCTTATGACGTGAGAAATAGGGATGATTCTATTGATATCAATAATGATCCGAATTTTCGAAGAAATGATCCGAATTTTCTTCGTAATGATCCCAACTATGTTGGAGCGAATCCATATGATTTCAATGGGGGACTCGATGGTAATACGATAGATCCTAGATTTCATCAAGTGAATTTGCAAAAAGTAAGGGATTTTTTGACGCAAGCTGATGACCAGGCTTCAAAGGAGTGCACAAATAATGTCGCAGCCCAATGGAACTTTGAGACTGATGTCAATGATGTTACACAGCATGCAGCAGTAAGTAATCATTTTCTATAACGTTAAATATGTTCGTATCACAATAAGTTCTCATACGTTCCTGGAAATTGAGCTTGGGACTTCGATACCGCACACGTACATGCCATGAAAACATAATAAACGTTGAAAATTTCTATAAAAAGATGAATTTCATTACTTTTAGAGTAACTATTGAAATTTATTTACAACCTTAAGATTGAAGTACTGGTGTAATTTATAAACTAGAAAGAGTCTTAAACACAGCTATTTCTGAAGAGTTTCTGAAGAGCCTTATTACCAAGAGACAGCTTATAATGCCAACCTTTTAACTTTGTAGTATCTCAGTCAACTGTCTTAAACATTGTAGATCATGTAAAATTAGGTAGTAGGCAATTAGAAGATAAGTTAGAGCTTGCATTCGTTAAGTGGTTGCTATATCGATTCTAATCAAAGATTTCTTAGCTATTTCATAATTGAAATTTATCCGAAGTTTTGTTGGGAAGATTTACGCTTGTAACTGTGCCAAAACAGCCTTTGTTAGTATTTAATATAATGTTATTGCATAATCGTCATAATTTAGAGGCTCAATAGAAGTTCTCAAAAGGAATAATAAATAATAATAATAAATATGTTAGGACTACCGACGATGAATATCTGTTTTCCCTATTTTTTCAACATCTTTATAGGACAAAAAAAGAAGCTTGGGCTACAATTTAAAGTGTGATAAACCAACGAAATAAAAATGCCAACGAGGTGAATATTAATTAGCGATTATCGTTTTCCATACAGTAATTATGTGGAACCAAATGAGTAGTAGGTAAATATTAAAGATCTCTATCAAACGCATAATACTAGTACCTACGTTCTTATACAATGCTTCATGACGTGTCGCATTTTATAATGCCATGGGAACATGTTTTAGTCATAACTTGTAAATTAAGAATTACCGGCAGAAACGTAATTTACACACATACATACGTACACATAATTCCACCGAGCCTTTTACTAACCCAGGTCACCTTTCCAGTCTAACTGGGGTACGGCTGAACTATGTAAATATTTTTATACTAGCGGACGCGCCCGCGTGTTGCGGGGCCTTTGCCCCACAGCACGCAACCGGATTCTCTCAACGACGCGGGATAAAACCCAACCCCAACGACGCGGGATTTTCATTCCGACCAACCCCCCGAAGAGGCCACACGGGTGACCAAAGTCCAGCACCACTGGAAATACCTTCTGGGGTCACCAGAGACGCCCGCAGCAATAGACATGGGAGAGGCCGTGGTCTCGCGGTATATAAAAAAAGCGGACGCGCCCGCTTGAGAAATTATATATAAAAAAACCTTCCTCGACAACCATTCTATCCGTTGGTAAAAACCGCATCAAAATTGTAACTGACTTGTAACGTGACTTGTAACGTGTTCATCACACATAGTTTTATCCTAGGTAGGATGTGAACCGACTTCAGTAGTTAACTTTAGACAGGATCATTAACCACTGAACTGCACACAAAGGCCATCACTGCAATTGAAATAAAAAGCTTATGGGTTCCAATAATGGTTTAACTACAGAACTTCGATATCGCCCATGTGTTGTGGTGGTCAGATGGCAGTCGTTCCACGGAAAATGCCGAAGTGCATCCGGGTTGGGATAAGGCTCGCAGGATGATGATAGGCGCCAATAAATATCTAATTAAATTCTTCATACTAAACAGCTAGAAGTTTTCTTAACATTGCCGTCCTTCACCACGGCCGGTGTAACCTGCTCGAAACAATACGCCCCGCTACCCAGTTCGCTGATGACACTTGTCTAGTCGTTCCGTATTCAAAAACCCGTTTTGGTGGTGGTGGATGGTGGTTTTTTTCGACATAGAGACGATGCAATATGCATATCTACGCCGTACCTACTTCGTATAAATTCCCGTGTTAAAGTAAAATAACTTTCCTATCTGTATTTTCATTCCCATATCTCATGGAAAGTTTCCGGGTAGCAATTCCCATGGCGAGAACAATGTATGGGAGTGTTTTCTACATCGTGCTAGTGTCTTCGTGCTTTTTATAGAGAGCCGGTATTGTCTATTGCTATTACGTGATGTTTTACTCTATGGATTTCTAAAGTTAATACTATCAGGCGTTACTTTTCGGAAGTCCATATAGTTAAATTAAATAAATCTAACTATTTGCAATATCATCACATCTCCTGATGATGCCTCTGGTTGGGGGCGAAACACGTGTCGAGGTTTTTTATAATTTTTTGCACGATAACACAACTCTCATATTTATTATATATTCAAAATTATTTCTCTATTCTTTCGGTCTAATTTTCAGTGGGTTTGGAGGGCGGTCTTGTGCATAAATAAATACGAGTTGGGTAACTTGCATGTGGCGGAATATTGCTAAGTAGTTAGATTTATTTTATTTAACTATGTATTTATATTATAGATAACTCAATGGGCGTTTTCACATTGCACGATAACGACACGATAGTTGACATTCTTACCTTAAAGTTACTGCTGCTACTTACGATATCGTCACGATATTACTTATAGACGATTTCGTGTGTCGATATCGTGCAATGTGAAAACGCCCAATGACTATGATTGCCAGTTAAAGCTTAATTATAGGAAATTGTAGTGAAATGTTATGAAGGAAAAGTATGAGTAAACAGTTGCAAATTATGTACGAGTATATAACTATGCGAATTCGTCCACGTGGTAATGTGGTTTTGTAACATTTTTCATTGCTAATCCACTCATATTCATCGTAGCGTGATTATCATCAATACTTATAATAAAATTGTAAGTGGTCGATGCCTGTACATCGAAGATATAATAGAGAAACTGTTGTAGGAGGGCTTTATGAACGCAATAGAACCCAAACAATGGTTTTTAGAATTTTTGTCCGTCTGAATGTGTGAACACGATAAGTAATCTCAGAAACGGCTTAACCGATTTGAATGCGATTTCAGTAATGCGTTGTGGTTTATTCAACTTACCATTTAAGGTTTTATTTCAATCGGTTTATATATTAAAAACTTATGTCGATCTAAAGTAACACGCAGGCGGAGCTGCGGGCAAAGCTATACATAATAAATCAGTAACTGGTGATCAAGAAAACTATAACACGCAGGCGGAGCTGCAGGCAACAACTAGTTTTGTATATGTTCTCGCCAGTAAATACATACATACATATATCACGCTTATATCCCCGAAGGTAGGCAGGGTATAGGTGAAAGAATTTTTCAATAAATTCCTGTAGTTTCAGAGCAAAAATAAACTTAATCATTCTGTAAAGGTAATGGTCTCACTTCTCTGGTGGATCTTAGAATCTAACCTGCAAGTGGTGCACCTGCCGATCAACGGACGGGATCTGGCAATCATAAAAGTACCGGATTAGTAGCAATACGTACACCACCAATTGACTGCTTCGATGGCGTTGTCGGTATTGCATCCGCTTTCGACCCCGGAGTCTCGGGTTTGATTCCCGCTCGGGACAAACTTTGTGTGATGACACATACGAAGTACTTGTACCGAAGTCTGGATGTTTCCTATGTATAATATGTATGTATTTACAAAAAAAAAATGTATATAAGTATTTATATCAGTTTTTCTAATACTCATATCAGAAGTTTTGCTTAGTTTGAGACTAGATGGCGTGTGAATTGTCCTAATATATTATTAGTATTACGTGGAAGTAGCAAAGTTACTGGCGAAATGAGGATGAGCAATATACATTTGCCCACCCCTTCAGGTATACAGGTGTGATTATACATAATTCTGACCTTTAAATAGTATTTTTATTCGTAGCTGTGTGTGTCAAACACGATTGCAATCATCAGACAGGATAGTGTTTAAAAAAAAAGACAAATTGCGCACAAAGGGTTCTGTACCAAAACGGCAAAAAAAATTACGTTTGTTGTATGGGAGCCCCCTTAAATATGTATTATATTCTGTTTTTAAGTATTTGTTGTTATAGAGGCAACAGAAATACATCATCTGTGAAAATTTCAACTTTCTAACTATCAGGTTTCATGAGATACAGCCCCAGACAGACGGACGAACGGACAACGAAGTCTCAGTAATAGGGCTCCCGTTTTACGCTTTCAGTACGGAATCCTAAAAAACAAGCAAAAATATATCGTTTATAGTAGGTACTTACTTAGTATTGACTCATTTATGCTATAGTAATATCATGATCTGATTAATATAATTATTTCCTATGACACCTGCTCGTGGGAACGACGTATCGTCAGATGTAGGTCGTGACTGGTTAAAAGGAATTTTCTATTTGGCAGTTTTTTGTATGATTGACCTTTCCGATACACAAATGGTACAGACTAAACAATTGGAGATATATTTTTTGTTTGTTTCGATGCCTTGTGAGTTGTCAGTGTGTATTATTTATGTGGACGCCTTTTGCAATTAAATTTAGTAAATTGCTGACGCGATTAGCTTATAAGAACAAAGGACTCAACCAAAATTCACATTAATTAACCCTTTAGATTAGCTATGAGCTTAAGGTTCAAGTCAATGACCTTTTAATTGCAGTTTCGTCTCCCTTTAACCTCATAACTGTGCTAACTAGATCAGCAAATCATTTTTTTAATGCTTCTTTTTTATATCTCTGCGACCGGGGGTACAGCTGACTGCTTCGGTGGAGTGGTCGATAGTGCATTTGCTTTCGACACCGGAGTCTCGGGTTCGATTCCCGGTCGGGATAAACTTTGTGTGAACATAGATACGTTTGTACAGAACTCTGGACGTTTCCTATGTATAATATGTATTTACAAAAAAAAATTATATAAGTATTTATATCAGTTTATCTAGTACTTACATTACAGCAATTAACTTTTTAAACTTACGAATACTTTATGAATCTTCATATGACATATTCTTCCTGGGCGACGGCGACGGCGACCCCCATTATGACAAGGGTCAAGGTTACGTATTATAGATGTTCAGACTGTTCTATTTCTCGTTTACAAAATATTCCCAACAAACGCTCTATACAAGAATAGTTAAATCCTGAACATTCTACCGTATAGCCCATTGGTTCAGCCAACAATATCCGCCATTACAACCATTGTACAAACACAAGAACAATAGCCAGTATAGATGGCGTCACACTGGTCATGACCAATATCGTTTGTGTAATAATCGATTTTAAATGTCAACTAAATACATTAAAAAGCAGAGATCCGCTAGAATTGTGTCGATGAAAAGTTGTTTGAAATGGTACAGTGACTCAGTTAGGTAGTACTGGGAAATTCATTCAAGGGGCGACTAAAGAGGGGAGATGACCTTGAAGCTTTCCCTTAGGAGACAGTTAAAATTGAACTATTCCCACTATGTAAAATAGTATTTTAAACCCATCCGGTTAGTCACGATTTAACGGAGACTAGCAGTTCCACGCGGCTTCGACCGATATCATATTTTGAACTAGCATATAAATTTAACCATGAAACTCTCTTAAAAAATCTCTAGCACAATATCCGGTTCTCAAATAACTTCCAGGTCAAATCTCATTAACATCAGTTAAGACGTTAAGCCAAATCATGTTTTCAGACACAGAATTTCATTTTAGGGTTCCGTACACAAAAGGTCGGTAATCGGAACCCTATTACAAAGACGCTGTCCGTCCGTCTGTCACCAGGCTGTATCACATGATCTGTGATAGTTAGAGTTGAAATGTATTTCTCTTTCCGCTATAACAGCAAATACTAAAAACATAATATACCTAATAAATATTTAAGAGGATTCTAATACAACAAAACTAGTGGGACTCTTTATTCCCACTAGTTCTACTAGTTTTTTCTTATAGAACTAGTGGGAAATTTTGTTCCCACTAGTCCGATTCGTTCCCACTAGTTCTACTAAACAGTTCTACCGTAGAACTACTGGGAACTTTTTTTCCCACTAGTGCTACTATGTTTGAATGTTACAAACGTAGAGAAGAGAAATATAAGGATGATGTCATAGACAAACAAATACATAGGTACATAATATTTATTTAACTACAGAATAAAGTGACTAAACCGCTGCAACTAATTACCAGACAGTGAGATATTAACAGCACTTCGTTATTCAGACAATATTATCCTTAAACGGTCTCCAAATTATTACCGTGATATTGACACGTTGAATATTACATAGGTACATCTATGAAGAAGTAGAAGAAGGGCAGGGGCCGCCCCCCTTAAAAATGGTGGACCAGTATAGCCCGGCTGATTAAAAAGGAAGATCTGCAGGATCCAGTAACCCAGGACCGCGCCATTTGGCGCTGGGTAATTGGGAGAGCCGACCCCACTTAAAGTGGGAAAAGGCTAGGCCAAAGAAGAAGATCTATGAAGTAACATTCGTTTAATATTTATACAATAAATTCGACAGTATGATTGAAGTAAACCCTTTGAAACCACAGAACCAATATAGAAAATTCTTTCACAATTATTTTATTTACACTAGCGCGCCCGTTAGACAAATTTAAACAAAAACTTTCCTTGAGAACTACTCTATCCATTGGTGAAAACCAGATCAAAATCCGTTGCGTAGTTACGTAGTACATAGTACGTTGCGTAGTACATAGGGACGGATTTTGTTTTATACTATGTTATTATGCAATAAATTATTTCCGTGGGATTCGGGAAGAAGAAAGCTATAAACACGGAGCGAGGGTCATCGGGTGTTTAATATACCGGTAGTTGTAACAAAATGTCGGATGATCAATCTAAAATCGCGTCCTTAAATCTTGACCTAAAAGGCTCAGGATAACAATAAGATAATTCATTGCACCAAGGCTTTTTATTGTATTCAGTATTGTTAGTACAATGAATATGGTTGTAATAATTGCTTTCAGACCATAATAATAAATGTACGCGACGCTGTCCGTGTTGAAATGGTACTTATTATGAGGAACATACGTTCTTAGGAGTCTGTTGATGGTGCATCGTTTAGGTAATATAAGCCTGTACCATGGGATCTAGATAACTGATAAACATACAAATTCCATAAACAAAAATAGCCGTCGTGCTCATCACTGCAAGTTTCTTCCTGTGCATGATTCGAATTCACGACCCCGAGTCCAGTAATTAGCCTTAGGAAGTGTCACACCATACATGTTATCAAACTTAACATAATATAGTACCTACCCGGATAGCGATAATAGGCCTTCACACTAAATGATAGTGATAGTATATACAAATTTAAGATTTCACCTCATCACGTAGAATCTATAATGTACTCGTAGCTTATAATGTGCTTCTGCCAAAGAGAAACGTATTTCGGACCTGTTTGCTGACCGTGTTGGTTAAAGGCTTCTGCACGTTTACATACTTCTTCTAAAAGCGTAGGTCGCGATAAGCGTCAGTGCTTGTTTGCAACCTAAGTCGTCGAAAAAATATTTTTTTTAATCTACAACCTTTAACGTATAATCGTAAAAACCACATTATATACAAATACAGCACAAAAAAAAACATTTACTGTTATGTATTTGTGAATGGCCGATCACGTATTAGCTGAAAAATCGATCCTTTGTCAAAAATATAACAAAAAATAAGTTAATATCTACTTGAAACGTGACATTGTTAAGATAAATAAAAAGACATTGAGTAAAATGATCATCATCCAAGCGTTATATCCGTTAGAAACTGTAACTAACTCCTAATCAAACCGAGTTTGTAGAATGATTCCTTCCTTGATTTTTCGATTAGTAGATCACAATATCACACACACAGTTTCACGTTTATCTCTGTAGGGATAAAATAAGCGTTTAGTAAGCCTACTTTTCGCCAGTTACTTTGATGGTCCCACGCGTGGTCCCAAGTAATAGTAACATCCTGTATTTGTTTGCCTCTACCGTCTGTCTGCAGTTTCACCGCCTTCAGGTTAAGATGAGTTTTTTAGTATTTTTTGCTATAGAAGCACCACAGTTACATAATCTGTGAAAATTTCAACTTTTTAAATATCACAGTTCATGATATACCTACAGCCTGTTGACAGACGGATGGACGGACAGTGGAGTCTGAGTAATAGGCTTCCAGTTTTAACCTTTGGGTAAGGAACTCGAAAATGCGTGTTTTGTCTGTCACAACGGGCTGCATGAACGCGGGTCGCGAATGATTTGACAATTGACATGACATGAGGGCCAACTCGCAAATACGCAAACCCTTGCGGGTTTACTTATACGAATACACTTAGTAGGAAAAGTGCCTTTTAGTCCGCTTCTACGTCCATTGCTGGGACCTCAGGTGCGAATAAAGAATTTCGCCCGGCGGATGCCAACAATGCTGCCAAAGTCAGACGTAATCTGGACATACGCCTTTAAAAAGTTTATTGAAAGTAATATGTACAACTTGACGTTAAAGCATTTTGTAGTGTATCTGTCAACCCCAAAAAATACTTTAGAAATGAATAAATTAAACTAGATTAAAACGTTATTCGCAAAAGAATTTAACACATTATGTACATTCGCCTTGACGCTGAAACGGCGACGTCACTATCCATTTTTTTATTTATTTCCAATTTGTTTCGGTTGTGTTTTATCGGTCCAATTATACTGCCTAGATGTAAACTGTCTGTGAATATTATCTTTAAAAACGTAGGTACGTTATCAATATTAAAATAATTTTCAACTAACTGTCCCTGCGAACTTAGCACCACTTAAACTTACCTTAAACAACCAAACCTTACCCGAACTCATACAAAATATTTCAAAACCAAAATTAGTCAAATCTTTCCAGTCGTTTTTGGTTTTAGAACAGCAATTCATGCCAAATTGAAGTGTGACCACATTAACATTTCAATTCAGTCCCATTCTGACGTCCCAATCTGAAGTAATTTTTTCGTACGTCCTACGGTTTTATACGGCGACCTTTGTACTCAATGAAAAAAATCAAGTTGAATCTCCATACTGTTTATTCTTACGTTCATTCCCATACGGTAAAGCAGTTTATTCTTAAACATAACTAGCTGATGCTAGCTGCTCCACCTGCTTAATACACGATATGAATTTAGCAATTACTTTTTTTCTTCCTTCCGTTCGATTTTTATAAAATAAAAAGGCTATTTATTTCTATAGTCTATTTGCGAAAAACCGTCCAAAAATCCAAACGACAAAGATGTATTGTGTGTGCATGTACAATCACGGCTCAAAAGTGCATTCCCATTATAACAATGCAATATTAAGAAAGAAATTACAAATAGATCACAAAAACTTATGTCATCGGCGGGACGTTAGTTCGGTAGATCTGCGGTAGGTGGATCCAACGCTAACCTTAATAGCGCGATCTAGAAATTATGAATATGATATAAAGCAAAAATTCGATGCTGTCGGTAGTGGTCATCGTAGCTCAGTTGGTCAGAGAACTCCCCCTGTTAGGGAAAAGCCGTGGGTTCGAGTCCCGCCGATGACATCAGTTTTTGTGATCTATTTGTAATTTCTTTCTTAATATTTTAAGAATAAGTAGTTTAAGCAAACTCATTGCTTTAAAAATACAATACACGCGGATGATACATCACTTATGCGGATGATATATCACTTATATTCAAAGTAAATCGGCATAGTACAGATGCGGATAGTGTTAATAATATTTTAAATGATATTTCAAATTGCTAGGCTAGTTTACTTTGGTTACTTCCATAGCTTGATGTCCTATGGAATACTACTTTGGGGAAATGCAGCAGATATAGAAACAATTTTTATATTACAAAAGAGGGCAGTCCGTGCCATTTATTGTTTAGGTAAGAGAGATTCTCTTAGGGAGCTATTTAAAGATATTAATGTTTTAACTGTAGCTTCCCAATATATATTTGATAACATACTGTATGTCAGGAAAAATATATCTAGCTATACTAAAGTAAGTAACGTTACAGACAGAAATCTACGTAATAAAAATAAACTACTCCCTCCGTGTTATCGGCTTAGCAAGGTTAGTCATTCTTTCAAGGGGGAAGGTATACGCTTTTATAAAAATTGCCTGAATCGGTCCTTTGTATGCCCGACAGTAAATTTAAAACCTTTATAAAGACCACTTTATGTCAAAAAGCATATTATAAGACAGTTGATTACCTTAATGATAAAAGTGTCTGGCTTGAGCATGGTGCAGCCGCCTCCTAAAATGCCGTAATTGTAGCATATTTTGTACTTAGGTGGCAGACAATTTTTTTTTGCATTATACACGCTTTTTGATTCTGACACTAGACCAATGTACATTCGTCCACATTTAGTCTTAAGAAAATGTGTAAATGAGTAAATTATTGAAAAAGAGTGACCGAGAGTTTTATTGCCAGGTTCTTTCTCTCGGTTCTACTTATTGCTTTGCGAATCTGGCATTACATGTAAATATAGAAGCAATGACATTTTTTATTTTAAGTACTTACTGACGTTTGTAAGAGCCATTTAGTGACCTATACAAATAAATAAATAATTTCATTTTATTTCATTACAAAAAAAAAACAATGCAATAGTTTTTAAATTTTAATTAAATTTTTATATTTAATTTACACATTATATATTATTTCTTTTATAATAAAAATATAGATATATTTTATTTTTATTTTATTTAATTATTTATTTATTGGTTTCAGAAAATAAAAACATTAACATTAATTTGTGATTCGAGCCTCCTTTTAAGCAAACAATGCCTGTATTAGGAGACTCCGCTCTTCCATAACTAGGTATAAAAAAGAAAAAAACTAACTAAATTTGTAACTATCTTAGGTACTATTTGTAACTTAAACTCATGCAGATAAACATCAAGTCTTCTATTGTGTTTATGTCTGTTGTTGTGTGTCTATGTGTGTGGTGTGTCTGTGTGTGTGTGTGTGTGTGTGTGTGTGTGTGTGTGTGTGTGTGTGTGTGTGTTTATGTATGTGTATGCGTGTGTGTGTGTGAATGTATGCGTGTGTGTATGTGTGAAGTTCTGTGTGTGGGTTAGAGTTAAAGATGTCTTGTAGGTATTTTTCAGTAGCTTCATAGGTCAGTGGTTTTAACCAAGCTGTTACAATTTTCTTACATTCATTCAAATGTTTATTATAAATGTAAGTTTCTTTATTTATCATATTATATAATTTAGCAGCGCGTTTAGAGTATTGTCTGTTAGCAAATGTGGTTTTGGTTATTGGTATTTCAGCAATAATATCTTTCCGTCTTTTTAAAATCACGTCAGGATTATAGGATAGCGTTCTATGTTTTTTTTTAAATAATTTTACTAATATATAATTTTCTAACAGAGAATAAGCCACTGATCTCATAGAGGATATCGGTTGGGAATCTGTTCTTTTTGAAGTATATAGTTTTTATTATATATATGTTTTTGGACATTCTCACACAACGTCATCGAGCCCAAATTAAGCTAATATAACTTTGTGCTATGGGATCGAGACAACTGTCAAACATACCTACTTAAATATTTCTAAATACATAGAAAACCCCCGAACTCCGAAACAAACATTTGTGGATCACACAAATATTTAATTCAACCCAGGAATCGAACCCAAGACTCCAGAGTCGAAAGCCGATGCACTACCGACCACGCCACCACAGTAGTTTTAGTATTACATTCATAGTTATCAAAAAACCTTTCTAGGTTTGTCCTGATAACCGATAAATAATAAAAACTAGTGGTCGCCCAATGGTCGAAAAAGTAGACCGCGAACATAAAATTATTTTTTGGGTTTTCTCCCCCATCCCCGTCTCCCCAATAAAAAAAAAGCCATTAAAATATTGTTTCTAGTAAAGGCATACTTGGGCCAAGTTTCGTGAAGATCGGATAAAAACTGTGGCTGCTAGCCCGAAACACATATACAGACAGACAGACAGACGGACGAAAGCAAAATTGTCCAATCTCGAAATGTAGATGCTTCCCTCGCTTCGCTTGGTCCCATTCCGACAACTATTTGGTCTCATTTCGGTAATTTCAAGTCTTGTTTTAATTTTTGATATGTATTTTTTTATTTTAATTCGCCCATACTCAGTTTTTGTTAATTTCATTAAAAATGTACATACACAACATTTTTACTGTTTTACTAATAGTATAGGTAATTTATAATTCCCATTTATTTCGATAAGCGTCCGTAATTACACCGGTTAACCGAGTATTACTGCAAATTACATCGATTGTTTTATGCTGCACTTACTTGATTAAACTTTACTAACGTGTACAGATGTTTTTTTTTAAGTATTGTTTTAAAGTAAAGTTGATTTAATAGTGAGTAACCAAAATTATTATCTATCTATATAATATTATCTATATAAAATTCTCGTGTCACAGAGTTTGTTCTGTGTGTTGTTTGTCCGAACTCCTTCGAAACCGCTTGAACGATTTTTATCAAATTTTGTTGTGCGTATTTGTTAGGTCTGAGAATCTTTTCTAAAAAAAATTTTTTTTTTTTGCCCTAAATCCTATGCCTATGGTAAAACAACATTTGCAGGGTTAGTTATTTTTTTAATATAAATTGCAAAAATGTAACCAAAATAGCAGCAGGTAGTTCATATACAGGGGATATGTTCTGACCAATTGAGAGACCACGACCACAGCTGAAGACATCAAAATTGCGATCTATTTTATTAGTAATAGAGCGATGTAAGAGCCATCTACCGCGAACCTGTCGAATTATGTCGGTGAACAGTTGACGATGTTTTTGGAACTTATATTGTGGGTTTTGTAAAACATTTATGTTGCACATTGAGACAATAGTGATCACAATATTTTTTTTTTGGGCTAGTGGTGTTTTGATCAGTTAGTAGAATGTGAAAGGGAACTGTTGTTGGTTGTCTTGAGAATACAGATTATACACTTTTTTTTCTATTTCAGATGAAGTTGTTCGTGATAGCATTATCTATCACATTAAGTCCTCAAACAATTTATTGCGACAATTGCACATATATTCGCAATAAGACATATGAACATGAAACACTAACCACAAATTTTATTTCACCTTTTCATTTAACTATAGATCATACAACAGACACATTGCTATTCAGCTACACTATTAACAAGACAGGAGATTTCGATAATTTTAATGTAAGAATATTTGATGTAGCTTATATGAATTTAATTACTAAGAAAATTGGTGCTATTCAAGGTGTTGACGATGGATTTGCAATAGCTGTTGACAATGAGAGACGAATTATATATATTGGAGGCGATAACGGTATTTACAAAATCAATGATTTTTCAGATCGAGCTGAAAATTTAAACATAATAGATGCTAATATATGGCAAATGTATTACAAGAACGGACTGTATTTTACAACTTTTCTAGACAAAAAAGCGTTTTCATATGAAAATAATACAATTTCACCAATAGATTATTTAAACGCAAAGGGGCATGTAAATATGATAACAATTGGAAAATTTGGAAATATTGTGTTTTATAATAATTCTGGATTGTTTATTTATTGCAAAGATAATAAGAAAACTCTTAAATTAGGTTATTACTTTGTGATTAATGGATTCACATCGGATACCGACAGCAATGTATATTTCACTACAGAAAACAATATTTATGAGATACATAGCAGTGTGTGCAAGAAGTTTAGTTGGCCAACCTCCTTAGTCAGACTCGAGAATGTTTTTGGATTGGCAATTGAATCTAATGGTAATTTTATCTATTCAACGAGAAACAGTATTTTTAGACTGAAACCGACTATAAAGACATGTGTGAATATAATTACTACAACTCAAAACAATCAAAAATCAACAATCAAGTATAGAAATGTTTGTACTCAATTAAATAATTCGTATTCTACAATGAATATAACTACTAGAACTTCTAAAGAAGTCAACGTCAAAGAATCAACAGTCAAAACTAACAAGAATATCAAGAATAATAACAAAAATAATAATAATTCTAAATTACATAATACGTTATAGGTACATATTAATTATACACTAGAATAATAAACTATCATTGCGTTGGAATTGCCGACTCAAGTCGAATCAAACTTAACTTTACCACAGATAGCTGATTACCGCGGCTCTGCCCGCTTGATGTAGTTAGCTCGTTCCCAATTCCCATGAGTCCAATTATTGGGATAAAATGTATTCATATATGTAGTCAGGGATAATGTAGCTACATATTAGTGAAATAAAATTCTCAAAATCGGTTCAGTTACACAATTAAAACAAACATCAAATCTTGGCTCTTTACAATATTATTATAGACTAGCTGTTGCCTGCAGCTCCGCCTGCGTTTTATAGTTTTCTTGATCACCAGTTACTGATTTATTATGTACAGCTGTTGTCCGCAGCTCCGCCTGTGTGGTACTTTAGATCGACATAACTTTTTTATTTATGAACCGATTGAAATAAAACAAACCTTAAATGTTAAGTTGAATAAACTACAACGCATTACTAAAAACCGTATTCAAATCGGTTAAGCCGTTTCTGAGATTAGCGTGTTCAAACATTCAGACAAACAGACACACAGACAAACACACAAACAGACAAAAATTCTAAAAACCATTGTTTTGGGTACTATTGCGTTCATAAACCCCTATAACAGTTTCTCTATTATATCTTTGATGTACAGACATCGACCACTTACAATTTTATTATATGTATTGATGATTATAGATAAAAGAAAACTATCAGCGTCAGTCAAATGTCTTCCACTGTTGGAAATAGGCTTCCTTCAATGAAAGCCACAATTTTCTGCAGCTTCCCGCGATCCACGCTGTGTAGGTACAAGAAAAGATAGCCCATCCTCCTTAGTTTAAGAGATGGAGCCGTCCTAAGGCGGACTCCTGTTACAACTATAAACCTATGAATGTTTTTTTTATTATTTATTATCATTAAAACCATACACAGATAAATAGAATATAGAATTGAAGTGTCTGATAGTCTGTATGTAAAGTGGCATTATACAATCTCTAGAGTCACTGGACTAATGAGACTGTAAAAAGAATAGGTACGAAAGCATTACAATAATAAAAACAATTGAAGTTCAGTTGTTTATTATATGAAACCTATGAAAAGTAATGCCGTCAGTAGACTTCTTAGTTCTACGAGAATATTTTTTGCAATATCGCAGGATACAATTCGGCATTTTCGAAAAATAACAGTAAGAAGGTAATATCTAAAACAAAGTAAACACAATTAAAAACCGATTTCCACTTCGTCGTGTCTGTGTGCATAATCTATGTCTTTCTTAGGTCTCGTTCGCATCGACAACTCGACCAAGCTAAGTTGGCACCTCGCGTCGATAGCGCCGCATTCCAGGGAGGTGCATACTTTGTTTGGTCGGACTGTCGATGAGAATCGAATAACAATTTATTATTCATAATGGCGGTTGATGAATTTATTTCTATTATGTGCTAGTTTGTGAATAATTACGAAATATGTAAACTATTTACCGACAACAAACATCAGAACACTGTAATCAATTAGGTATTAGGTAAATATTAAAGAGTTTATATGAAAATACGTTTACTACACAGTCCGCGGTTTTGCGTAGTACTAGTCCACTCTGCTCGCTTGCTCGCAGTTGACTGAACGTCTTGCGGTGCATGCACCGCAACGTCGTGCGCAAAATTACAGTACTACTCGCCTTGTCTAGTAGTATACATATAAGTTTATGGCGGATACGATATTTTGATAGTAAAATAAATAAAATAAAATAACGTTTATTATCTTTGAAATTTTTAGAAAATTATTTAGATTCGTCAAAAGTTGGTGTGACTCTACCGAGGGTTCCAAAATGCAACGAGACTAAGAAGAGCCCTCAAGAAACTCAGTTCGGCTTTTTTCAAAATATTTTATCTTAAATCTAATACTGAGTTATTTAGAAAGGAGTAATTCGTGTTACAACCAGGCCGCCTTGTCATCTGAGAAATCATTAATACTATAATAAGCTTTATGGCACAATTTACTTTTTATTAGTATTTTAAATTTATTGACAGATAAATTTGCTATTTCGGTTGGCAATGTATTGTACATTCGAATAAAGTTCCCCGCAAAAGAATTACTCACTTTATGAAGCCTAAATTTAGGAACAGCCAGTTTATCCTTATTTCTTAAGTTTAGATTATGATTATCACTATTTTTCACAAATTTACTTTTGTTCTTGTGGGTATACAATAAAATTTCATAAATATACTGTGAATACACTGTAAGGATGTTAATATGCTTAAACTTATCTCTTAATGACTCCCGAGACCCCATTCCATAGATAGTCCGGACAGCCCTCTTCTGCAACACAAAGATGCATTCAATATCGGCAGCGTTACCCCACAGTAGTATGCCATATGTCATGATACTGTGGAAGTAGCTGAAGTAGACAAGACGCGCCGTTTTAATGTCTGTAAGTTGTCGGATCTTTTTGACAGCATAGGTTGCAGAACTAAGCCTGGCCGAAATTTTCCCGATATGAGGCCCCCATTGCAATTTGGAGTCTAACATTATGCCCAGAAAGACAGTGTCATCGACCAATTCTATTATATCATCCCTAACCTTAACACTGGTTTTAACAAGTCTTACATTAGGTAAGGTGAATCTTACACATTTAGTTTTATTTTCATTTAATAATAAATTATTAGCACAAAACCAGTGGACTATCCTAGAGAGGGCAATGTTTACATCGTCAAGTTCGCGCTGTCCACATCAGCAAACAAAACTACCTCGTGGTCGTCTCTTATGAGGTGAGGGAGATCATTAATATATACTAGAAAAAGAAAAGGGGCCCAAAAATTGAACCCTGCGGTACCCCCATTGCTACAGGAGAACCAGGTGACTGTTTACCATTGATCACTACCTTCTGGACCCTATCACTTAAGTAAGAATTGACGAAATTCAAGGCCGTCTCCCGGATTCCGTAGTTCCCAATGGACTCCCAGTGCCCAATCAGATCGACCTAGTTGAATCAAGGCTGGTATGTACCCAATCGATTGGGCCCGTTCGTACTGAAACAAGTATAAATCCGCCATCAAGGGATACATAATATTTCGCACAACCTACATTGACTATAGTTTAGCAGCCCTGCTAATTGATGGCAAAAAATATAATCTTGACCTTAACCTATAAACCAACATAACTGAACTTCTCAAAGATTTGTATAACAACCTTAATGAATAGCAAAAGAGCTTAACTTCGTTTGCAATTCAATTGTAGGAAGGTCTTATACAGTTGGTTGTTACGTGTAAATGGATTGCATAGTGTGGCAAATTCACAAGTGGCTTTGTACTCGATAGTACATTTTGTTTGTAAACTTGAACTACTTTCGAGATGAATGGAGTTTTTGTTATCGAATAGTTTTGCATGGACAAGTTCAGTAACTCTATTCATAATATTACTTAAGTTATTTGTATTAAAAAAAAATGTTCATAAAGTTTATTTTTTTGTAAAAAAATTAGTTACAAATGACTTCATAAACTCTAGAAAGCAAAAAAAAAAAAATTAAAATAATATATATAAAATAAAATATATTTTGATTGATGATGACCAGAGTAGTTAGTTCCTCAACTACCGGTAGATGGCACTCTGGCGACGCCGTAAATTTTGCGATCACATTGTGATCACAAAATCAGATGTCTTGGGCTAGTGGTGTCTTAGTCAGTTGGTAGAATGTTCCTCCTGCCAAGCCATTAGCATATTCATATTGTAAAATAATATAAGAAAAAGTTAGCATACTTCACTGCTTATAAAATATAAAAATATTATGATTGTATCACACACAATCTAAAATTTTATTAAAATTCTAAGTTTTCCTTAAATTTGCCGTATATCATTACTTTTCAGAATTTGATCCTTAACAGCAACACTATCGTATGGTGTAATAATAGAGGGTGTAATTTTTCTAAATCAATGGGTTCGATTCCCATCTAGGATTATAGGTTTTTAAAAAATCTAATGATGAGGTTTTAAGTTTCATCAAAATCAGGCTCGTGACTCCTTTGAGCATTTTTGTATATATAACGTTCTCGCCAGTTATTTTTTATTATATATTTGCAGAAAATAGGTAACTACATAATAGGTGTCACCAAATTGAGAGGCCACATCCAACCTCACCTACAAGTGAGGCACCTGCTGATCTATCAAATCTCTCTCTCTCTCTCTCTCATATCGTATTCGATCTCGCTGTCGTACTGTGGAAAACATCATTACCAGAGTGGTTCGAACCATAGTTCATCTACCGAACGAAAGTGGGCCTAATACGCCCCACATACAACCGGGCCGTCTCATCAACATCATCGATAGTATATGTGCTATAAAAGTGCCCCCAGTCGCTAGACGTCGCGTCAGCTCGGCTTTTCATCAGGCGGACATTCAGAGTGGGCATCACATTAGCGACAAAATGGCTGTTGCTTCAGAGGAATTCTAATAATTTGCTAAGTATAAAAAACTTTTACTCATTTAGAATCACCATAAAGCATCGTTTCTATTGCGAAACAGCCAGTATGGGAATGTCCTCTGGCTGCGACAATGCACGTACACACTTGTGAGAATTAATAGGCGTCTCATTATTTTGTGTAGCCGGCATTGAAGTGGCTACCGTAAGGTCTTGCGTTGTAAATTTAGGTACTTTGTTAAACGCGATATTTTTTTTGTTAAGTTAAAATTTACTATTACCTACTAGTGATCGCTATATTGTGGACCAGTTGACGTCCCAAACATTAAAAACATTATCTGGACATATTGCCCCCAATTCCTGCCCAAACGGAAAAGCTCACGATACATAAATTGTTTAAGTCAAGGAATTTCGTGGAGTTTCGGGTAAGCGGGCTACATTTGACTGGAACTTAACACGAAATTTGACATAAGAAAGCTAAATGGTGCAGTATGTTCTCGAATTGTTGACGCTTCGGTCACTCAGCCTATAACCAGTGGTTTGGCTTTTTGTAGGTGGTAATTTACGCGAAGCCGGGACACATCAACAGGTTTGCACCCAATTTAGTGGGGACCAACATAGCTACTAATAAAATATGAGAATGTCTTTCGCCAAACCTCTCGCGGATTGAGCTAGAGGTATGATTATAATGTACCTACTTGTGTTAGGTAATATCTATGTGATATAAACCTAAGGTTACTAAAGTTAAAGTGACATCATCAGAGATTGAAATCTCTGATGATGCCGTAAGGTGAAACCGGTCTGCAAAAATAAAATTATAACAGTCGAAAAGTAATGTGTTTTTGTGCAATATGTGTAGCAGATTCCACCAAGTGCCGTCAATCGACAGTATAAATAGTGGTTAAAGTGACATCATGACGATTGAGGAAATCTATAAGATATATTTTATAATAAAATTTTATGTTGAACAATAATTAAGTACTCAGTAACAAACTATCGCAGTAAAACAAATTCAGTTTCCCACGATACTGGTTTTGAACTTGGGACTATGTTTATGCGTTAATTATTCATTTTGTTATTATCATGCGTTTTACTTTGTCATGATCTCATTGCCTTATGTAAAGTATATAATTGAACTAGTGCAGATATATGTAATTGTTATTAAACTTATTTTATTGTTTGATATGCTTGCCGTTTGATATAATAGTCTGAGACGCCCAGGACTTTAATTGGCTGTGCTTCAGCGGCTGGCACGTAAGATTTTGTTGCCTTTTATTAACATTTCATCGCAAGGAAACGGGTTTCAAATTAGTTTTTCAAAATTACAATATATTGTAATAAAAAGTAGCAGCTATAGCTGCTACTTTTTATTAAATTAATTCGGCCATTTTGGACATTACCCATTATAAATGTGCCCGGTGATGGCAATAGGCTTGCCCCTATTGCTTGTGAAGCAGTCAAAATGAAAGAATACATATCAAAATTCAAAGGTAGAAAGAAAGTAATAGGTTATTTATTTTCCATTCTAATAAGACAACAAATTAACGCGAAACACCACTTTTTGCTCGCTGAATTAGATAAATTTTATTATCACCCAATATTGCTTCACTGTTCTTTGCAGCATTTTTGTAGAAGGTAACTTATAAGCCGGTTTTTACATTTTGCAGATACTGTAATAAATAGCGCCTACAATACTTTGTATTTTTTAAGTCCGTGGCTCAAGCCCTACGTCCATTCCCCGGCGCTCTACGTACACACACACTCGGAAGAATGTTGAGGTCCAAGTTCGTATTCCCTAAATTACCACGCGGACGAAGTCTCGGACGTCCTCCAGTTTTAAGAATATCTCATAAATTATAAACCTACACAAACCTTTCCTCCAGAACAACTATCCATTGGTGAAAACCACATCAAAATCAGTTGCGTAGTTTCAAAGATCTAAGCATACATACGGACCGGACTTTGTTTTAAGTATACTATGTTATGATTTCGTAAGTATATTCTTTATTTCACTTTGATTTGGTGCGGAATTTTGTGTACTATTCAATTGTATTGTCTCATTCTCTTTTGTACAAATTAAATGTTTTCTTACTTTCCTTCTTTTTCGCAGATCCCAACTTTGTGATCATCACAAAAACATCAGAAATTACCGTTAAAATGTAACAATAATATAATATTTGTGCCAATTCTAAAACACTCAAGTTCACGGCCATGACATAGCAGTTACAGCGGACCAGTCTCAGTACCTATTCATTACTCGTAATCTTACGCTTGTTCTACTCAAGTTCAAGCTGATTCCTATCAACTGGATAATTGTTTACAGGTTTATGTAATTTGTATTTAATTTGTAATTATATGGTATTTGTTTTTATTACTATTGAATCATTGATTTGATTGCTAATACAATGCCATTAAGACATTGAAATCTCATTGCTTTCGGACTGAGTTTAGTTAAAATTTCGATATAGCGATAGTTATCAGTTTTATATAGGTATAAAACTTGATTTTTTAAATCTTTTTTATTTGATAGGTATTGTGTACTTTGTCCTCCGAGTTAGTCAGCAACTCCAAATCTGTTTATTTCACTTACGTTGACACAACGCAACGTTCTCGTATCACGGTGTTCCTCACTTTATCCACCAATGTCACCCCAGCCAGTCTTTTCTATACTTCTGATAATATCTGCCAACCACCAGATCTATGACGGTCTCCATACTAATTCAAGTAGGGTTCATGGATTAATATGGAGACCGTCACACTCTCTAAAACAGCCAGGCTGATCACGACAAGGCAATGTTTCCATCCTATCCGACACCGACAAAATTCGGCCAATGAATAGGATACCTACTTACCCACTGAGTTTTTCTGTCATTCGATTTCTCATGCTCATATTGACGGGGTATGTACAGAGCACAGATTGATGGAAAAGGACAAAAAAAATATAAGTTGTGCCTACAGCATGCTACAGCATACCTATATCAATATATTAACATGATTGATTATCACAAACCTACTTACACTCCAGTCTGCAGCACGGGCAAGCATATAACACACACACATATCACGCATATATCCCCGAAGGGGTAGGCAGAGGTGCATTACACACCCACAATTTGCCAGTATATTTAGTCTCACGTTATTAAGTGGGACTAAAAATACTGGCAAATTGTGCATACATTTAAATGTAGACAGGTAAATAAAAATGCAACGTGTAGTAGTGCAAGACAATTCCTGAAATCCTTGAATGCATGGATACCCTCTTGGGACGTAATTCCAAAAACAGTGTGAAAAAATCTTAATCTCCAATCTTCAATTACACGATTAATTCACTAAAACATTGTTTTAATTATATATCGTCCGGGTTTTTTTCGTAATTATACATTTTAAAGATATTGACCCGCTCATTGTGATGTCGACAACAAAGAATAAAACAGGTTTAATTTTAAACTATTCATGAAAATTCTAAGTGAGGTTGAATGATTCGTCTATTGTATGTACCGTTTTATTTTAAAATTGTATTTTTCTTATGTTTTATGTTACAATAATAAAGTGTAATACATCCAGACATAATATTTTGTTTAAAAAAATAGTAATACAATAAACATGATGTATGAAACATTATAAGTTTTGTATTTCTTGTTTCTATTTCAAATAAAATATCAAATAATCATAACATAATATAAATCATTCACTTCCGCTATCTTTCGGTCATAGATCTTTAAAACTACCCAACGGATTTGATGTGGTTTTCACTAATAGAGTGGTTCTCAAGAAGGTTTTTGTGTTTATAATTTGTCAAGCGAACGAAGCCACTAGTAATACTATAAAGGCTACTGAAATAAGGTTCCCATTCATGCTGCTACATTTTCCAAGTTACTATGGTGGTCCCACGTTCTACCTTCATGTTCTATTTTCCAACCAGTGAACGGATTGCTATGCTATAAAGGCTATTGTTTCTTGAAGTGGAAATATTAGTTAAAAATGTGGCCTATTAGTTAAAAAGTAACCAGCCTTCAAATTTTAAATTAAACCTTTTAATCATATTCACACTCTAATTACAATGACGTTATCATCTTTAACATTGAGACAACAATGATGAATTAAACCACAGGCTTTTTTCACAGTTTGTGACTCAGTGGACATCGCGTGGTAATCATATTGTGAATCATACTGGAGGGACCTAGCATGAAATGACTGATTGTTATCTGTACCGTGAATTATCAATTTTTTATGGTTATTGCACGGAAATTGGTCATTTATATAATGAATCCTATTTATATTATACATAGTTATACAGTGTGTACAGTGTAAACTAGGTATGCAATGCATGTTGCTGTTGCAAAAAACGGAGCAAAGTGTTAAATTTTCGAACGACAACGATTATTTTTTTTATTTTCAACTTTTTTGTTTTTTTTTGTTCTAAACCACCCTCACGCCACACGTTATCACTGTGGTAAGTTTGAAGGAGATCGGTTCAGGCGTTTAGGAGGAGTATTCGGACAAACGAAATACATGAGTCGCCTAAGATTGAGCTTCGCTTAATAACAAACAAAGGAATCGGTATGGGAAAGTCTGAAACTATAAGACGTACGAATATCTATTTTTAGGGATCATGTTATCTATTTAAGTAAAAATAAAAACTGAATTTTTATTCATTTTCAAACGACTTCCAAAAATGGAGGAGGTTCTCAAGTTAACAGTATGTTTTTTTTATTTATTTTATGTTTGTTACCTCATATCTTTGTAGTGGGCAAACCGATTTTGAAAATATTTTTTTTTATTGAATACTTCCCAAGTGGTCTAATTTTCATTTGATCCCATTCCAACAATAATTTGATCCCATTTCGGTAATTTGAAGTCGGTTGTTGTGTCAATTTTGACGTGTATTTATAAAAACTTGTAAGTACCTACTCAGCTCGAGAATCATACCCGGACATTTGAAAATTAAAACTAACACAATTTCTATATACTCGTAGATATGGATTGTGTATATTCTAAGCAGTAAATGTTACTATATTTATTTAGTCACTTACAATTTTCCAGTAGGTTTTAGGTTAGGTTAGTAACCTACTGGAAAATTGTCCCTATTAGGCTTGTCCCTATTTCGTAATAGGGACAAGACTATTGCCATAACCGTGCCTCTTAGAAAACCAATCACTTCAAACTTACAATTGTCCCTATTAGGCTTGTCCCTATTTCGTAATAGGGACAAGACTATTGCCATAACGGTGCCTCTTAGAAAACCAATCACTTCAAACTTACAATTGTCCATATTAGGCTTGTCCCTATTTCGTAATAGGGACAAGCCTATTGCCATAATCGTGACTCTTAGAAAACCAATCTCTTCAAACCTAAATTCTAATAACCGGATGTTACATACATACAATTTCTACTGTCAGAGCTTTCAATGATAATCGACCTTCGCCAATAATTTTCTTGGTCTCACGGTCTAATATTATTGCCGTTATCGAGAGTTTTAAATTTGCCAAAATTCCTTACGGCAACAGGCGGCGGAATCATTTATTTCCCAAATAAGCATTTTTTTAATATTTCGATAGAAATTAAAAATCGCAAATACTGAAATGTCATCGACAGAACCCACGACCTTTTCCTAACAAGTGGAATACTCTGACCACTGAGCTACGATGACCAATACAGACATCATCCTATCTTTGCTTCATATATAATTTCTAGATTAAGGTTAGCGTTTTAATTTTTGTGATTATGGAAATATATTAATCAAATTTTATTATCCACTTTTCAGTTAGACGCACAGCAGCGCTACACGTTATTCCAGAGAGGTCTCTGGGAAGCTGCACAGCAAATTCCCAGTGTACCACTTCGAGATTATCCAACCTACAGGCAATTGAGGTTTTTGTCCATCATCGGGCCTGCAGCGTTGCCTCCTGATCAACTGGATAGAGTAAGTTTCTAATGAGACAACTTTACTTTTCGACTAGCGACCACCTTTTTTTTAAATTCCGCGGCCGCATCCTTGGGCTGTCTCTCGAACGCACGCTGAAGGTTTTTCCAGTGGCACCACACGGACTTTGACCAACTGTGTGGCCTCTTCGGAGGTTTGGTCGGGATGAGAATGATGAGTGATATACCTAACATAAAAGTATCAAATTAAACACTAAGTATTTGATCACGTGATTGCCGCAATGGGACGAAATAATTGCCAAATTAAAATGGAAGCACACGGGAGCACATAAAAAAACACATTCTAATTGAGAAGCTCCCTGTTTTCAAGTCGGTTAGGAAAGTACATTATCTGAGCCACTGTCTGTGACTACATTCATACTTTTCATTACATTTAAATGCCAAACTCGTTTTCCAGTACAATCGCATCATAAACGACATGTTAGCAGTTTACAACACAGCTGAAGTATGCGCTTACAATGAACCTTTCAAATGTGGGTTGCATCTCCAACCGGAGCTTCAGCACACCATGTCACACTCCCGAGATTGGGATGAGCTGCAACATGTGTGGACTGAGTGGAGACGAGTCACTGGTAGGAGAGTCAGGGACCTGTATGAGCAGTTAGTTGATTTAACCAACCAAGCTGCAAGGTTGAATAGTAAGTATTCATTTTGTTACATACACGAGTATAAGGTCAGAGAACGGCATTTTACCGTTCACACTCCTCCCTCCGAAGGGTAGTTCTGGTACAACACATCCGGTCACAATAAGTTACCCTGGCACTTATTATAATCAAGCAGCATAATATGCAAAAATAATTATCTAAATGGCGTTTTTCGAGATATGGGACGGACGGAGCAAGAATTGAATTGAAGATTGATTACACCGGTCCTAGCTGTTAAAATTTATACCATTTCAAATTAACAGCTTTTTTATTAATGCATAATGAAAGTATATAAATACTTTGTCTCTATCCGTCTGTGTGTCTGCTGTACCTTTTCATTAAAATAATAAAACGCCTACAAAAATAGCAATAACGTGTAGTGTATTGTATGATTGCTATTTAAAAACTGTGAAGCGCTGTAGCAAGTTATATTTTAGAATCCAACTCTTAACTGATATTTAAACGAGACTTAACCGTGATAATTATATAAGCATTTTACGGTTCTCCAACAGTTCATTTGGATAGCTACCAAAAACAACCGTGATCACGGGTTGATTACCTTAAACATCTTATTTCTTGTCTATTATTCTAGATTTCACGGACGCTTCAGCTTACTGGATGTTCCCTTATGAAACTGGAAACATGCGGCAAGAAGTTGATGCAGTTTGGGAACAGGTATTGGAACTATTTTTATAAAAATAATAGTTTGATAAAACTAAAAAACACGCTTTTATAGAGAATCCAACTAAAAAGTAGAAAATAAATTTTAATAAGTTTGAATTAAGAAAAGTGTAAATAAGAAATAAATGTATATTATTGTAAAAAATACTAATGAAAGAAAACTGCATGTAGCGGAAATGCGAATGTTAAGATGGATGTGTGGTGTAACAAGGATGGATAGAGTAAGGAACGAGTATATTAGAGGAAGTTTGAAAGTTGCCCCAGTAAATGAAAAAGTGAGAAGCGAACGGCTATCATGGTATGGACATGTTATGAGAAGAGAGGAAAGTAATGTGGTTAGAAAGGTGCAAAGTATGAATGTAGATAGCCTGAGAACTCGAGGTAGGCCCAAGAAAAGATGGATAGAATGTGTGAAAGAGGATATGACCAGGAAAGGAGTGACTGAGGAAATGACGTGTGACAGGGATGTATGGAAGATGAAAACATGTTGCGCCGACCCCAAATAATTGGGATAAGGGCAGGCAGATGATGATATTGTAAAAAATACGTTCAATCGAATTATTGTATTGTCATCGGTCTTTGACAGGTTTGCAAAGTTTAAATTAAATCTGACCGTTCAAAGTAGGGCAAAATCGAACCCAAAAGAGTGGGTTACAAAAATACAAGTGAAGCTAATAAAAGCGTAGTAAAAACAGACCCTGCAACTGCAAACATTGTTTCGCCTTTGGGTGGGCGACCCATATACCCACTTAGGAGCTTTAAAAATAGTCTAACAAAAATTTTCATAAAAATCAGTCAAATCGTTTCAATCATTAACTGCGAAGCGGTTTAACATTGATACTTGCCTTGAAGTGACTGCCAGCTAACTTCCACAATCTGTCGAATTGAGGGATCTAATCAGCCGTAACGTCTGCCATAGATATTACATATTTCCTAACTAGTATAGTTACTGCTGTAAGTATTAACAGTAATGTTTTTTCCATAGGTTAAACCTCTGTACGAACTCCTACACGCGTACGTTCGTCGTCGTCTTCGTGAATCGTACGGCCCAGAAAGAATCTCACGTTCCGCACCCATCCCAGCCCATGTCCTGGGCGATATGTGGGGCCAGAGCTGGTCTGGAATAGTGCCCGTCACACTGCCTTACCCTGGAAAGACGCTAGTGGATGTTACTCCAGAAATGAATAAACAGGTATGTGTGTAATAATAATATTATTTAGAAATAAACGATCAGTTCTTTCTTCAGAGATATGTTTTGATTTCTATTGCCTGGAAATTACTTCTTGGTTTTTTGATTGATTAATCAACCTGTCAATCAAACGCGTGCTTGGCTTTACACCTTACATATTCTATAGTTCTAGTACTACTACTACAGCTTTTACGTCTAAAACAGACGAGGCAAGGTTTGGTGGTAGCCAATAATATGCTTGACATGAAAAACCCGTGGCTGTGAGGAGCTCCTAGTAGTAGCTGGCTAAAACTAGGCGTAGTGGCACTTCGGGTATATACCGTAATATCTGCGTTTTTCTCCTTTCAGGGCTTCTCACCTCTTACGATGTTCCAATTGGCTGAGGAATTCTTTGTATCAATGAACATGTCAGCGATGCCCAACGAATTTTGGGCACTCAGTGCTTTGCAGCAGCCAGCCGACCGTCACATACATTGTCAGCCGTCTGCGTGGGATTTTTGTAACAGACATGATTACAGGTATCTACATAGTCTATACTTCACTGCTACTCCACTCCAATGGGGTATAGCGTGATTTTATTTAGCCTTTATTATTCGCAAAAAATGTAGTTTTATATATGTGAAAGCAATTTTCAAATCGGTTCAGTTGTTACGTAGAATATTCAATGTGAACAAACAATACAATAGTTCCTCTATTTAATATTAGTAGGTATATATTTTTGAATCATAGCAGAACAATATTTTCAATTAATAATTTTTAATGCGGAGAGAAAAATGTCAAGAGTTAATCTTATCAATTACAGAATCAAGATGTGTACGCACGTGGATATGAAAGATTTGATCACTGCTCACCACGAGATGGCGCACATTGAATACTTCTTGGCGTACAGAAATCTCCCGAAGGTGTTCCGTGATGGAGCCAACCCCGGTAAGTACAGTTCTAACTATTATCAAACATGCAGCCATGCCTCTTTTCCTCTGGGTTAGGCAGAAACTAATAATTTTCCCTTGCTACCGTTTACAAGCATTTTGGGCATCATTGGCAAACCTGGTTCGTTTTTAAGCAGCTTGTACCGTCTGTTGGTAAGGGTGACTCAGCTGCGAAGATGTTGATACTACTAGGGCCCCTTAGCACCCAATAATAATTTCAATGAATAAAACACCAACGTAACATTCTTATTTAATTCCAAAACCATTAACTTAATAACCACATCATCGCCATACAGCCAACACACAGCGCCACCTGTTGACGAAGTACCGGCACTGAGTTACACAGGTCTGTGTCACAAGTACAATATGTGACAAAAAGATCCCCTGTGCCGACAACACGGCGGCATGGGTTCTCATTAACGTCTTCTGGGGCGAGGTATCCGCATTGACGCACTACTCGTACTTTATTGTAGACTGAAAAAAAAATAGTATAAAGAATTACATACATACAGTTTCTTGGTGACGCAAAACTATCTTGACTATATTTTGATATACATAATGAAACATAGCTCTTGCGCATAAGGTAGAATCACAAGTATTAGAACAAAAAAAATTGCGTTTGTATTTTTAAAGCAATGGTTTTGCTTAAACTATTCTTAAAATTTTAAGAAACAAATTATAAATAGATCACAAAAACTGATGTCATCGGCAGGACTCGAACCCACGGCCACGGCCTCACAGGGGGAATGCACTGACCACAGAGCCTGGCCCTTACACCACCTACGCTAACCTTAATAGCGAGATCTAGAAATTATGAACATGATATGAAGCAAAAATTCGATGTTGTCGGTATTGGTCATCGTAGCTCAATGTGGTCAGAGCATTCCCCTGTTAGGGAAATACCGTGGATTCGAGTCCTGCCGATGACATCAGGTTATGTGATCTATTTATAATTTCTTTCTTAATATAAAAAAAAAATAGTATTACTTGCCACTACAATTTTTTTTAAAGATCTAACCAATGAGTGATGTCCTGTCGCAGAGCGATTGGCATTCAAATGTGTGCGGAATAAAAATTCAGCCACTAAAACGATTCAATCTCCTCAATTGGTAGTTTGAATGTAGGTATAGTCACAGTACAGTTGTTCAGAAGACAAATGTTGCCGATCGAAGCTGCAATATGTAGCATCCCTGCTGTGGCCCTTAATTGTCATGCGTAAGCAGGATAATGTTAAACCTATTAAATCTTCAATATGAATCTTGGTAAATTTGAGTTCAAGGTCCCTCTACAACCTGGGTACTAGGTCTGTTCTGAGTGTAGGTACTGTAGTATCTTTAAATAAAAAAGCAGATACTACTGTGCTACCAATTATTGTTTATTGAAACTAAATGATATCGCGATCTACAACTTATTCAATTACATACAGCGCCATCTAGTGACATAAAGTTACACGTGACGCCAAATGCAGTCGATTTGTTGTGATATCAGTTAGCTGAGAACGTGTTCTTTTGGTATAATGAAATACTCACTTTCCATCTTAATTGACCTGCAGTAGTTAGGTTCCCCGACGTCAATATGTTCAGGCGGGTCTTTTAGAGAACAGTTGATAATGCCCAAGCTAAACGGGTCGAAGTGCTCCCCACAGCGAGGGTCAAACTCGCTGTTGCAGTCGTAACATAGTATTGATGATGCTGAAAAATAAATCAGATGTTTTATGGTCTAACTACAGAACTTCGATATAGCTCATGGGCTGTGAAGGTCAGATGGCAGTCGATTCACATAAAATATCAAAGTTCAGCTGCAACGAAGTTACACTGTAAAGCCAACCCCAAGTGGGTTGGGAAAAGACTCAGTGGATGATCACTGATTTTTTCATCATTGATTGATGACTTCATTATTGTTATACCTACAGATTTATCGTTTCGGTTTAACGCATGTTAGACTCACGTAATGATATCTGTGGAAATCATTATAGTAGTTAAGGAGCGTTAGGCCCGGCGCCCATTTGTCAGCTTTGGCAAGAATAAGAATTTTAGGTTGCAATTAGGAAAATATACGTTAAATTCATGAGTCATAAGTTAAAATTTCCACAGAGGAACTGTCGTACATCCTATGACGACAGTTCCACCGTGATCATAGCACTTGTAACAGTGCCTCCATCGACTCCAAATACCCGTTATAGAAGCGAAATATCAGAAACTCACAAACAAAATATTACATAGTAAATATCCCGTTATCCATTTTAAGCTGTCTTGTTGCCTACAAAAATTGAGTCAAGTTCAACTGCAACATATGTAATCCTATTTACGAGTTAACTTTACGGTTTCATTTAGGTCGCTACGGGTTTAACGTATATGTATGGAAGAAAAATAGGTTAAGGTCCCATGACATTACTCACTATAACCTCAGTCGAAAGATCATAGGTTTAGGTTTTCTTTATAATGTGCGTTAACACAAAAAATCATGTCTAGATCCCGAAGGTACGCCCACATTTCGCCAGCCACTTTTACCGGGTATTTTATTTACAAGAGACTCCTCGGAAGCGGAAGAGAAGAGAGTTGTACCGTGATGATGTTGGTAGGACCTCTTAGCATCCACTGTTTAGTCTACCACACACAGTGCCGCTAGGGCACAATTCGCCGGCTTTTGCCACATCCTGCCGGCACTGTCTGTAGTAGCCATAGTCACTACCTTCTTTAAATACATGACTGTGTACATAGGCTATGTATTGGACGAGAAATTTTATTGAATAGTAAATTTATGTAATGCAAGATTAATTTATAAAAAAATATTCTTCTATTTTTTAGTTTTTGTATTTTTCTTGCTTTGGAACCTGTGTAAGTGTTTGTTTTGTAGAATAATAAAATCTTCTTTCTTTCTAAAAACAAAATCCGACTGGTGATCTTCAAAATTTTAGACCTGACCTTAGAATTTTAGAACCGCATCAAATTCGGTACATCAGTTAAACCAAAGCAGGATTCATGCCACAGACCAACGGAAGATAAACAGGTTCAACTTAAAACACCCCTTGTTTTACGTCGAGGGTTACAAACTAAATGATATTGGTATTAGTCCTATGAGGTCAACTAGAGAACATCGACTTATTTCAACCAATGATATCGCAGGAAACGTCGGTCACGTGACCCTTATTATACATTTTTTGAGTCTTCAGTCGCTCTCATCTCATCTCATCTTGCTGTTATATTAAGATCTTTGAAATTCACTCACCATTTTTAATACTGTACAATAAAGTTGTAACTATGATCAGAAAACTAGTTAAATATGTCATTTTTAACTGCTCACTCACGTACAGTTACAGGCAGTGTCACAAAGTAACTGAATTACTTTAGTTTCTGGTAATTGAGTTAGTGAAGACTTAGTTTGCTTTGTGTGCGATATTTGAGATGTATGGTTACGTGTTTTTAACCAACTAAAAGGAAGAGGTTCTCAATTCGACTTCTTTTTAGGGTTCCGTAGTAAAAGTCTCGGGACACTTATAGTTTCTTCATGTCCGTCCGTACTTGACTTTCCTCACAAACGGTTAGTGCTACATCATGAAACTTTGCATGGATGTGTTTATTTACTAAGCCTACAAAGTGCTAAAATAAAATTTCGGAAAATATTTTATTTGGGAAATAATAAAATAAAGAAAGAAAGAATATTTTTATTTACCTTCCCTACACGTAAAGTGGGGATGTTATTTTTTCTCGCGTTTATGTTTATGTTATGTTTATATTATTATTTATATCGTATGGGATTTAAGTATCCGTTTGCGAGATATTTAGCTTTGAAAAGCATGTTTTTGCGAAAACAGGGCGTCCCCCCATCTAAAATCTAAACGGCTGGCGTGAAGAATCTGAAAAAAATCATGATGGTAGTCCATGTAATGAACTTTGAAGGAAAACTATAACGGATAGTATAACTCTGTTAGATCAGGAGTTAAAGATGCTGTTATGGGTAACTACGGAACCCTATCTTGTGCGTGGTTCGACACGCACTTGGCCGGTTTTTTATGTTTGTTACCTCAAAACTTGCAACTGGGTGAACCGATTTTGAATATGTTTAATTGAAAGTTAGTGGTCCCCATGTGGCCCCATTGCAAATTGGTCCCATTTCGGCACTTGAAGTCGGGTTTTTGTTAACAAATTATTTTTTTATATATTTACTAGCGGATGCCCGTGGCTTTACCCTTTATAATATCAGATCGTAAAGCCAGTATCTTTTTGTGGATTCAGTCAAAAATGTATCGCTCGAGTTAGCAGTTGTTACTTGAATATTAAACAAATAACATGGAAAAGATTAGAATATTTAAGTACGTTCCTATCGCGAGATGTAGATCAAAGTTCTTAGTTTTATATAACAATCTATTTACATTGCAAGAAGCTATTAACCTACATACGTGAAATAATACTCCACTGTCGGTTATTGCATGTCGCCCGCTCTGTAGAGATTCTATGGAACATCGTACCTGACTGTTGATATTAAGGTTTTGGATTACAGAATAGTTACCTTAGAGATTACAATAGACTAGCTGTTCCATCGAATTTCGTGTCAACTTTCAACGATTCCCTATAGATGTTCTACGAATATTTCAAGACAAATATTACCAAACATTCTCGAGAGCGAGACAACGAGACAAACGAACTCATTTTTAATTAAAAGAAAAAAAATATTGGTAACGGCGATAGTGAGAATCATTTATTTATTGCTGAACACAGGTAAATTATTACAAGGTTATCCTAGATGATACAGGAATCTAATTCCGCTGTGCTCTGCCTCACCGAGCATGCAATATTTATAGGACGATACAATAATGTCATTTACATATTAGAATAAATTAGAAAAATAAACCAATGGGGTAAGATGTTGAATTTTTATAGAGAACAGTTGTTCTCTTTGAGACAGTCTTGAGAATGCCTCGTGAGTAGGTGAAACATATGTCGACGTTTATAATGTCTTCTATTTAGCGAAATTAGTGCAATTATGTAAAAATTCAACATCTTACCCCATTGTTTTATCATGGACTTTCGCCCGGTAACGCCTGATTCCATTCAATTAGAAAAATGGCAAAATTACAAAATAATTTGAATTACAAATATCAATAATAATGTAAGTAAGTACCTATAAAATGTAAATGAAAGCTTTATTATATGGGACCAACATAATATTGTTTCTATTACCTATTGTACCCGGTAAGGGCTATAGGCTTGCCCCCTAGTACATAGGACCAACAAACCCACCGATAAATTATAGATAATGTACCTCGGTTACCCTGTTGGTATGTTTGTATAGGACATCAACGAACATACTGCTTTGGTAATTTGGTCGGTATTGCATCGACTTTCGACTCCAGAGTCTCGAGATCCCCGGGTCGATTCAAATATTTACGCATAGAACACACCCAAACCAGGCTTATGTCACTCGCCTAACAATCGCAAGAAATACGTGACGTCAGCGACAACTTGAAGTTGTAAGTCAATAAGGGTTGTCTCTTGTTTTTGATACGGCATTGACCATAGAGTTGATATTGAGGCATTAACGTCATAATTATTTGTCAAATTATGCTGGTACGTTCCTGCAACCCTAACGTTCGAATTATGTTCTCTGTAAACAAAAGAATGTGCTTTAATTAACGTCGGAGTGCAAGTTTTGTATGTAACATTCTCTATTCTGTGCCCAAACTCCGAAACAAACATTTGTGGATCACACTCGAATCGAACCCGAGACTCCGGAGTCCAAAGCCGATGCACTACCAACCAACCACCGAAGCAGTCAATATATGTATGTATTTATAAATAAATATAAAAGTATGTTTATCAGTTGTCTAGATCCCATAGCATAAGCTCATAGCTTAGTTTGGGCTAAATGACGTAGTGTGAGCATGTCCAAAAATATTTATATTTATAGATATTGATACGCGAAAGTTTAAAAGTGAAATTGACAATTTATTCAAATTAAATTTCAAACAAATTACTTTGTTTTGGTTCAAAAGCAACTCATTGTACAAGAGTTAAATAACAAGTGCGTATATTTTACATAATAATTAAATATGAGCCGTAGTTACTTGTGAAATGTAGAACACAACACGTTGGGAAACTTAATCCAAGTAATATAATACATACGGCTGTTTAATGTGTACTCTTTTAGTAATAACTAATAAGTAACACTGGGACTGGCTTTTGGAATTTTTTTAAAGAGAGGATATTTTTAATAATAATATTTATTTATTCATTACTTAAGCATATTTTACACGAGGTCGTAGCCTACTAGGTCGCCGCAGTTGCAGATCGCAGGAGAACGTACCGTTACGCTGCAGCATATATTTGGGCGAAGCGAGTTTAAATTCAAAATTCTGGCATCGTAATAACCTGGGTAATTCTGTAAGCTATTGATGAGTGCAAGAAAATCCGAAATCGGCCGAGTATTCGCCGAGAAACAATTTAACATGAATCGTTTGAAAAATAATTTGAGTCACCCGTTGAGAGCTCCGCTCGCTTTCGGCTCGCTTCGCTCAATAATTTGAGTCACCCGTTGAGAGCTCCGCTCGCCTTCGGCTCGCTTCGCTCAATTAATAATAATTACTTAGCTGTCATTAATTTAATACTGACAGACAGACAGACACATATCACGCCTATATCCCCGTAGGGGTAGGCTGAGGTGCATTACACACCCACAATTTGCCAGTATTTTAGTCCCACGTAATAGGGGGCAAGATTATTGCCGTCACCGGGCACATTTATAATGGGTTATGTCCAAAATGGCCGAATTAATTTAATAAAAAGTAGCAGCTATATTGTAATTTTGAAAACAAATTGAAACCCGTTGCCATACGATGAAATGTTGATTAAAGGCAACAAAATCTTACGTGCTAGCCGCTATGGCACAGCCAATTAAAGTCCTGGGCGTCTCGGACTAAAGGGTTCGAGACGCCCAGGACGGTCTAAGATTTAATACTATGAAACATTAAATGATTACCAGGGATCTTATAGTGCTAAGGTTTAATTGCATAGGTATTAAATGTTCGCGCCTGAACTAGGTAGTCCTGTATCTCAGGCGTGGCGCTCATTAGGTGCCTTCTATAGTTATGAACTTTCTACAGTGCTCGGTAACCGGTGGGACCAAAAAATGACTGGCAATGAGTGGGTGTATAATAAACCTACCCTGTCGGTACAGACGTGACGTGCCTGTCTACTTTTAAGTAATAAAAACCGGACAAGTGTAAATCGTTTGTGCGTCTACTCCTCCGAAACGGCTCGACCGATTTTGACCAAATTTGGCATGCTGGTTGACATCATACCCGGGAGTGCATATATCTGAAATTATGAAAATAGAGCTTGTGCTATGGGATCTAGACGACTGATAAACATACTTATATATTTCTAAATACATACATATTAGACGTAGAAAACACCCGCCTCTAGAACTCCTGAACTAACAGAGTTAGGTGTCTGATCCGTTATAGTTTTCCTTTAAAGTTCATAACATAGACTATCACCATGAAAGGTGGTGATTTTCGTTTAGTTCCATTTAAATTTGGCACCATTCCGATATTTTAGATCCATAATTTTTGAGTTCACTTGGTCCACACATGATCACGCTTCGGTCATCCTTGCCCTCTTTTTATTATTGTAACAGAATTATTGTATTTACTGGCGAATAAAAAGAGTGGCCGTGAGTTTGTCTTGCCAGGTTCTTTCCTCACAGGCTCTACCTATTGCCTTGCGAATCTGGCGGTAAATGTAAATGTAGAAGCATTTTCTTTTTTTGACGTTCATAAGTGTTACTTTGTGACCTACATGAATAAAGATATTTTGATTTTTTTTTTATTTTATAATCGGTTTTATTGCTAAAATAATTTTCAAGTATTTTTTTCAAGTTTTTTACCGAAGTAACAACGTATTGTTAGTAATTAACTTATTACGCATATTTCTTTTAGATATTAACTTATTACGCACACTCTGTTTGGTCGTATGTTCTAATTGCAACTCATGGAATTTGTAACGATTACAGTAACCTCGTTACACAAGTGACGCGCATCTCGTATCTTGTCTGAAATCTATGACATAGAGTTACTGGAAGAGGTATGGGGGAGAGGGGTATGCAGACAATGTGGTTCTGTACCCAAAGGGTATAACGGGAATCTTATTACTAAGACTCCGCTGTCCGTCCGTCCGTGCGTCTATCACCAGACTGTGTCTCATGAACTGTGATAGTAACTAGGTATGCAATGCATGCTGCTAATTGCAATTGTTGAACGGAGCAAATGTTTTTATTACATATCAGAATCAGATTCGAACACTTAAATTAATTAATCGAATGAAAAAAAAACTATTTTTATTATTGACGCACGTGTTTCCAAGGCAACCATTTAATCATCTGGTTTTTCGGTGGTGTCCAGGACATTTTCGGTGATTATTCCTCCGTGGTTAGCTCTATTTTCATGATTTCAGAGATATGCACTCCCGGGTATGATGTCGACCAGTTTACCCCATTTTTGCTCAAAATCGGTCGAGATTTACACTTGTCTTGTCTCCTAAGATTGAGCTCCGCTCAAAAAAGTTGAAATTTTCATAGATGATGTATTTCTGTTGCCTCTATAACAACAAATAATTGTTCCCAATTCCCACGGGAAACGTTATCGGGATAAAAAGTAGCAAATGTCACTTGGGGATAGTGTAGCTATGTTTAAGGGAAACATAATTTAAAATTGGTTCAGTAGTTACGTTTAGATGTTAGCCACATCTAGTTTTATTCAACGCTATGAATTTTTACCAAAAATTTCACTGTTTATTGTGGTCGTCGCTCGACGCAAATACGAGGTCAAGTTCAGTTAACTAGATTATTTATTCTTTGACAATTATTATTTAAAAATGGCATACCGTCGAGCCCCTCTTAAGAGAGGCTCGTGGTCTAATCGTAAGAGGGGCTCGTGGTCTAGTGATAACCGACAATGTTATTTTTTTTTTATTGCAAACGTTATGCAACATTTAGTCAGGCCGGTCTAAGAATGGGTGACCATTTCTTAAGATATTGATATCGTTCTAACGACTGACCAACACACTACTTAAATAGCCCAAGACCTCGAATCTCAATGTACCTACGACTTACGGCGTCAAACCTATCTAATCATTTATGCGTTAAATAGTGAGAAATAGCTATCCTGTCAATGCTCACAAACTTTCACAAATTAGAATATCATTGATGAAATACATTCTGTCAAACTCAAAACTGACATGATTGATCAAACTGACATGATTGATCAAATTGTCCGTATGTGTTTGTCAAGTATTCTTCCTCATAGCTTGTTAACGTTACGTAAAAATCAAAGTAATCAATCAACAGAACCGATTGATGTAATTGACAACCTCCGTGGTCCCGGGAGCGCCGCAGGCGTGACTACGCCCAGGACCATCGACCTCCATGATCGGGGCCTGAGGACGATGGATTAGCAACCCACCGTCCTTACAGAAGCAGGCTAGAAGGGCACCCCAAGCACGCCTTCACTCACCGATGCGGGATAAAACCCGACCCCAAAGATGCGGGGTAACACCCGAACACCACGCAGTGGCCACGCAGGTGGCCAAGGTCTGCCGGGCGCCACTGGGAATTCTCCCAGTCTCTACCAGAGGCGCTCGGCAATGGACGTAGACCGCGACCACGGGCTGCGGATTTAAAAAAAAATAACCTCCGTGGTCCTATAGTAAGTGATACTGCCTCTGGATTGGTCGTGGATTCGAATGCCACCTAGCACAAAACTTTGTGTGATAAACACGATGGTGTCAGTTTATATTTATTATGCATTCTGTTATTTTGACCCCATAACACAAGCTTATAGGTTACTGAAAATCCTAATACCATAATAATATATCACAACACTTTACAGCTGCTATGGATGCGTTTGATATTCACTAATCATATTCATTGGTTCACAGCAAACATCGGAAAAGCACCCTTATGGCACCAAACAGAAGCCGCCATCCGCTTGTTATACCCATTATGTAACACCCTGTATATGGTCCCACAGACATGAGGCTGCGCCTAGAGCCTAGATTAATACCTAGTGAGAGCTAAAATTGTAAACTTGTCGCGGCCGCGCCGGCCCCACTGCGCGCTTGGCGCCTGTCGCTAAGCGTGTATAGAGTACTAGCCACAAGGCACTAAGCAAGCCGCCTGCCCGTGGGGTTTTGGTATAAAAGTGCTTCCCGGATGATAAAGAAATTGATAAAGAAAATCGCTTCAGCATGCACTCGTACTAAACCGGATTAGGGCGTAATATATTTCCTTTCAATACCAGTTTTAAAATGTTATATAACACATATTATACTTACCGATGTTTTTTTATTTTTTTTTATTAATAAATTTGAGTGCGTTTGACCGCAATCTTACCTGATGTTAAGTAACGATGCGGTCTAAGATGAAGCACGCAAACTCAAATAATGCCTATTTACTCTTACCTTGAAAATCCCAATTATATGTATCGGGGAACAATGACGCTGGAAGGGAATTCCATTCCTTTGCGGTTCGCATGATGAAAGAAGAAGCGAATCGAGAGGTACGAAGAGGTGGTATATCGACCACATACGGATGGAATCTCAGACCACGCCTTGATATCCGATGATGGAATGGTGCTGGTGGAATTAATTCATGCAATTCCTGCGCACACTCTCCGAATTGTAACCTGTAGAAGACACACAGACTCGCAACCAGACGGCGATGGTCGAGGCTCTGAAGTCGGATGTTCTAGCTAATGAACGCCTGTTGCTCCGTCCGTGGTAGCGTCGTTCCTAATAAGCACAGAAACAATATTACTATGATAAAAACTAACTTAAAAGTAGTTAGATCTCGCGATAATTCAGATTCGGTTTAGTAGTCCCACAGATTAGATAAGTACCAAACATACAAAAAAACTTATATTTATATAGATAAAGGGAACAGGAATTTGAACTAGTATTCGTTTTATGGTAAAACCACAACTTATTACCAGTCGGTACAACTTAATTATTGACAACGTTTAAGTTCTTCTTTCTTCTTTTTACCATCGCCGCGTCGTTGTGTTGTTAGCGTTGGAAGTTCACTCCAACTATGCCATGTCATAGAAACTGATCGTGTGGCTGAGTTCTTAAGTTCTGAGTTCTGAGTTCTTAAGTTCAAACTATAATTTTACAGCCAAATTGTAGTGAAACTTTACAAAAAAACCAATAAGAAGATTGTAATTCCTAAATCAGTCTCTCAGTTTTTAAACATCAAGAGACCATTGTTACGCCATACTTTCCGCCCTAGTTGCACATCTAACGGCACCATTGTTTCATTATATATACTTCATTTCTATATTATCTATTTATCTTAGTGCTAAAGCATAAAGCTTTCGCTGTGAGGTTCATAGAAAAACCTTAAATAATACGCTCTGTATGACAGTGGTCATACACGGAAATGGCGCTCGGTTTAGTCAGTATGAGCAGACATTTCCCATGAAAGAGTTTCAAACATCCATCCATACAAGCTATTGCCAAATGATGAAGTCTCTCGACATCGACGAAGAAAACTCTAATAGTCATCATCCAGCGAGCATTTTCCCAACTGTGAATCGGCTGAACTTCGGTATTTTCCGTGAAGTGACTGCCATCTGACCACCACAACTCATGTGCGATATCGAAGTTTTGTAGTTAGACCAGTCTGATTTTTGTTTTCGGGATATTTGTAAGACAACCGGGACCGATGGCTGAACGTGGTCTCCGAGGCACAAAGGGGTCTCGATGTCTTAAGCAATGGTATATCCTAAGACTACACTGGCTAGATGCTGCTTAACCTTTGCAATGTGTTAACATTGTCGGTTACCTCAAAAAACCCTAATATTGTCTATTAGTAAGTTTTAACATTCTCATTTCATTGTTCCACAGGTTTCCACGAAGCTATCGGTGAAACAATCGCCCTCTCTGTATCATCACCTCGCCATATGCAAACGTTGGGTCTTGTCCAACGATCAGTGGACGACACGGCCCACGATATCAATTACCTGTTCACTCAAGCCATGGACAAACTAGCTTTCCTGCCGTTCGCCCTTGTCATGGACAAGTGGCGTTGGGATGTGTTCACTGGGGATGTTAGGAAGGAGCAGTATAATTGTCATTGGTGGAGACTGAGGTTAGTATCTAGAATACTGCAGAATACACACACACACACACATACACACACACACACACACACACACACGACCCATGCCTGAATTTTCTCGAAGGGGAACCGTAGATGCATAGAACACGTCTATGGTTCTTCCCACGTTATAGAGAGCAAGCCTGCTGTAGTTTCCAGGCACTTTGAGTATTCTCGTTAGCCCTATTCGTCTGTAGGTAAGTGGATTGCGTAGAAGTTAAAATGATTAAAGCTTTGGAGATGTTGATAACGCACCTTAGCACCCTGCGATTTTTGAAATATTTGAGCGTAATGGAGACTATATTAGTCTGCTGCTTCGCTCCTATTGTTTGTAGATTAATGATATATAGCCCATAGGCTTCGTGGATTAATGTATTATTCACAACTAAAAGATTTTTTGAATTCGGACCTGTAGTTACTTAGATTAGCGCGTTCAACTCGTAGTTTAGACACAAACTTTCACAATTTTAGTAAGTATTGAGACCTCAAAGTTTCAAGAATCTTAACGCCTATTAATAATTAAAATTGATTAATCTATAATCCGACATTTCCTTTGAACAATTATGCATTCAACTTATTATATACGACAGCTCATTATCCGTTAGATAATTCAGATCACGCAATGGATGACGCAACTGTGTTGGTTGGCCGCGATCGGAGAAAATACCTTGTGGGTCAAAGTATAGTATGTGTCTTCATGTATCAATTATGTTGTTAAAATACACCCTATCGTTGATGATTTATTACCTAAATTATTGGTGATTTGATCTGTAGTGTAGAATTATTGTTGGTATTAAATTTTGTTAGGTAATCATAGTTTTATTATGTTTTTTTTTTTAATAATGCATTAAAAGAGGTATCTATATATCTCAATTATCGCGTAAAAGACCCGTTTGTCTTAAGTTTATTATTATGTTTGTAAGAACGATGCGACGGTTTTGAATGTATTCTTTGCATAGTATAAAACAATGTGTTCCCGCAGTTTGTTCACAAAGCTTTTAAAACCACGCACCAGTAGTTAGTTCTGTGGAATTTAGGCATTAATTGCATAGGGTGCGAGATCGGGAACCTCCACGCGTGCCCTGCGGTTTCTTTTCCCTATGGGTATTTCTTATGGGGAACGGAAGCTGGGGGGCCGGTGCACTCTGGGCAACGGAGTAGATGACAACACCCCTGCCACGGCAGAGGAGTTGTTAATGCTCCGGCCAATATCCGGCAGCTGACCCCATTGCACGAGGGGGTCGTAGGATGGCGGACCTGCAAGGCCCGCGACTCGCTCACTAGCTCCGAGCGAGTGCAGCGAGTGGCCAAGTCTCCTGGCGCTGCCCTCTTCCATCTTTGCTTTCAAAGATGAGTAAGAGGGCAGCTTGCTTGTTTTGTAACGGCTATCTGTGCCTCTGCCGTCAAGAGTCGGAATGACTAGGACTCCCTAGTGCTGGGAGCTCCATCCCATCATAGAGGTAATGATGCGGAGAGTGTGTTTCTCCGCAGTTCGGCGGGTTCCCTGTGTGTGTGATGTCACACCTGGGGAACAGTCTTATGACGACCGTCGGGCAACCTGTGATCCGAGTGCTGCGTGTCGGTGAACATGTCTATCGGCGCAGTCTCGGGGCAGGGGGCTTGCCTTAATTGGTCGGCCCAAGACAAGGAAAAGTCGATAACACCCGCCAAAGAAAAGGTCGCTGTGCGGACGTGTACCATCATCATCACCACGGTGATAGTGACGGTATTCGTCCGTATATATGCGGGCGTAATAACCCTGTGGATACCGGTCGACCTCCACATGTATACACTTCTCTGTGCACAGGGGGCACTGCACATGGGTGACCCTCATTTCCCCCATACTCGTGGGAACAGTATGGATAAAAACAAAAAAAATCAAACTCAAACCGACGACCAACCGCAACCAAAATTGACTCCGAACGCAACCGAAATGGACGATGATAGGTCCCGAAGCCCGCTACGGGATGAAGGCCGGAAGGAGACCGCAGCTGGGACTGCTGATCCCAGCCGCATTATGAAGACGGGGGGCTATTCCTCTTTGAGGAAGAGGCATTATCCGCCGAAGAGTGGGCCGTCTCGTGACAGGAGCACCAGCTGCTCCGAGCGTTGGACGGCTCTTTCCAGCGAGTCGGAAGAGGTGCCGACCAAACTACAACTAAGCTCGACGGGTCTAGGCCGGAAACCCTCAACCACCTTCAAAGTCCCGTCTTTGCCCAGTGGCAGAGACACCGACGTTCCACCCGCGCGAGAGCTCATGGGAGTTCTTGCCCGAATAAATAACGCCATGAAAGGTGGCAAAAATCTTTCGGGCAGGAAGAAGACCGTGGCGTCGCTCGTTTCCGACGCCCAAGCGTCACTCGACGAGCTCCTCGCGCGGAGCGATACCGCGGAGGAGGCCAAACTTAGGCGACAGGTGGCCAGTCTAGAGACTGACCTCGCGGCCTCCCAGAAGCAGCTGGAGGCCCTGCGACAGGAGGTCGCAAGCCTGACCAAGTTAGTCAAAGGGCCTCCAGTGAACCAGACACGGACCCCGATGGTTGAACCGGCAACCAAGACCGCGCCCAAGGCTGCGCCCAACACGGCGTCCAACGCGGAGCCCGTATTACCGCCTCAGCCCGGGACATCTATGACGGCAGTTTTGGTGGCGATAGAGAGGCGCCTCGCAGTCTTAGAGGACCGGGCGTACCTGCCCCCGCTGGCGCGACCCGCGTTTTCGTACGCGGCTGCCGCCAGTGGGACTCTCGCACCTGGGTCTGTCGCCCGCCCAGCTCTGCTCATGTCCGCCTCGCAAGCAAACCGGACACCGGCTAAACTGGCCACGACGGGAAAGCCGACGAAAAAGAAAAAGGGGAGGCCTACTGCTACCCCCGCTGCCTCCGCGTCCCGTTTCGCTCCAGCTGCACATCCTTCTAGAGAGGAGGGATGGCAAGTAGTTGGAGAGAAAAAGAGGCGGAAAAAGGCCGCCAAAAAAGCGGTTCAAGCCGCCGCGGCGAAGGCGCCGAAGAGGCCCCGCCCCCCTCGCTCTACCGCCGTCGTCCTGACGGTGACGACGGCGGGTGCGGAGAGGGGTGTGGGGAACGCCGATGTTTTGAGGAAGGTCAAAACCTCGGTGGACCTCAAGGCCCTCGAGATACAGGGGGGGCTCCGGTGCAAGACCACCCGCACCGGGGCTCGCCTACTCGAGGTCTCCGGCGCCTCCAGCGGCCCCAAAGCGGACGCCCTTGCGGTTAGGCTAAGGGACACGCTAGACACAGAAGCCGTCCGCGTCTCCAGACCCACTAAATGTGCAGCATTGCGCATTTCGGGCCTGGATGACGCGGCCACGACGGATGAGCTAATCTCCGCCGTCGTGGAGGCGGGCGGCTGTCCCCATGACCACGTGAGGGCTGGAGAGATCTCCTTCAGCCCTACCGGTCATGGAACGACAGTCGTCCAGTGCCCCGTCGCGGCGGCACTTAAAATTGCGGACGAACGGAGCCTCCTTATAGGGGGATTCCTCAAGGCGCAGGTGCACCTCCTGCGTGCCCGGGAAATCAGGTGTTTCCGGTGCATGATGGTGGGGCACGTAGGAGTGCAGTGTGCAGTGGAAGACACCGTGGGTGATCGGTGCTTCCGCTGCAGCCGGCCCGGTCACAAGTCCAACGCCTGTGACGCACCGCCTCGCTGCTACAGATGCGAGGCGGAGGGCAAGACGGCGGACCATAGGGTCGGCAGCCGTTCCTGCGCCGCTTCGAGGCCAAAACCTCGTCCGATCGCTGAAGGCAGCGGGGGTGTCGCTACCGCGCGCCCAGATTCGCGGCGGGATGCTGATATGGACGTCCATTAATGGACACCCATATCCGCATCCTGCAGACGAATTTGAACCACTGCCGCACTGCTCAGGATCTTCTGTACCAGAGCATCGCGCAGTGGTCCATAGATCTGGTCGTGGTCGCCGAGCCGTACTATGCCCACCCGGGCAGCCTGGTGGCGCAAGACGGCTTGGCCTGCATCTTTGGGGGGTCCGCACACACCTCGCACCTTGCAATTATTGCAAACGGTCGAGGCTGTGTTGCTGCGGAATATGAAGGGGTGGCAGTCGTGGCCGCGTACATCTCGCCGAACAACATTAACGACGCTCAGTATGAGCTATGGCTCACTGAGCTCGACGTCGTCTTCACTGCGTGTCGTCCTCGCCCTGTCCTTCTCCTGGGAGACTTTAACGCCTGGTCTACGGCGTGGGGCTCCCGGATAACCAATGGCAGGGGGAGATTACTTGAGGACTGGGCCACTACACTTGGACTAGAGCTCCTCAACCGGGGGAGTGTCGCCACCTTTTGGCGGTCGGGGGTCAGCTCGGTCGTAGACTTAACGTTCGCGACCCCTGCCCTCGCCCGTCGTATTATGGGCTGGTGCGTGGAGGAGGGTGTGGAGACGCACTCGGACCACCGATACATCCGGTTCGAGGTCGTCCCCCCACCTAACCTTCCACAGCCGGTACCGAATCCCCCGGAACCGCGTTGGGCGCTCAAGAGTCTAGACCGGGAGGCTCTCCTGGAGGCATCCATCGTGCAGGCCTGGATTCCGACGCCGGACAGGCCTGTCGACGTGGATGCCGAGGCGGAGTGGTTCAGGAGAGCCATGTCGCAAATCTGCGATGCGGCGATGCCTAGGGTTACACCTGGGCCGGCCAGGAAGCAGGTGTACTGGTGGTCGTCGGAGATTGCACAGCTGCGTGCAGCATGCGTCTCCGCCCGCCGCCAGTACACCAGGTTTTGCCGGAGGCATCGTCGACCAGACGACGCGGCAGCCCGGGAGGCGGAGCTATATGCGTCCTACAGAGAGGCTAAGGGCACCCTCCAGGAAGCGATCACGCGGGCTAAGACGACAGCCCGCGAGGAGCTCCTGGAGTCCCTGGAGCGGAACCCATGGAGGCGCCCGTACCTGCAGGTCAGAGGTAAACTCCGACCGAGGGCGCTCCCACTGACCCAGAGTCTCCAGCCTGATCGGCTGGAGGGGGTCTTGGACTCTCTGTTTCCGACGAGCGCGGAGGAGCACATCCCTCCGCGCATGGCTCCGTCCCAGACGCCCAATGCGGATAGCAGCAGCGAAGACGACGTACCCGAAGTCAGAGAGGGTGAGTTAGGAGCGGTGGTACTTCGGCTCAGTCGCCGGAAAACCACCGCCCCTGGACCCGACGGCATTCCGGGCCGTGTATGGGTCCTGGCCCTCGAGGAACTCGGGCCTCGACTGAGGGGGCTCTTCAGCGCATGCCTCGAAAGGGGCCAGTTTCCCAAGGTGTGGAGGATGGGGAAACTGGTTCTGATCCGGAAAGCGGGGCGGCCGGTGGACTCACCGTCGGGTTCCCGGCCGATCGTGTTGCTCGATGAGGTGTGTAAGCTCTTTGAGCGAATTATTGCGGAACGCCTCGTCGAGCATCTCACGCGTGTGGGCCCAGACCTGGCGGACAACCAGTACGGTTTCCGTCGGGGACGGTCCACCGTGAGCGCGATCATGCGCGTGAAGACCCTGGCGGAGGAAGCTGTCTCGCGGGGCGAGGTGGTGTTGGCGGTGTCTCTTGACATCGCCAACGCGTTTAACACCTTACCCTGGAGTTGCGTTAGGGAGGCATTGGTATACCATGAAGTGCCTCTCTACCTCCGTCGTATTGTCGGGGCATATTTATCCGAGAGGGCTATAACTTACCCTAGCTGGCTCGGGCCAGCTCGGCGAGATGTGTTGTGCGGTGTTCCTCAGGGGTCGGTCCTAGGACCTCTCCTGTGGAACATCGGATACGACTGGGTGTTGCGGGGTGCGTTGCCTGAGGGCGTCAGCGTAACTTGCTACGCTGACGATACCCTCGTCACGGCGCGGGGAGCAACGCACCAGGAGGCAACACTCAAGGTCACGACTGGGGTTGCTGAAGTCGTGGGTCGGATACGGCGGCTGGGACTGGACGTGGCACTGAATAAGTCCGAGGCTCTGTGTTTTCACGCACCTCGGCGCGGGTCACCTCCAGGATCCAGTGTAAATGTAGGGAGCGTTAGCATCGGCATCGAGCCCACAATGAAGTATCTGGGGCTCGTACTCGATAGCCGGTGGAATTTCGGACCACACTTCCGAAGTTTGGTCCCCAAAGTGACGGGGGCGACAGCTGCGCTTTCGCGACTGATACCCAACTTAAAGGGACCCAACGCTTCCTGCAGGAGACTGTACCTAGGGATCGTGCGGAGTATGGCCGTGTACGGGGCTCCCGTATGGGCGCCGAGTCTGACGGCCAACAACGCTGCTGTTTTACACAGATCGTTGAGGACCTTGGCCGTCAGAACAATAAGAGGGTACCGCACGATCTCCCTAGAGGCTGCATGTCTCCTAGCCGCGACCCCTCCATGGGACCTGGAAGCGAGAGCCCTTGCGGCATTGTTCCAATGGCACAAGGAGGCGCTGGAGCGGGACCACAGGCCTGCGTCTCGAGAAATCGAGGCTCAGCGGTCCCAGCTCCGCCAGGATCTCATGGAGACATGGAAGGTGCGACTTCAGCAACCAAAGTGGGGAACCACCACCATCGCGGCGGTGAGACCGATCATGGAGGAGTGGCTGCAGAGGCAGCACGGAGGCCTCACGTATCGTGCGACACAGATCATCACCGGGCACGGAAACTTCGGTGAGTATCTGTTTCGCATGCATCGTGAGGTCACACCCGCGTGTCAGAACAATAAGAGGGTACCGCACGATCTCCCTAGAGGCTGCATGTCTCCTAGCCGCGACCCCTCCATGGGACCTGGAAGCGAGAGCCCTTGCGGCATTGTTCCAATGGCACAAGGAGGCGTTGGAGCGGGACCACAGGCCTGCGTCTCGAGAAATCGAGGCTCAGCGGTCCCAGCTCCGCCAGGATCTCATGGAGACATGGAAGGTGCGACTTCAGCAACCAAAGTGGGGAACCACCACCATCGCGGCGGTGAGACCGATCATGGAGGAGTGGCTGCAGAGGCAGCACGGAGGCCTCACGTATCGTGCGACACAGGTCATCACCGGGCACGGAAACTTCGGTGAGTATCTGTTTCGCATGCATCGTGAGGTCACACCCGCGTGTCAACACTGCGAGACTTCCGGCGTAGACACGGCATTCCACACGTTGGTGGAATGCTCAGCATGGGCGAGTCAGCGCCGGGACCTCGTTGTGGGCCTGGGCGTAGATACGCTCTCGCTGGAGACCATGCTACGAGCCATGGTCTCTAGCGAGAGTCAGTGGAACGCGGCCGTTTCCTTCTGCGAGCAGGTAATGCTCGTGAAGGAGGCGGCCGGTAGGGTGAGGGAGCGTACCCTCCCCGCTGAGTTCCGAAGTGTGCGGCGAGGTCGCCGCAGACGTGACTACGCCCAGGACCATCGACCTCCATGATCGGGGCCTGAGGACGATGGATTAGCAACCCACCGTCCTTACAGAAGCAGGCTAGAAGGGCTGCGTGATGTGGGGCTGCACCCCACGCACGCCTTCACTCACCGACGCGGGATAAAACCCGATCCCAAAGATGCGGGGTAACACCCGACCACCACGCAGTGGCCACGCGGATGGCCAAGGTCCGCCGGGCGCCACCGGGAATTCTCTTAGTCTCTATCGGAGGCGCTCGGCAATGGACGTAGGTGCGGACGCGCCCAAGGTCGCGGATTAAAAAAAAAAAAAAGGCATTAATTCCATGAAACTAACTACCGGTATCGGGCCACGTATAAGATAGGGTTCAGTAGTTACGCATAAAAGCCTCTATAACTCCTGGACTAACAAAGTTATAACATCCATTATTGTTTTGCTTACAAGTTCATTACATGGACTAATATCATGAATTTTTTTAGGTTCCTCACGCCAGCCATTTTGAATTTAGAGGGCGGGGGAGGGGGACGCTCTGTTTTCACTTTTTTTTTAATAAATATTTTTGAACATTTTCATGTTATCTCGCCCAAATTAAGCTAATATAAGCTTATGTTATGGTATCTAGACGACTGGTAAACATACTTATATATTTCTAAATACATATTATAGGTACGTAGAAAATACCCAAACTCCGAAACAAACATTTAAGGATCACATAAATCGAACCTGGGACCTTATTGACGGGGCAGTCGCATACCACCGATGCAGTCTCTTCAAAGCTAAATATCTCGCAAACGGATACTTAAATCAAAAAATGGTATAATCAATAAAACAATAATTTTATATTAAGACTTGCAAAAACTTATATGACTATAAAGAGGACTTATGTTATAACATACGTCCTTTTTATAACATATGTACAGATTAATGACCTTTAAAACACAATGATACAATAAAATTCAATTTCAAATTATCAAACTTTGGAAGTGCCGTTTCATACTAAGCACAATAAAGATGATTGAAGCTTGCATTACGGATTGATCAGAAGCGATGGGATTGCGGTCAGTGCCCGGCCTTGACTCCGAGTAACGGGTTCATAACTCAGATAAAAGTGACAGTGATTAGCGTATAGTCACAAGCTGTAGCGATAGCGATGTTTAAAAAAAATAATGGTCAATTTAGAAAGTAGTAGTAGATTTCGTGTGAATAAATTTTATTGATTGATTTTGTTGAAATATCTTGCCGGTATTTTATTTTATAGTATTATTCATTAAAGTTTCATTTTCAAGATATCAATCCTCTTACACGCTGGGTTTAGTCTTCTGGAAGGGTTGTGAATAAATAAAAATACACCAGACATATGAATATACACACTAAAATATTAAGTTATCTTCACTTGACATTGTCAGTATATTTTTCAAATCGCTACCTCTTGTGACTATAACATCACCTTAAAACATAGTTACAGAATGCATTCTATTACGTAAATAGAAACAAAAATCAGTTTTTGATCAATTAGCCTATTTTTTATAACCTTTCTTGCATTGGACATTACATACAGCCTTAATTTGAATTGACAGCTTCGGTGGCGTGGTCGGTAGTGCGTCGGCTTTCGACTCCGGAGTCTCTGGTTCGGTCCCCGGGTCGAATCAAATATTTGTGTGATCCACAAATGTTTGTTTTGTGTGCTTCAAGCTGTAATCCTCATATTTGAAATCTCAATGAAAACGAATATTGCCATAATCCTCATCAGGTTACCTTTATATCTCTGGAACCTTTTAAGGACTATTTCTGAGATTTGGCATGTCGTTACGACTATTTCATGACTATTTTTTGGAACCTAAACCAATTCGATAGGCTTTACCGTTTGCTTCCACCAGAGATGAGGATTACAGCTTGACGTTCAAGCCATAATCCTCATCAACTTATAGCCGTAACGCCGAAACTATAATACGACTATTTTTTTACATGTACGACTATTTATGACTATTTCATGACTATTTTTTAGCGTTGTCAAAATTCGTTTTCATTGAGATTTCAAATATTAGGATTACAGCTTGAAACACACGGAGATTAGGTGTTTTCTGTCTGATATGTATGTATTTAGTATGTTTATCAGTCGTCTAGATCCCATAGCACAAGCTTATATTAGCTTAATTTGGGATAGATGACGTGTGAAAATGTCCAAAAAAATTTAAGTTAGTGCAAGGAGTCACCTGCATTTATTTTCCGAAATCCCGTTTGTATTAGAATAGACAGAGGCGTTTATTACGTCCACATTCCGCCAGTAGCCGATTTTAATGGTTCCATAAAGAAGTAAGCCTATTGCCAATTAATTCCAAATACTGTAGAATTTTTTTTGTCAATCAGCCGGTGTAGTTAAGGATAACTTGAATCTACCTTTCTACATAATTTTATCGAAATTGATTCAACTCTTTTATTTAGTTTAACAGTTTCTCTTGAAGCTGGATATAAAATTTGAAATATTAACTTTTTTTCCAGGGAGCAGTACCAGGGAATCAAACCGCCAGTCCTTCGTTCCGAGTTGGACTTCGATCCCGGTTCCAAGTACCACATTCCGGCCAACATTCCGTATATCAGGTTAGTGAACTATATTCATTACCATTCGACACACAAAAATTGAGACAGCAACCGACTTCAAACTACCGAAATGGGACCAAATAGTTGTCGGAATGGGACCTAATTGAAATGAGACCATTTGAATAGTAGTAGCATTCAATCAAATTCAAAATCGGTTCACGCAGTCCGACGATATGAGGTAACAAACATAAAAGAATATTTAAAAATGTCGAATTGAGAACCTCCTCCTGTTTTGGAAGTCGGTTGCAAAAAACAGTCAAACCAATTTAAAAAAAAAGCCGATCCAATTTATTCATTTTCATTGGCCTATTGCTATTCACTGCTGAACATAAGCATCTCCAATAAGTTGGTAGTGTGACCGTTCCATTGCCTCTGCATGACCCATCTTATTTAATGTCGGTCTATCTAGACGGTCTCCACTCCAAAACATTTTCCCCTCAACGACCGATATTATCAATTGCTAATAAAAATTTTGATCCTAAAGCGACGAGTTCACACATTTTGAGTACAATTTCACCTGGTCGAGTTAAGCAATTTAGAATGGATAGTTCCTAAAACAGAGCAAACGGACACACAATGCTTATGTTTAAACAAGTTAGCGAGTTACGTTGGTACTGGTATTTATAGTTCTCACGGTATTACGACCATACATACTAGTTATCACGGCGAACTTTGTCTCGCCTCGAATATAAAAAAAAAATAAAGAATATTTTATTATTTCATGCAAATGTATGTATTATTAATTATAATTGAAAAACGCTACGGACGGACAGACAGACAAATTGTCGTATTAAATATATAGATGATATCTACGGCCGGATTTTGACTTGAGAATTTGAAGTTAAGTATCCGTTGAGCACGTCAAATGTCAAAATTTGTTCCTGAAATTTGACAATTGGGGTACTCTCAGCAACCGGTCGCTATACAAGTAAATAAAATTGAAGTTTATTTTTGTATTTCCCGCATTATAAAGATTTCTTTTTATCCCAGTAATGTATTCCCTTGGGAATTGGGAACCAGGAAAACTTTGGACTTTCACACACAACGTCATCTTACCCAAACTAAGCTATAAGCTTGTAAGAGTAAATTGTAATGACAAGTCTGTATTAAAATTAAAAACCGCGCGCGTTGATGTCTTTTGTACTAGAAATTTCTAACAGTTTTATAAGCGACTGCATAATCTTGTACACCGATACGGTTTAACTGATGTTCGGAAGTGATGCGGAATCATGTGTAACCTGATGTGACAGTGGTTATGTAACGTTTTATAACGCGGTTACCTTATCTACACTACTATTATAAAGAGGAAATATTTGTATTTTTGTGTGTATGTTTGTAATGAATAAACTCAAAAACTACTGTGCCGATTTCAAAAATTCTTCCACCATTGGAAAGCTACATTCACCTTGAGTAACATAGGCTACTTTTTATCCTGGTAATGTGTTCCCACGGGAACCGGGAACGAGTAAACTAAACACGTGGGTGGAACTGCGGCGATCAGCTAGTGATAGTGATATGATATGTTTCATATATAACTATGTAATACTGTACTAGTACAAATCGTACCTATATGTATATACAATGACATTTTGAAATATTTAAAAGAGAGAAAGATTTGAAGATTGATTTGAGGAAGGACATTAATTGGATGTGCCATATCGGCTGGCACGTAAGATTTTGTTGTCTTTCATCAACATTTCATCGCAAGGGTTTTAATTTTTTTTTCAAAATTACAATATATCTTCTACTTTTTATTAAATTCATTCGGCAATTTTGGACGCAACCCATTATATGTGTACCCGGTGACGGCAATAGGCTTGCTCCCTACTTATACTTGTCGACGCAGGCTGGTCTCCGCAATTCCACGTCTATTGCGCGGGTTTTGCGTACGGGTAGGACTCTTCTACTCGTTTACAGTAGCCAGCCGATCTCTTCCTGGAACGCCAGCAGGCCCCGCAGGTTGTGTAGAGGCTTGCCCCCTATTACGTGGGACTAAAAATACTGGCAAATTGTGGGTGTGTAATGCACCTCTGCCTACCCCTTCAGAGATATAGGCGTGCTATGTGTCTGTCTGTCTTACTTTTCCGAAGTCGGTTAAGGAGAAAATTGATTTCGACACTATCAATTATAGTACAGTATTTAATAGACTTTATTGTTAGCAATTAACAAAATGTAATTGTATAGTTTTCTGTATAAATGTTGCTCAACTTTACAATTCAAGGTGTTCGATATTGAAATACCTCGTTGCACCTTTTATGGGTACAATATAGACCGATATTTCGACATAATTTACGGTAAAGATAAACTCTCATGTGATTTGTTGAAGGGAAAGGGTATTAATATTAGTTACTCACATATTACTAGCGGACGCTTGTGGCTTCGCCCGCTTGACAAATTATATAGGTACACAAAATCCTTGAGAACTATTCTATCCATTGATGAAACCCGCATCGAAATCCGTTGCGTAGTTTTAATTTGATCTAAGCATACATACGGAACGGACGAATTTGTTTTCAACCGACTTCCAAAAAAGGATAAGGTTTTCAATTCGACTGTATTTTTTTTAAATGTTTGTTCCTCATATCGTAGGACTGGGTTCACTTTGGTCCCATTTCGATAACTATTTGGTCTCATTTTGGTAGTTTGAGGTCGATCGCTGTGTCAATTTTTGACGTGTGTTATTATAGTATGTTATGATAAATAATAAATAAATATCTGGTTTTATAAAGTTGCAATTATACAGAATCAAGTCTTTATCCCCGAAAGGGTTGACAGTGAGGTTAAATGCTTACATTTTCGCAATCACCTTTTTGGTACCACGCTATAGGGTGTGAGCATATTGCTGTTGGTGGTACTTGAGATATTTAACCACAGAATATTAAATTTAAATATATTTTTGGACATTCTCACACAACGTCATCTAGTCCAAACTAAGCTATAAGCTTGTGCTATGGAATCTAGACAACTGATAAACATACATATATATTTCCAAATACAAACATAACATACATAGAAAACACCCAAACTCCGAAACAAACATTTGTGGAACACGCAAATATCTGATTCGACCCGGGAATCGAACCCGAGACTCCGGAGTCGAAAGCCGATGCACTACCGACCACGCCACCGAAGCAGTTAAATAGTATTTATTATAAATTTACTCTACTTGGAAGAATATGTGTCTGATACTAATATTATTAAGAGGAAAGATTTGATAGTTCATTTGAAATGAAATTGCTCCGTAACTACTGAACCTATTTTGAAAATTATTTCACTGATATGTAGCTAAATTATCCCAGAATAACATAAGCTATTTATCCCGTTAATGTTCCCATCAGAATCGGGAACGAAAAAACATATCACGCGGGCGGAGTCGCGGTGATTAGCTGCAATTTTATATTAAGGTTAACTCTTATCAGTAGTAGAATGGAATCGAGCTCACGTCGTCAAAACGCAAGTATAACACCTTAGCTATCAGGTTCATAACTTGTTACTTGAAAAAAATTGTATTTACATACAAAATACGTAAGAAATTCTCCAAGATATATATCAGAAAGTAAATAAATACAGTAAAAGATGCAATAAACACACTGCCCTCGTTCAACCACGAGACAGAATGAATAATTTAACTTGTTTAATGCAATAGTATTGTACCATACATATTTACTAGATCACTAAACGTTTTTATTAAAAAAAACATATTTACTCCATATATACTCTAGTTGGTTTAACGTACGCTACAACGACTGCTACCTCAGAGGCCATGGGTTCGGTACCCAGGTCAGGTCAACTGTACGATCTGTTAGTATTTACTTTTGAAGTTTGGGTATTTTTCTAAATATATAAGTATGTTGTATCAATTATCTAATTCTCAAAGTTCAAGCTCTGCTTAATTTGTGTTTAATTGTACAATTCTTTTTTATTTATTTAAATTAATTACTAAGAAACTGTTAGCCAATTAACTAATTCTTTCAAGATTATGTTAAGCATTTGTGAAATACCTATTGCTTACATTCGTCTGTACACACACACACAGATACACAAATAAATATTTTTGGACATTGTAACACAACATCCTCTGGCCCAAATTAAGCTAATATAAGCTTGTGCTAAAGGATCTAGACGACTGATAAACATACTTGTTTATTTCTAAATACATACATATTATACATAGAAAACACCCAAACTCCGAAACAAACACAATTTGAGGGTCACATAAATATTTGATTCGGTCAGGAATAGAGCCTAAGACCTCTGGGACGGCAATACGGCACTTTTGTAGATACCACGTAAAGGTTAACCAGACTATCGCCTTTATCGGGGATTTTGTGTACGTATATGGTACGGCCAAAACCTGAGCAATGATGACCTCAATAGGACCCCTTATCATCTTTTGTTTACTGTACATAATAGTAAGTAGTTTAAGCATAGTAAGGAAGCAATATTTGTTGTATCTATTAAATATTTATAACTCTTAACGGTCAAAGATCTTGTTAGAATAACAATAATTTTCCTAGTTTCTCTTAAGTAAGTGTTTTTATTACAAACAGTGGTGTGTTATGTAATATTTGGCTCTGCTGGACTTAGTGACTTGAATTAAAAACGTTTTGTCTGTTAAGTGCTGTAATCATGAAAAAAAAATAGATAAAATTAAAATCGATTGAATCAAAATATTATCTACTCAATGCCAAATATTAATGATACTATTTATTTACAATAAGAATAACAATTTACATAATTATGTACAAAAAATATTTACACTACAAAATGTCGTTTAAAAAATCCTCCGCGTCATTGCTGACTGGGAAGGTTTCCAGAATGCTGGCTATGTCGCCACGTTGGATGGCGATACTTATTCTTACCAGAAAATAGCAGGCCTTTTGGTCTGACAAGCATCGATTAAGCGTTTAGCAATGTCTCTATAAAGGTGGCCATATATTGTCACTTAATCAAACAGAAATACGAAAAACTCTCTTTACCCAAAGTATATATGACTCCACCCACTAGTTTACTCGTGCCTAAACCAAAACCTGTTCAGGCTTACAAAGTATCAAAATCATTCATCATAACCTAAAACAAATTGGGAATTAAAAAAAAACTAATATTTAAATATCATTATTATCACTTTATAATACTATCATTGTCTATTTACAATCGTAACAGGTACACATTCGCAGTCACGTAAAATAAAAAGTAAAACAATTACCTAATACAAGTTAACACATTAAAGCTACGAAGAAATTTAAAGAGATCAGTTCTATTTATTCATGGTGGTAATGGCTTTCTTGTTGACCACCCTCGTAATCACCTTGGTAACCGTCATCGTTACCACCCTGGTAATCGTTCTCGCTACCACCCTGGTAACCGTTCTCGCTACCACCCTGGTAACCGTTCTCGCTACCACTCTGGTAACCGTTCTCGCTACCACCCTGGTAACCGTTCTCGCTACCACCCTGGGAACCGTTCTCGCTACCACCCTGGTAACCACCTTCCTCACCGTGAGTCTCACCAACATGATGGTGATGTTTATCTTCGTGTATGACTGGTACTGAAACCTTCACCTCATACGGTACAGGCTTATCAACATGGTAGGGAACATGCTTCTCGATTTCAACAGGGTAAGGCTTATCTACAGGTATATGTACTGGAATAGGTACTTTCTTTTCAACAGGGTAGGGAATCACCTTTTCGACGGGGTACGGAGCTGGAACGTGTACTTTAACTGGGTAAGGAACAGGTTTCTCAACGTGAACAGGCACTGGGTGGTCTACATGAACTTTCACTGGGTAGGGAACTTTCTTTTCGACGGGGTAGGGAACGTGTTTTACTACGTGGACAGGAACAGGCTTGTCGACATGAATAGGAACAGGGTTATCAACATGGACCGGAACTGCGTAGTGAATGAGCTTTTCAACTGGGTACGGTACGTGTACGTGTACGGGTACCTTCACGGGGAAGTGTACCTTTTTCTCAACAGGGTAGGGTTGAGGTACATGAACTTCCACGGGAACTGGAATATGCTTTTCAACTGGGTATGGTACCTTTTCGTAGACCTTGACTGGAACCGGGTTATCAACATGAACTTCCACGGGAACTGGTACTTCCTTAGTCACAGGGTACGGCTTCTTGATGTACTCAGGTACTTTGATGGTTTCCTTAACTTCGTAGTGGACGGTTTTGTAGACGGGGTACGGTTGTGGTACATGCACTTTGACGGGATAAGGTACTTTCTTCTCTACTGGTACCGGGATATGTTTCTCTACAGGGTACGGCACTGGCACTTTCTTAATCACCGTGATGGTTTTCTGATGATGCACATGATGGCCGTGATTACCACCCAGAAAGCTACTTAATTTACCGGCTAAACTACCACCGAAACGACTGTCGTAACTTCCACCATGACTTCCACCGAAATCACCACCACCTTCTTCACCGTAGCCCCCGTAGTATTCCGAGAGTCCTCTTTTATCTTGTTTCTTTGAGTCTTCTGCTTCTGCTACTGCTTCTGGTTCAGCCTTTGTTTCCTTCTCCACCTGTTCCTCTGCCGTGGCCAGGCTAATAGCCACGGCCAAGATTAGGGAAGTTCTCTGCAAAGGAAAGATAATAATATTTTAAAGTAATGTATGTAAATGTATCTGCCTACAAAGAGCAATCAAAATGTATCAAGTATAATCTAAACAGTTAAACAGAAACGGTAAATGAAAAAGGAAATTAAATAACAACAGTAAAAACTCATTGAAAACGAGCATTAGATCTTTCCGAGTATTGTGGGTTAAGTCATAACTGCTAGTTATGTGAATAAGGAAATCTGTTTACGTAATATTGATCCAGTTACACTATTAAAAACTATCGATTTCATCTTAATTTTGTGATGTCTAGAAATGCGATATGTCAAGCCAGAAAGTTTTGAGAAAAAAAGATGATTCCACTTTTGAAAATTCACATTGACACTTGATATCCGATTGCACACACACATAACACTGTCACTGTATTTTTTTGTACTAACCATTAGCTTCATTTTCGCTTCGCTTGTAGTGCAGCGAACGTTTCGCCGTGAGTGTATACCAAACTCGACAGTTACCTGGTTTTATACCTCATGCAAGTAGTTTCGTATATATGAGTGTTGCAAATGATTTCTTCGAGTGTGTGTGCTGCGAGCTTTTATATGTGTGTTTATAATTTTATTTTTTCATGAAGACTAAATGTTGCCATAGATTCTTTCTTACCATCGATATGTATTTTATGTCGATTGGAACTTTTCTGCAATAGAAAATTAAACAGTTATATCATACATACATATTATAACCAAGTTTTCCCGAAGCGGTAGGCAGAGGGCAACACATTTCACCGATAACTTTCTTTACATATATTAGTAGGCTATTACCACTTTTAAGGAACTTTTATGTTTGTTGAGCCTTGTGCGTTGATTAACAGGTACACCACGGTATACTTAGGACTCTAAGGTACCTTTAAAAAGTTGCATCATATGTTTTACAAATTTTCACTGAACGTTAAAGATATAATAAGATTATGTCTGCGTTTTCAGTATGTTGAGTTATTTAGAGCATATCAAGTTGTATATTTTTATATCTCACGCGCCAACCCTGATACTGTGCAAGGAATTCAAATAGTTCTTCATTTATATATTGGTTGTGTTACGTTTTATAATTTTATTACACTGTTTTTTTCGTTTTATTTACCTCAATATTCATGAATTTTACACACGTTTGTATAATTTGTGTGTTAGTAAGGAATATTACAGCTGTGTGCTGAATTTGTACTCTTTTGGTCCACATTTTATTTATTTACACAGTTATAGAGGTAAATTTGCCGGCTTAACGTGCCTCGGAGAGCACGTTAAGCCGTCGGTCCCGGTTGTCATACTAACATCTATGGCAGTCGTTAGGGGTAGTTGGAGCCCTAAATCAAAAAATCCGACCGGTCTAACTGCAGAACTTCGATATCGCCCATGGGTTGTGAAGGTCAGATGGCAGTCGCTTCACGGAAAATATCGAAGTTCAGCCGAATCGCAGTTAGACTGGAAAGCCGACCCCAACTGAGTTGGGAAAAGGCTCGGTGAATGATGATGATGATGATATAGAGGTAAATTTGTAAAAAGAAGGTACTTCTTTTTCTTTTTTTAAAAACGTGGTTTCATTGTTCACCTATGATATTGCCAATGTCAACGTACTCCTTGATTTTTCCCGCACAGAAAAACTAGTTACTCTGAACTAGTTCGTGGTGCGAGACAAGGAAACGTTTTTTTGCAATTGAGCGTTTGGGCCTGGATTTTTGTCCAGCGCCAGAGGTAACCTAAAAGGCTACCCAACGCGCTCGCGAAATATCTAAGTAAGGTAAGATTTTACCAGGAAAAACAGTAGCCTATGTTACTCGGGGATGATGTAGTTACAGACAGATCAGTGAAATGAGTCTCAAAATCGGTTCAATAGTTACCTACTGAGTCCATTCAATACAAACAAATAATAAAATCTTTCTTTTTTATAACACAGGTAAGTATGTATAGACATATTAACTCATTCAATCAATCAATTCAAATAATCGCTTTGCGTGTGGGCAATAACATATTTTTGGTCTAAATTAACCTACATTTTCTAGAACTTGCAATGCCTCTACGATTTATATGCAAACAAAACTGTTAACAAAGTTTTATATTAGAGCCCATGACAGCCAGACCTTCGTTATTTTAAAAAATTAAATTTTCTTAGAGCATGTCGCTAACAAAGGTAAATACGATCAATGAGTATACAGTTGGGATTATGGTTACTTATTTTTTAGAAATAGCACCTTAAGTGTTTAATTCATATACTTAGCTCATATTACTTGAGAACCTCCAAGTAACATATTAAGTAAAACTTATAGAGAAATTGCTAAATAATCGATGCTTCTCAGGACCAGAAGGCTGGCTTTTTTTTGGCCCAAAGAATAAGTATCGCCATCCAACGTGGCAACACAGCCAGCATTCTGGAAACCTTCCCAGTCGGCAATGACGCCGAGAATTTTTTAAAGGTCATTTTGTATTTTGATTAAAAAAAAAAGTCAAACTTAGCTCTCATACTTTTATAGAAATATAATTACTATATAATAATTATAATATATAAAAATACTATATAGTAATTATATTTCTATAAAAGTATGAGAGCTCCAGGCTGAACTTTAGTGAATAGAAAGTTCAGTGGTGTCTGGCGGAGAATTGCAACCATAGTAAGTATCTTTCAATGGACGACATGATTTCTACTGTTATTCCTAAAAACATGAATTAATGAGTTGGGCTTTTATTAAGTCCCCGGCCCAAGGTCGCGGCCGCCCCTAGGTCCATTGCCATGTACCTCAGGTGCGCACTTGGAAGTATTCCCAGTGACACCCGGTGATGAGTTTGACCTAGATATTATTTTATACACCTATACTACCTGTTACCTGTATACCCTAGGTCTGCCCAAGGTAAATAAAATACAATTATTTCCTTTGTTAGGGAACTTGCTCTGAATAATAAACAGTTTTTATAAAATAACGTAGGTCTGGGCGCTGTGGGCTCTTGGTATAGTAGAAAACTAAAGAAATTTGCCTATGAGATAAACGTGAAGTAATACGTTACTTAATTTTACATAAGATATCAATTTAAAAGGTTTTTATGACATAAACAGGCATTTTTATAGTAGGTATAATATATTTTACAAATTAACATTTTCATATTTATACACTAGCGGCTTCCCGTGGCTTTATCCGTATGAAAGTCTCACTACCCTTACATTATTCCCTTTATTCGCCGTAGAATTTTTTTTTCACAAATTTGACCGTTCACTCAGAGCACGCAACGAAAGCTCTCTATAGAATTAAATTTCCCGGCTTTTGCAACACTTTGTTTTTGTTGCTCCACTTTTATCAGTTGTAGCTTGATGTCATAGGCCTGGTGTCCATTATCGAGATCGGCAAGGTGACAAATATATAATATTTATTAATATTTAAGCAATAAATTAAAAAAATCCACGATTGAATATACTTACCGCTTCGGTATGCTTTGAGCCTTTTCTCAACGCAGTTGGGGTCGGTTTTCCGGTCTAACTGCGATACGGCTGAACTTCAATATGTTCCGTGAAGCAACTACCATCAGACCTCAGACTAGTCAGATTTTGTTTTAAGGCTTCAAATACCTGTAGCGACTGCCATACACGTTCTTATGACCACTAGGACCAAAGGCTAAACATGCTCTCCGAGGCACGACGGGGTCTGAATGCCTTTAGAGATGGTCACCCATCCTAAAACCGGTCTAGCAAGATATTGATTAACCTTTGCAATATGTTATTCTACTCTGTTACCACTAAACCACGAGCCCCACAATATATTATGAAAATTTTTCTTTATTGGCATAATGATAGTGTTTATTTTGCTGTTTGTAACCCCACACACACATATCACGCTTATATCCCCGAAGGGGTAGGCAGAGGTGTATTATACACCCGCAATTTGCCAGTATTTTAGTCACACGTAATAGGGGGCAAGCCTATTGCCGTGTACACACATATAATGGGTTATGTACAAATTGGCCAAATGAATTTAATAAAAAGTAGCAGCGTTATTGTAATTTTGAAAAAAAAATTGATAAGTACCCGTTGCCTTGCGATGAAATGTTGATGAAAGGCAACAAAATCTTACGTGCCAGCCGCTATGGCACAGCCAATTAAAGTCCAGGGCGTCTCTCAATAAACCTGCTATCCAACATTTAAAGTTTCTTTTATACGAACCAATAGTTCCAGGGATTTTGCGAATTCAACAAACAAACTCTTTAGTTTTATTACAGTGGTATAGATTTTTTTGTGATAAAAATGATATATGAGCCCATTTGTTATAGTTATTTACCACATAATAGCTTCTAGTAAATATCTGACATAGACTTTGATTGGTATAACCAGTTTTATCGAAAATAACCATTCGTTACGTTGAAATACGTAATTCGGTTTCAGTTTGGTATTGGTTTTCGACCTATTACCGGATATATATTTGATTTCGTCTAAACGAACCCATTATTTGTTTATATATTCATTCACTTCAAAACGATGTTTGTTTTGGATATGTGTAGATTTTGTTTGCGTGTATGTGCAAATACTTACAAGAATATACTTTATACTTTCGATATCTAAAGATCTTTATATATCTTCAAGCATACGGTACACTTATTCCACTGATTTATTACATTAATATATCACAGAAAAACCTGAGCGGTTTCGCCTTACGGCATTATCAAAGGTGTTCTATTACACTGTCAGGCAAATCTGTGGAATAGTGTTTATTCGTCATGTACAAGAAGTTTACTAAAACTAGGCATACCTTATATTTTTGACACATTAATTACTCAATAATGAGTTTTTAATCTTCGTCGCATTAATTTACGCAAGTGAATATTAAGTAACTTATCAAAAATCACTCTTCCACTATTGCGATTGAATTTAAGCGCCATGACACAGTGAACCACATCCCTCCTAATATGAATTTCGAAGTTTAATCATGTCGACACTAATGTTTCTTAATTTTCAGGAAAGCAATTAGAAATTTAAATTTAAAGCCGATTGCAATATTGACTATTGTTGACTGATGTAATTTGAAAGATTCGCGGTCGCGGTCGCGTCACCTAATACGTAATAATTATGTAGATCGTTATTTCGATGTCTTCAACTGCCCCTATGTGTCTCTAGTCCCCTCTGACGATACGCTCATCAATCTAATACGTAGGTCACACTATAAGTTTTGCGTAACTTAAAAAAACAACATGTTTAAACCAAAATATTATGTTTATTGCTTTTCAAAATACTCTCCTTTACCTTTTAAACATTTTTTTATGCAATCGAACCATTTTTTAAAACAGGGGGACCACAGATTTAAAGGCATGTTTTCTACGTGCTGATTGAACGCTATCACTGCCTCTTCGGAGTTGGTTAAAGTGAAACCTCTCATCAAATCTTTGATTTTTGGGAAAATACAGAAATCACAGGGTTGTACTTTTTCGGAAGCTAAAAATGACTTTGTTTTGTTGGCCGTGTGTGAAGAAGCGTTGTCATGATGTAGGAGAACGCAGCTTTTGGGTCGTCTTTCGTGAACTTTTTCTAAGACCCTGGGTAAACAAATGGTAGAATACCACTCGGCATTAACACTCTTTTGATCTTCAAGTGGAATTGTACAGATGGGACCCGTAGCTGAGAAAAAAAACGCGATAATTTTTTTACCAACGTTTCTCGCCTGCCTCACTTTTGTTGGCTTGTTCTCATTTTCAAACACCCATTCACAAGATTGCTGTTTTTTTTTTCGGGTTCAAAACAATAAATCCACGTTTCGTCTCCTGTGACAATGTCATAAACAGCATTAGAATATCCGTGGTTGTACTTCAGTAGCATCTGTGAGCACCATTCCACGCGAGCCCGCTTCTGCTCCGCTGTCAGTTCATGCGGGATCCAACGACAACAAAGTTTCCGAACTTTCAACTCTTCGTGTAAAATTTTCTGGATTTGACTCATATTAATCCCCAATAGTCCTCGAATTGTCTCATATGTAATCCGCGGGTTTTCGTCAATTAACCGCTTAACAGTAGCCACATTATTTTCGTTGACGGCAGCCCTTCACGAAATTCGTCATGTAAAGAAACTCAACCTCTTTCAAATTCAGCAAACCATCGCCTCACGGTGCTCAAACAAGGTGCTTCTCTCCCAAAAGCATTTTGAAGACGAGCGGCACAGTCTTGCGGAGAGAGAGAACTTTTAAAATCATAAAAAATCATCGCTCTAAAATCTTTTCGACTTAATTCCATTTTCGTTGCATACGTAGAACTTTGATGTGTGATAAAAAACAATTGACAAATGATTTCCCCCCAATTGTTTTTTTTATTACTAAGAAGGTTGCAACGTTTAAAAAAATTTACATTCGAAATTCAAATAGTTCCGATTAGCTAGAAGTGCAAAACTTTTAGTGTGCCCCATGTAGACCGAGAGATACTTCACATATTAGAGATGGTCAATGAGGTAGTCTTAAAGTTTGGCAGATTGTCGTATAATATCCTAACACAACAACGCAGACCTGCCGAAAGACGCTCGAAATTAACCTTTTTATGCTTTCTTTTTCAATACTATATATCTTTACTCGCTGGAGACCATGCTTCAAGCCATGGTCTCTAGCGGAAGTGGATGGACGCGGCCTTGGGCAGCGGAATTTAAAAAAAAAAGGATATATTTTACGTCTAAAACAATGCTATGTTGCCCTAAACACCTACTTTAGTAATTTTTTCTGTGTTTGAACTTACCAGGGTTCTGCAAGAACAACATCCCTTCAGCTAGTTCTATGTTATCGTGTTAACCATCTATAATATTCAAACCAAAATTCCCATAGGACAGTAGAATCTTCGCAGTCCGGACGATGTTAAACTAACATGACAATATACACCCACAAACACTAAATCATATATTGGATAGAAACAGGCGTTACTTGGCGAAAATCCATGACAAAACAATGGTAAGTAAAATGTTTTAAGAAAAAACTTTTTAAAATTATATAATAGCATTAATTTTTCGCAGAATTAAAAGGACAACAAAACGTCGACAATTGTTTCGCCTCTAAACGAGGCATTATCAAGACTGTCTCAGAGAGAACAGCTGTTCTCTCTGAGACTGTCTTGATTTTTAATGCTATTATATAATTTTAAAAAGTTTTTTCTTAAAACATTTTACTTACCATTGTTTTTACTAAATCATATATTTAAATATCCCGGAAAGGATGAACAGAGACGTTTACTACGCCCACATTTCGCCAGGCACTTAATTGGATGACTTGAACCACCAAATGCCTTGAGCAACTGTTGCTTAATGTTCTTATCAACGCTATCACAGCATCGTATTTGGTTAATTATTTCTTTTAACCTTTCACTGGCCTTTGACTGAAATATCTGATTGGAATATTTATTTAATAATTACCACTTAATACGTAAATAATGTCAAAGTAAATAAAATTATGCAATTATATATCTAATTCTGTATCTTAACGACCGAATACTGAAACGTTACTCAAATATTTAGGAGCTATTTAAATGCTTGAGCAGCCCTTAAATTTAATCAAACGTCACTTTTGAGTATCTGAATTCTTATTCCGCGGCCTAAGGCCGCCGTCGCTCTTACGTCCATTGCCAAGCGCCTATGGTTAGCACACAAAGAACTTCCAGTTGCGCCTATTGGCACCATTTATGTACATTTTCCAGGTAGTTTTGTTGGTCCCATGGCTATTATAATTGAATGCGATATCTTGCCCCCTAAAGATGGGCGTCGGAATGCAGAATTGCAGCATGCGGCACGCGACACGTGCGTCAAGGCGTCAGTGGCAAAAAAAGGAGGAGGTTCTAACCTTCTTGAAGTGGATTGATAAAGTAGGGGTTGCCTAGGTACATGGTCAAAAATTATACCTCACAAACATTATTTGGAATTATTTGCCTTCGACGAAAACAAGGTTCGGGAACACTTGCGCCAAGTTTTGTGGAGATCCAATAAATAATATGTCAGTTAAACAGACGCACCTGTTCATGTTACAGTTGATTGAAAGGTATAAAACCTTGAATATTTATTGAGTTAAAACAATTGAAATAAAAAATCGATAATATAATAATAATGTCAATTTAGTTAGCTTAAATAGGATTAAAACTCACGATTTGACCTTGATCATTGGCCACGAACATTCTAAAGCACTTACTGTGTGAAACATTCCAATATGAAGTAGAAAGTGTAACCGTAGTATTGTTAAGTATTCGATTGCACGTACATGAAATCAATTGTCAACATCCCTTAAGGGACAGACAGAGAAGTTAAATACGCCATAATTCGCCACTTGTTTGTTTTGTTAGCGCCACGTAAAATTGGCTGTTTAGCACGGGTCTAGTCCCCGTCAAACTTTGGGTGTCAGTAGGCAGTTGATGGTGAATTGAGCCCCAAAGATGTAGATAGGGACAACTATTCCCTATTCTGTGATAGGGCCCGTTACCACTCGGTAATAAATACAATTATTTGAAGCTGATAAGCAGACTGACGGTGTATTTTTATACTGGTGCCGCTCTGATCATTTGTAATTAGTACGCAATTTATCTTTGTTTCGCGTAAAGATGGTTTTTGCGTAAATTTTTATCTACATAATACTTAACATGCATTAAACTTTAAACTTAGCCGAGAGATTAATAGTCTGTATAATGTAGCAAATCACGAAAATAACTAAATGTTACATGTCTTTTACAAGGTTCCGTAACCAAAGGAGAAAATTGAGGCTCTATAACTAAGAATCCACTGTCCATCTGTCTGCCACCAGACTGTATATCACGGTTCAAAAGATACCTTCATGAACTGTTAGATAGCTAGACACCTAACATTTTCGGTTACCTATCTTAATCCCGAATTTCAATATTCCGAATATCGTAATCCCGAAAACGTTTGGACATTTTTTCATAATCCCGTTTTTAAAAATTCCGAAGTTTTGTTTGCCATATAATCGCAACTCCGAATTTCATTTGCCCATTTATTCTATTGTACGACGTATTAGAATCCAGACGAATGAGTTCCAGACACACGAAATGCACAAAATCCAGATGACCGTAATCCATATGCACGAAGGCCCAATTTTTAAAACACAAATTTTTGAAATGCATTTAATCGATATCCAGAAAAACAATATCCAGATTTTTAAAATCAAGATTTTTTTATATGAAAATGTCATATTACTCAGTTGTCACTTTCACTTGGGACAAATCTCTTTTTTATATTAATGCAAGTCGTTTCTGGCACTCGCCGGCCGCTGCCGCGGCACCGCTCGCTTCGCTCGCTCGGCTCGTGCGTAGGTGGTCACAGTTTTAACCTAACCTAACCTACCCATTTTGTTTAAAGAAGAAATTAATTAACCTAATCTAAATAGTTCAGTTCCGGGTAACCTACTAAAAACAATCTCTTTTTTCTATTAATGCAAGTCGTTTCTGGCACATGCCGGCCGCTGCCGCGGTACCGCTGGCTTCGCTCGCTCAGCTCGTGCGTAGGTGGTCGCAGTTCTAACCTAACCTAACCTAGTGAGTCGAATTTGACACTTAAACGTATCTGTAATAGGCAAATAAAACAATAAATTTACTGACTGGCAATTTTTATTTTCAGGAGATAGTAAAGATATAGCAAACTGGTTCGACGAAAACTATATAGAGGTTTAGATAGATAAATAATATAATTTAGACCTACAAAATAATTGAGGCTTATTAAATTTTGTTAATAGTGTAGGGTAGTTTAGTAATAATTCTGGAAATTGTTACTATAAAATAATATTATTTATTGCAATAGTTTAGCTGGAACACGATTGTATGGGAACCAAATAAAAAGATTATGAAAATCTGGCAATAGTTTATTTGGAAAATGGTACGATGGGAAACAAAAAAGTATTCTGAGAATCTGGTATATATATCTGCATTATGAGAATATGGGAAACAAAAAAAAACTTTTGAAAATTTGGTTTTAGTGCACCTGGAAATTGATTCATCTGAGAAATTAAAAAGGGAATTTTAAAAAGTTGTCATTCATTACATCTGTATTTTAAAAGTTCTACCAACCGTTTTCGGGGTTTTAAGATTCGGGTAACAGAAATTCGAGATTTCATTAGGTTACCAACATTTTCAAAGATATATTTCTGTCTACTATAAAAACAAAAAGCGACATCATAAAATATCTAACTAGGTAGGTATGCAATGCATGCTGCTAATTGCAAATGTTAAGCGGAGCAAATGTTTTTATTACATATCAGAATCAGAATCAAACACTTAAATTAATTAATCGAATTAAAAAAAAAAAAATCATTGTCGACGCACGTGTTTCCATTTAATCATCTGGTTTTTCGGTGATGTCCAGGACATTTTCGGTGATTATTCCTCCGTGGTCAGCTCTGTTTTCATGATTTCAGAATATGCACTCCGGGGTATGATGTCGACCAGCATGCTAAATATGGTCAAAATCGGTCGAGACGTTTCGGAGGAGTTGGCACACAAACGATTTACACTAGTCGCTTAAGATTGAGCTCCGCTCAATTAAGTAGAGCTCCCTGCTGTGGGGCTTCACCCCACGCAAGCCTGTAAGGCTTGGGCAAACCAAAAGCAGGACAGGCGCAGCTCCTTAGCAGGGCAGGTCAGTTGCGTCGCGGTTGATGTCACACCAGAAACATGAGCAGTCAGAAAGCAGTTTGAAGGCGATCCTGCTTTATAACCGCGTTATGTGTGTCGTATCGATCGCCACACTCAACACCCTTCAAGATGTTGAACGGTTCGGACTACGAAGAGGAGCTATTGTTGCTTCTGGATTTGAGAAAAAAAAAGAATATGGATTCACGATATAAATAAAAGAAGAGATGAATGTGGGGAGTACCATCGTCTATTTCGGGAATTAGAATCTTTTGAAGATCGACCCATTTGGTTCTATGATAAACTAGTAAAAAATTACAACCGTGTACAACCTGCGCTGCGTCTGTCCAGCTCAACTGCTCTAGTGTGACTACTCAAAATGGCGGAGGTAGTAATACAACGTGTGCTCACTGCGGCCGCCTCGCGCCTGTTCTGCCACCGCCCCGCGTCTGCGCTGCTCCCGTCCAAATGTTTCGTCGAAGAGCAGTACGTGCACGGCGCAGTGGCGGAGCAGGTAGGTTCAGCGGGCCCACGTTTGTTCAGTGTGTCATCCCTCATATAACTACATTATTTACTAACGTAGACGCACTTCTACCGCACTGCCCCCGCACTGCAACTGCTTTTGGTTTGCCCAAGCCTTTAATCACCGACGCGGGATAAAACCCGACCCCAAAGATGTGGGGTAGCACCCGATCACCACGCAGTCGCCACACAGGGGGCCAAAGTCCGCCTGGCGCCAGTGGGAATTCTCAGTGCTTACCGGAGGCGCTCGGCGATGGACGCTACGGCAGCCCAAGCGGTGGATTAAAAAAAGGGCTCCCTTACTACAAATGCGGTGTTTTTTTCCCGCTAATTTATATTGTTGTATAGACAATGGTACGGAACTCCTAGTGCGTGGGTGCGATTCGCACTAGACTAGTTATTTTCACATTATCAAAATGTAACAGTGTCTTGAATACCAGTGATCTACCTCTCTCCAGTAATCAATCCTCCAGTTCAAAACGATTGCGGCATATTGACTAAAAAGACTCACTATAATTTATAACCTCATCACTTACCACACAGCTTCATTATAAATCTCATACATAACCTATTGGATAATCTTTAACTGTAATAATTGTCAATACAATTACAATTTATAAGTTATCATTTGTATGAAAACTGTTCGTTGTTTTTAATGTCTGTTGTTACTTTCGACTAATCTCTATAAATTGTCTCATTATTTTTACACAATTTCCTACTCACTCATACAATATCACGTCCACATCAGGCCAGGATTGAAGGGGATAGGCTGGGATGTCTACTAAGCCCATATTTTGCCAATTATCACCATCATCATGTCAGCCCATTTGACGCCCACTGCTAGACATAGTCCTCCCCCAAAGAGGGAGGAATTCAGCCTACATATACCACGCTAACTGGACGAGGTTGGTATAGGGTTTTGTGTCAAGTTTTCTTTCTGTATACATACTTCGAAAAAGTTATAAATTTCTAAATACGTTTTAAATAATATAGAAAATACCCGAACTCCGAAACAAACATTTCTGAACCATACAAATGTTTGAATCGTACCCGGGACCTCAGGGGGCAGTCGCATATGCATACCACTGCGCCACCGAGGCAGCCATCGATTGCTATGTTACTATAAGGTGCTTTGTAGAACTTGCCACAGATACCTGTTAAACAGAAAAACACCATGTAATAATATTAAAACATCTTCTTGACATACGTTAGAGACGATTCTTTAGAAGAGTTTAACAAACTAATATTAACATAACATTAACATAGTTTAAGGATTAAGGCACCCATAGTATTTTGGGATCTTGTTACCTAATGACCTTGTAGTAGAACTTAATCCGTTTTACTACTCGTTCAAAGTTTTTTTTTAATATTAGGGTCGCCAAATTGACACCGCCCGCCTGCTGGGAAGTCGTGACGACGTCTAGCGATTGTGGGTGACTCTCACAGTGCATAATACTATAAAGAGTGGCCCTCAACTTGAGGACCCAGTAATTTGCCTCTTCACGCTACGCTTAAAGAACCCAGGATTATATGTGTTAAGTGCGCAGGCAGGGCGTTCCAGTTCACACTATCGTTCGGAAGGGAAACGTACTTTTTAAATTCGGTTCTCGCGAATATGCCTTCCACTGTATGAGAGTGGCATCTCTGCCCGGCACGCGTTGTTAGGGTTCGGAAGGTAGTTGATCTCTTAAATAATAAATGCCAAGCAACTGTGATAACTTCTTCTTGTTTAATGAAATATATAACTTTGTACACCATGGTGTTACTATAGACTAGGTTGCGAGACGGGTCACGTACTTATTAAAGTAAAATTACTTTATACCAACTTCGAAAGAGGTGGTTTTTAATTCGACTGTCTGTTTATTCTGATTTTTTTGAACTGTTTCTCAGGTGGTCCCACTTTTATTTGGTCCCATTCCGATAATTTTAAGTCGTTTCTTGTGGACGTGTTTTTTTATCTACTCGTATATTAATTTCTACAATACTTCATAAAACACAATCGGTAATCACTTAGGTAGGTACTATTTATGGCAGTAAAAGCAATTTCTGTGACGAAAAATTTCACTAAAACTGATAATAAGTTCAACGTAAGCATTATACAATTTGTATTATACAAAAACGATATGCAACAAACGTAATCTATTAATTAATACATAATAATATTATGCTTTCTACAAAAGTTACGCAAATTCAAGGCCATCTGCATGCACTTTTTAATTTGATGTGCTTCAACGTGAACACTGAATATAAAAGGTAAGTGCGAGTACAATCAAAGTCAGATTGAACCCACCTGAATGACGAAATTTATTGAACTTCAATAAATATAGTATTGCCAATACAACAGTAACTACTACAATATTTTGTAATTACGCTGTGATAAATTATTTACACATCGTCCAAATTGAGTACGATGGCACAACTTAAAATACACGTCAAAAATTGACACAGCAACCGACTTCAAACTACCGATATGAGACCATACAGTTGTCGGAATGGGACCAAATTGAAATGGGACCACTTGGGAAGTCGAAGCTTCTAATTAAAAAAAATTACATCACCCAGTCCGAAGATACGAGGTAAACATAAAAAAACAAAAATAACATACAGTCGAATTGAGAACTTCCTCCTTTTATGGAAGTCAATTGAAAATATCGTCTAGTTTTAAGACAGACAGACAGATACTCGAGAAATCGAGGACCTAACTCCGCCAGGATCTCATGGAGACATGGAGGGTGCGACTTGAGCAACCCAAGTGGGGTACCACCGTCATCGCGGCGCGGGCGGTGAGACCGATCATGGACGAGTGACCTTAAGTATCGTGAGACGCAGATCGTTACTGGACATGGATGCTTCGGTAGCTATCTGTTTCGCATCCATCGTGCTAACAAGAGAAATGTTCTGACCACTGAGCTACTAGCTATATGCCCAATATCAAAATCATCCAATATTTGCTTCATGTATTATATAACCATGCTGTAATACGACCCTACGCTCCTAACTACCTGGACCGATTACTTACTTATCATAATTTCAAATAAAAATGCAAATACAGACTCCATAACTCACAAAATTATATTCATTTTATAACTTCTTTAATAACAAGGTGTTAAAGTATTTGAGCATATTGTATCAAATTACCTAATTCATACTTTTTATTCACATCAGATGGTTTATGTACATACCACTATTCTTTTTTATTTATCTCATTAATATTGCATAAAATAAACTGGTTTATTTAGGTTTGTTTAGTTTGTTTCTGTTAAGTATCTGGTTTTCAAACCAAAACAAACAGCAAGTAATTAAGTTTATTACTCGTTTTTTGAGTATAAAATGGAATGTTGTATTTAATTATTGTACTCAGTTTAGTGACTAAAACTCGAATTTTCTAAAATAATGAATGTTTGTTTTCTAATCTATCTATCTTTAGTAATTATATTTTTCATACTTGCTGATTAGCGCGACTCCGCCCGCGTTATTTAGGTTTCACACACATCTATACTTATAATAAATCTGTAGAAGTGAAAATTTTGTACATTGAAAATATCAAAAAAATAAATGGCAGGGGGTGTTACAAGACCGACACCGAATCCAAAAATGTGATTAAAAAAAATTTTGTCTGTCTGTCTGTATGTTTGTTCAGGCATCACGCAATAACTACCGGTTCGATTACGATGAAACTTGGTATAATTATTCTTTAATATCCTGGGCACCACGCTGGGTACTTTTTATCTCGGCAAAGGACATACAATAAAAAACAAACTTAATTTTGCCGTGTGCAGCGCCCCTTATGAACTCCACTGCGGGTGACGTAACCTACGACAAACTTATTAATTGCATACATAACATACATAGAAAACTCCTAAACTCCGAAACAAACATTTGTGGATCACACAAATATCTGATTCGACCCGGGAATCGAACCCGAGATTCTGGAGTCGAAAGCCGATGCACTACCGCCCACGCCACCGAAGCAGTTAAATATGTAACTACATACCTATTAGTGAAAGCATTTTCAAAATCGGTTCAGTTGTTACGGAGTCTAGTCAATGCAAACAAACAAATCTTTGCTCTTCATAATCATAACATAGTATAAAACAAAGTCGCTTCTGTTCCCTATGTATGCTTAGATCTTAGCGATTCTCAACCTGTCTGTAAAGTTTTTTGCAAAAAGAAATGTGTGTCCAGTTGACGACAACTTAAAAGTGATTTATTTAAGTTTCGCTATCTGGACACACGCAATAATCTTGGTGTGTCCAGATGACGAAAGAATACGATGTTGTACAGTTGATTTTCGCCAACTGACCACACGTGTGTCCAGTCCTTCGTGTCGAGTTAGTGACTAACCCTTTAAAACCACACAACAAATTTTGATGCGATATTCACCAATGAATAGAGTGGTTCTCGAGGAAGGTTTTTATATAATTAGTCAAGCGGGAAAAGCTGCGGGTGTCCTCTAGTGTAAAGTTTAAACTCTTTTTGTTTACAACGAAGCTACTGAACGAATTTTCTTGCGGCTTTTACCGTTAGACCAAGCTCAACTTAGAGAAAAACATTGTTTTGTTTTATCAAATTCGAAAAGCAAAACAGAGGTTGCCGTCAACAAACGGTAAGTGAAAGCATAAAGATGTAAACAGGAAAATAACTCAGTTAGTGATGAAACTAAAGCAGTGACGTCATCGCACTCAATAGTTTAGGGGAACTGCTCACGATTTTCTTATTCGTGATTGGATTATGTGATAGAATACAAAGTGTTTATGTTCATATATTATACCATACTAAGAATGCTCTATCAGACTCGGTAGTTGCGTAAATAGGTAATAATATATATCTGCAGGGCATGGTGCGAGTTCTAGCGATTCTATGAATCAAATAATTCATAAATTGGTTGCTTACTCAAATGAAAAATAAATAATAGTTACAAACTTTTTAAACCAATGAGTGCACAAAATTTTTCTAAAATATTTTACAATAAACATCCATAAAATTACACCTCTTTCCCACTGGGGTAAGTAGAGTCCACGGATTTCCATTTGCTATGATCCTGGCATACTTCTTTCGTTTCCTCATTCTTTAATTTTTTTAGTATAAATAACAATAATAGTTTAAAATAACTTTTTATAGTTTTTACACGCTTTTATAGAGAATCCAACTAAAAAGTAGAAAATAAATTTTAATAAGTTTGATCTAAGAATAGTGTACTCGTAAATAAGAAATAAATGTATATTATTGTAAAAAAGCGTGAGGTGCATGGTGTCAATAGTTAAAAATATTTTATTGACATATATGAGTAGAAGAATTGTCATTTTGAAAATATCTTAAAATGGTGCATTTTAAGATATTTTCAAAATGACACTTCACGCTTTTTTTACAATAATATTTATTTTTTTAGTTTTTTTTAACTATTATTTATTTTTAATTTTTTAGTTTTTATTAACATTTTTTTTAAATTTTCAATTGAATTATTGAATTGTCATCGGTCTTTGACAGATGTGCAAAGTTTGAATTAAATCTGATCGTTCAAAGTAGGGCAAAATCGAACCCAAAAGAGTCGGTTACAAACAAGCAAACATACAAGTGAAGTTAATAAAAGCGTGTTAAAAAAGAAATCTGGTCTAAGACGAATCATTGTTTCGACTGTACTTTAAAATAGTAAGTGTGTACCTAAACAATATACCATAAAAATAAACCATTTGACTGTAGGTAAATAAAATCTGAAACGAGTAAAACACGTTCAGTCTAGAAGTGTCAAACATAATGACTGCAAAATACGGGCCCCATATTAGATGGAATGATTTTAGTCTAGATTATTTACCCGTTGACCCCCATCCGGACACCGGTTTCCAGAACTCTCAACTCGACTCGGGTTAATAAGACCCGACTGTTGCAGTCATTATGTTATACCTACACTTCTTCGTAACGTTACGTTGGAATTTCGATGTGTGGATGTTGTATCTGAATTAACTAAAGAGTTCGCCCTCAAAGGTTCCGTACCCAAAGGGTAAATCGGGAACCCTATTATTGAAATTTCGCTGTCCGTTCGTCCGTCCGTCTGTCTTGCACTGTATCTCATGAACCGTGATAGTTAGAAAGTTTAAATTTTCACAGATGATGAATTTCTATTGCAACTATGGCAACATTCTTTACACCGGACCAGAGGTGTCTGCTGTACAAGACGCAGATTAGACCCTGCGTCGAATACTGCTCTCACCTCTGGGACGGTTCCGCGAAGTATCTGCTGGACGCTCTCGACGCTATGCAGCGACGGGCTATCCGTATTATACGAGGGTGGATTGAAAAGTAGTCGGCCTAACACTGATCCATTTAGCTCTAAAAATCAAATATAACCACATTATTTAGTTCAGTTCAGACCTGTTAATTGTGTGAAGTTTGAAACGTGTGCGATAATTAGTTTTAATTTTATAAATTTATTAACAAAGCAATCTGACATCATTTCCGCAAATGGAGCAAATCGAGCAGCGTGTCGTCATTAAGTACCTCCATAAGAAGGGGCCGTCATCAAAAGCCATACATGATGATAATGGTCAGTAATTAGGGGATTGCGCTCTTTCATATTCATCCGTCAAAAAATGCATAGCAGAATTCAAGCGTGGTAGAGAGAGTGTGAAAGAAGCTCTGGAAGGCCTTCGACGTCCACTACTGACGAAAATGTTAAAAAAATACTCGACTTAATTATGGGAGAAAATTAGAGAGATAGCCGAGATTATATGCATCTCTTATGAACGTACTCAAAACATAATAGTGTTGGGTTTCCACAAGGTGTCTGCGAGGTAGGTTCCGCGACTGTTTTCAGTTGAGCAAAAAAGGATTGACTATTGCACGCGACTGTTTGGAGTTATTAGAAGCAGATGAAAGTGATTTTTTGAATCGTTTTGTTACTATGGACGAAACATGGGTTCATTACTGTACACCGGAAACAAAACAACAATCAAAACAGTGGAAAAGACCTGGTTCACCACCCCCCAAAAAGGCTAAGTCGATTTTGTTGGCAAGTAAGGTGATGGCTTAAGTATTCTGGGACTCGAAGTGTGTGATTATGGTTGATTTTCTTGAACGGGGTCAGACTATAAACTCTGATTATTACTGCACCTTACTACGTCGTTTATGAGAGGAAATAAAAGAAAAACGTCCAGGAATGATCAGAAGAAATGTCCTGTTTCATCAAGATAACGCTCGTGTTCACACGTCTGTCCAATCAATGGCAGAAATTCACAACTGTGGCTTTGAACTGTTACCGCATCCACCTTATTCACCTGATCTGGCACCGTCAGACTTTTTTCTGTTCCCTAACCTAAAAAAGCACTTGGGAGGTCAAACAATTTTGACAAATGACGAGGTCAAAGCAGCAGTAGACGCATATTTTGACTCTAAGGAAGAATCATTTTTTTTCAACGGGCTAAATGCTTGGAAGGGAAGATGGCAAAAGTGCATTGAACTTGATGGTGATTACGTTGAAAAATAAAAATATATTTCATTTATTATGTATTTATTTTCTTGGTTAGGCCGATTACTTTTCAATCCATCCTCGTCCGGAGGTAACGGGAAGCCTTGAGCCGTTAGTTCAGCGCTGAACAATAGCTTCCTTGGCCGCATTCTACCGTATTTACCACGGCGAGTGTTCTGAAGAGCTCTTCAATCTGATCCCACCCTCTTCCTTCCGATCCCGAACGACTCGTGCCGGGCAGAGATGCCACTCCCACACAGTGGATAGCATGTTCGCGAGAACCGAACGTTTTAAACGTTCGTTTCTCTGCCGAACGATAGTGGCCTGGAACGCCCTGCCTGTGCACGTGTTTCCTCCCACATATAATCCTGGGTTCTTTAAGCGGAGCGTGAAGAGGCACATCAGTAGGTCGTCAAGTTGAGGGCCACTCTCTATAGTATTACGTGCTGTGAGAGTGGCTCACAAGCGCTAGACGTCGTCACGACTTTTATTTTTACGAGAATGATGCAATTATTTTGAAAAGTTTGAACATCTTACTTACCATTACATTACCGTATATGTTTTTAAGGCCGCGGACGCTCTAACTTCCATTGCCGGGTGTCTCTGGTTCACACGCAGGAGCAATTTCCAGTGGCGCCCGGCGTATATGTTTTACTTACATATTGTCACACCTTGTTCCCGTTGAGGTAGGCGGAAACATGGCGCTATTCAACTTAGGCTCAAATTCTTCTATGAGGCTATTCGTTAAAGTTTCCCAATCTGTCACACTGCCTGATGATCGTAGAAATAATTAAGCTGTTCCACCAAGTAATATTTTTCCATAAACAAGCTTTTCAATCTTTGACCACTCCATAATACTGACGGTATCCTCGAACTCTTGAATCCAGGTGGATAGGTTATCATGGATTTCTCTAAATCACTAAAAGATATCTTCGGCTTAGATATCCCTATCTCTTTCTCTTCCTTATCTTCTTTCTCTTCTTTATCTTTCTTAGGAGTCATATAGAATTCGAGTTGCAACGATATAAATTTATGCAATGTCGTTTTTGAAGACTGTTTTGGAATGTTTTAGAAACACTGTTTAGAACTAAATTTTTCTCTTAGAGCGCTTTTCCTGTCAAGCGTTTTCCCACCAGCGTGTGGCTCTCGTCCGCAATGCGTGTTGATGTCAATGTCAAATTACATACAATTATGAAATGCGTTTCATGTCGCGCTGGCACCCCGCACGCCGGTTGCTATGGCAATGGGGCTAGTCGGGAACTGATTTGACGTAGACATCGCACGCACCGCGAGCGAAATCCGCACGCTGGTGAAAAATTGCACACACATATCACGCCTATATCCTCGAAGGGGCAGGCAGAGATGCATTACACACCCACAATTTGCCAGTTTTTTCGTCCCGCGCAATAGGGGGCAACCCTATTGCCGTCAGCGGGCACATTTATAATGGGTTATGTCCAAAATGGCCGAATGAATTTAATAAAAAGTAGCAGCATCATTGTAATTAAAAAAAAAATTAAACCCGTTACCTTGCGATGAAATGTTGTCTATAGTCAACAAAATCTTACAAACCAACCGCTATGGCACAATCAATTAACATCCTGGGCGTATCGGACTACTTGAAAAAACGCATGACAGGAAAAGTACCCTACCCCAATTATCGAAGACGACTGTTTGATTAAAAGCTACTGTTTATCGAGGAAGGTATCCGTAACGACGAAGGGTCTTAATTCTCAATATGTTATTTCCATCTATTGATGGAAAAGTGAAACCGACGGCGACGTAAGTCTCAATAAGATATAGAGACTTACGTCGGTTCGAAAGATTCGCGGTAGATGGCTCTGATATCCCCTACGGTATAAAATATGGACCGGATTTTTTGTCTTCAGCTGTGGTCTCGGTAGCTAGGGTGGTTGGTCAGTGCATTCCCCTGAAAGGTACCTTGCGCTGTGGCCTGTCGTTTTCATTATTTATGTTGTAAAATTTCTAAGAAGCTTTAGCATACTTATTGATAAAAAAAATAACTTACTGAATGACGGTGAAATACTGAAACGTCACCCAAATATTCAGATACTCAAAGAAGACGTTTTGGTATGAAAAATTGAAGTTTAAGGGCGGGAGTTCGATTTTTGCTGAGCGCGTGACAGGTGGCTTTTTAGGTTACCTCTGGCGCTCCTTAGGCAGTTAGGAATAACTAGTTCTTCTGTGCGGGACTATCAACTAATCAAGCAGTACCTTGAATTGGCGAATCATCGATAAATATCGATGGAGCCACGTTTTTAAAGAAAGAAGAAGAAGAAGTTTAAGGGCTGCTCAAGCATTTAAACTAGAGTTGCCGCGAATACTCGCTATTATTCGGTTTTCGGCATTACTCGACATTTTTTTGATATTCTTTGTATAATATAATGTGTATATGTAAAATATAATAATAGCTAGTATTATTCGTCATTCAGCGAATAGTCGTCTTTTTTTTTTTTTACTAATAAAGTACCGTAGTACTTTATTTAGATTACAATCTAGCCAAATAGACTAATAAGTAAATACATTTCACCTAATTTACTACGTCAACACTAAGCATGCGTCCATTAACACTTACTCAGTTTTTTATTAAGGCGAAGACACTTTGTTCATGTGTTCTTTGTACGCAGCACTTATCACTACATTTATTTATTTGTCACTAAAAACACTACACTAACTCGAACGGTTTCGTTAGTTTCAGTCTTCTTACTATATTAGTGATGTCAAAAAGCTGGATTGCCTCAACATTCAGATGGTTATGAAGTCTGTTTTCGTGAGCTTCTGCATATTATTGTATGACTCGATCAACGTCGTCCATGTCTAGGTCTCGGTGTAGATCGCAGTTGCGAATGTACCAAGGTGCATTAACTATGTCCCTTAGCACTATATTTTGGAATCGTTGGATGATTTGACGATTGCTCTTACTGGTACAGCCCCAAAGCTGGATACCATAAGTCCATACTGGCATCAATACCTGTTTGTATAATAGGACTTTGTTGTGTACTGATAGGGGAGAGTGTCTTCCAAGCAGCCAGTACATTTTCTGGTAGCGTATTTTCAATTCTGTTCTTTTTTTCTTGACGTGGGCTTTCCAGCGCAGCTTAGCGTCAAGTGCCATACCCAGATATTTTGCTGTATTTGCGTATGGGACTTGTTAGCCATTAATATATACAGGAAAATATTGTGCTCTTTTATTTGTGAAGTCAACGTGAATTGACTTGCTTTCATTTAGCTTAATCCTCCATTTTTTAGTCCAGTTAAGAACTTGATTAACTGCTATTTGGACTTTTTCTACAGCCTCTTCATGATTATTACCTATTGCCATAATAGCCGTATCATCGGCGAAAATGGCAATAGGATGATTTTCGCTAACTGGAATATCACTGGTGTAGAGTAGGTACAGGATAGGTCCTAATACGCTTCCATGTGGTACCCCAGCTTTGATAGGACTTATTTCTGAGAAGGCGTCTTCGTGTCGAATGCCAAATGCTCTGTTGGTTATGTATGACTCGAGAATGTCTGCTAACTGCCTCGGTAACATAAGATTTAGTTAGTGTATGAGGCCGTCGTGCCATACTTTATCGAAAGCTTGTGCTACATCAAGGAATATGGTAGAACACACTTTCTTGTCTTCTAACGCTGTTTCGATTATATTAGATATCCTGTGTACCTGGTCAATAGTTGAATGTGATTCTCTAAAGCCAAACTGATGATCAGGTATAAGATTATTATTTTCTATAACTGGTTTGAGTCTTTTTAATAATAGTTTCTCAAATAGTTTTGCTATTGTTGGTAATAGTGAAATTGGTCTATATGAAGTTGATTCCTGTGGCGGTTTGCCAGGTTTTGCTATCATGATTATTTCAGCTACTTTCCACAGATAAGGTACATACTTTAATCGAAAAGCAGCATTTATAAGAGTGGTTAGTTTAACAATCGCTTTACGATTTAAATTCCGTAGAATTTCACCTGTTATTATATCATAACCAGGCGATTTTCTCGAGTTCATACGGCAGCTAATCGTATTTAATACTTCTTTTAGTGTGACGAGCTTTATTTCTGAGTTGTCGTTTTGTAATTTGGGTTGGGTATTCATAATTTCAACGGAGTTTGATGATTCCACGTTGGGCTGAAATATGAACTCTAGGTATTGAGCGAACCTATCAGCTTTTTGTTGGTTACTAATAGCCCATTTCCCATTTTCTTCTCTTATAGGAGGAATTTGTGTAATGGGTCTTTTAATGTTCTTTGTCACTTTCCATAATGAGTGATCTGACTTACAGTCAGTGGTTAACTGACGTAGATAGCTATTAGTTAACGAGTTATTATAGAGAAAGAGCTTATTATTTCTCTTTTGAGACGTTTAGTCATGTTGTTAAGCTCAGTTTTATCTTGAGGATTTCTGGTCAAGTGCCATCTTCTCCGCTGTCTTCATTTAATCATAATTAGATTCAAGATATATTCAGGGTAAACAGTTCTATTTATGATTTTTGATTTGTCAGGAGTGTTTTTCCAAGCTGCCTGTTGTATATTTACGATAAATTTACTTACTTCTATGTCTAATTGTTCAGCGGTTTTAAGTTGAACTCTTAGTTCTATACTACTGTCTAGGTCTAGTCTAAAACTATCCCAATCTGTATATTTATTGACTAATATCGGTTGTGTTTCATTAAATAGTATACGTCTACTTAATGTAAGTAATATAGTGGAATGGTCCGAGTTCATGTCATGGCCCTCTTCTATAGTAAAATCACCCCTAGATATATTTTTACACATGAAGAAATCAATCAGGTCTGGAATCCTATCAGCGTCTGTGGGCCAGTAGGTTGGTTTCCCTGTAGATACAGCTTCACAATTTAACTCCTGTATGGCTTTGTATAATTCTCGGCCTTTGGTACTAATAAGTCTGGAACCCCAGTGCTTGTGCTTAGCGTTGAAATCACCGCCCACAATAAATCTTTGCCCGTGTTGACTTAGAAAGCTTATATATTCTTCTTTTTTAATTGAGTGTTTTGGAGGAGAATACAACCCAGCTATCGTGAGAGGGTAAAGGTTACACCTAACTCGTACTGACACTGCTTGTATTTCTGGATGTTCATGTTTTGTTTCTTCGTGATGATAGATATTTTCTTTTATTATTACTGCACTGCCACCATGAGCACTATTGCAGGGATGTAATGCATGGTAAACTTTATATCCTTTAAATGTTATATGACATTGTCTGGTGAATATATATAGATATATGTCTATATTTTCGATATTTAGGACTACTTGAAGTTCTTGTTGGTGTTTAAGTAGTCCATTAGCATTCCATAACATGATTTTAAGTGTATTATTCGTTTTTTATTTAGTTTTTTACCAATGGATAACTTGGCTACATTTTCTAGTTTTTGCAGTCGGCCATCGAAAGATGATATTATTTTAATAATTTCATCCAACTTTTGTAATAAATTAATTTGTGGTTGGATTATATTATTATTTACGTTACTAGTCTGATGTGATTTAGCAGTAGCTTGAGCATAAGTGATTCCTTCACTTCTGTCACGTGCTGGTTGTCTTTTTGGGACAACTCGCTGCTGAGTCGACGCTGTTGCGTTTTTGATGCTTTTATTTTTTAGGTTTTGCATTTCTTTGGCTACTATGCATCCCCTGTAGTTAGCAGGGTGTGCTTCACCACAGTGCACACATTTTGGCTTTTCATCTGCAGGTTTTTTTGCAGTCTCGAGTGAGGTGTTTGCCTGTACACTTCACGCATCGCGGTTCTTTAGAGCAATATTTATGCGTGTGGCCATACGCCTGACATCTTCTACACTGTGGAACAAGTGTAGATGTCTTGATAGGCTGCACTTCAACTTTACATCCTAGTATAGACTTTATACCGTAGATCTTGCTGATGTCCTCATCATTGCTAAAGGTTAGCATGAACATGTTGAGAGGTTTTTTTTTTCTTCCAGCTGATTTTGTTAGCTGCGGTTACTATTTTTAAGGCCTTGTTTTGAAGGTCTTCAATAATTCTCTCCGGCTTACACATGTAATGCAGATTTTTGACCATAACTCTTATAGGCCTTTCTTGTTAGTTTTCATAAGAGTGCCATAGATGGCCACTCGACGTTATTATGCTTCTGAGAGACTTGTAAGAGTCCTCAGTGGTAGCATTAATTTTGACACACTTACCATTCATTATCTTAGTAGTAAATGCGTCTCCTTGTGTACCGGCTGCTATGGTGTCAAAGAATGTCTGATAATCTTATACCATCTTATACCATCTTATACCATCTTATACCATCTACTATTATAGGTGGAGGGGGTGGAACCTTCTTGATTTTAATGTTTTTGGGAGGTAATGAGTCGGCCTTTTGGGGTTCTTCCACTTGAGTAGGTGACGAGCTCATTTTCCTCTTCTTTTTACTTTTAACTCGTATCCACTCGGTTTCTTTGGCCAGTTCTTCTTCATCTGTACAGTATTCCGAGCACTGGGTGGAACTATCCACGGTGTAACTTTGGTTTTACTGGACGTGGCTTCTCTTTCTTGAGTGAGGCTCACAATTTGTTTTTGCAGTTCAGCAATTTGAGCCTGCATATTTTCAATAATTTGCCGAAGATTAGCATTTTCTGCTTTTTCCTCACTGTAAACTTTAAACAGTAAATGTTCATTTTCCGTTTTCAGCTTAATTGGACTTGACGTCATTTTTGATGCCAATGGAGGGCTTCGCCTTAACAATAATAATTTACATTACCTTGCACAGTGATGAATGCGTCATCGTTGCTCAGCAATCGGCCGAAGTGCGATGTTTTGCGACGTTGACACTTTGCACTATTATTGGAACACGCGCAACGCAACTATTCTGACTGCTGACCAACAATGCCTGGAATAGTCGTCTAAAATAAACTTTTAAGGAACAAAAAAAATAATAATGAGATAAAAATAATAAATTTTTATTATTTTCCTTAATAAAACAATACACAGTACCTATCAATTATTATCTGTAATATGTGCCTGTGCCTATTATATTTATGAAATTAAATTAGTTAGGCTTTTTAATTAATATTTAAAATCGAACAGAGGCAGATTGTGGTGCAAAAAAAGGATTTTTTTTGCACGTTCGGGAGCAAGTCGGTTTCGCTTTTCCTCATAAATTAAACCTGCCTCGGAAAATAGTCTTTCTGAATAAACTGAGCAAGCTTACTTTAAATAGGAAATCTATTCTTATTGATACACAAAGCCCACCATTCATATGGGTTTATTTTTCTGTCAGCCTTTGCTAATGCGATGTAGTGGGCGATTTCTTCAGCAATAGTATTCTTGGGTTGCTCTTCAGTAGGCTGCTCTATAGATGATTCTTCAAAACATGCCCAAAATAGTTTATGAGTTTCTAAATCGACATGTTCACTTTCATTGTGTAAACGAGACCTTTTGGATTCCGTTTCTGGATCCGAATCATCATTTTCGTCATCTAAAGAAAGCCGAAGACCTGAGCGCAGCTCTACGGATCCGTTCAGCTTGGGTAGCGTCAAAGTAAAAGTCCTTGTAGCGGGGGTCTAAAAATGTCGACAAGTAATATGTCTTCCGAAAGCATCCCCCATATGTCGACAAGTAATATGTCTTCCGAAAGCATCCCCCATATGTCGACAAGTAATATGTCTTCCTTAGAAATCCCCTATAATAATATACGCTGGGTTATGCAAAACGGGTATTCCCCGTAAAATATGTACAAGAAAAGGGTTGCCAGCATTAAAAAATGAAAAAATAAATTACTACATATAAGTATGTATAAGATGAAACAATTTCTTTAACTTTATTGTTTTCTTTTCTCAGAAGTTTAGAAGAAATTAGAAATATTTTTAATGTGCCTTATTTATGTCGAATAGTAATGTCGAGTTATTCGACTATTCGCCTGTGATTAATCGGTATTCGACTATTCGCTAATAACTATTCGCGGCACCTCTAATTTAAACAGCATATTTGACTGACGTTTCAGTTGACGTTTATTTGCCCGTGAGTCAGCTAGTTAAAGTATAAAGTCTAGATTTTTCTACTCGTAATTTAGGTACCTACTTGAATCTGTAATCCACTTGAAAGAAGAAAGAAAGACAGAGTGTTTTATTTTATTTGTGCTTGAGCGCACAAAGCAACGAGTATCGGACCTGCGCTGCAGCATGTTGATCTATGCTTGAGGGGGGACCTAAGTTATCCACAACTAAACAAGGTGCTCCTGATAAACAGATGGAAGATACTCTGGCAAGAATACTCAAAGCACTCAGAATCGCCTAGAGGCTCGCCCTCTATTACGTGGGACTAAATGACTGGTGAAATACGGGCGTAATGAGCATATCTGTCCCCCTCATGGAGGGTAAAGATGTGATATTTTGTAATATAAATAAATATTTTGGACGTTCTCACACAACTTCATCTAGCCGAAACTAAGCTATAAGCTTGTGCAATGGGATCTAGACAACTGATGCCAGGTTCTTTCTCTCGGTTCTACTTATTGCTTTGCGAATCTGGCAGTACATATAAATATAGAAGCAATGATATTTTTATTTTAAGTACTCACTGACGTTTGTAAGAGCAGAGCCATTTAGTGACCTAAACAAATAAATAAATCATTTCATTTCATTTCATTTCATTTGATAAATATGCTCATATATTTCTAAATACATACATAATATACATAGAAAACACCCAAACTTTGATACAAACATTTGTGGATCACACAAATATTGGATTCGACCCGGGAATCGAACCCGAGACTCCGGAGTCGAAAGCCGATGCACTACCGACCACGCCACCGAAGCAGTTGCGAGTGTATGTGTATAATCTACTTGAATCGTACTAATATTATAAACGCGAATGTTTGTAATTACGTAATAACTACACGGATTTTATTAGAACTAGACAACAAATATAGTTCATTTAATTTTACAATATGAATCGCATAAACTAAAGTCTTGGGCTCGAACCAGCGACTATTTCCTTTCGACTATTTTTAGGAACGTTTTACAAATTGACCAACTCACCACTACCCCAAGACCTTTTATATTGCGATCATATACCTAGACTTACGAATAGGTCATAAATCAGTGCCTAGAAAAAGAAAAAGGCTATCAGAAGTACACGCGGGCACAAATTAATCATTATAAATCATTAATAGTTGTCAATGCTTATTAGCTGAACTGTATCAACATACCGACAAAGATAATAACCGCCTGTAAACGACAAAAAGATTATCCTAATGAAAAACGTGTAAACTAATTGCACGTAACATTTAGTGACGTCGCGATGTGCTTAGAAAGTATCGATAATATTATATCCATTAATTTGCTATGACATTGTTACCAAATATCGATTTAAGTCACTTAAAATTTCGTCTATGTCCATGAATGGGTAGTCGAAAGTATATAGGTATTTATATTACCCAGATTTTGCCAGCAATATTGTTGGTTGCATGTAATAGGGCGCGAGCCTATGGACTTTCCCGGGTACCGGGCCCTTTAAGTATATTACAAGAACCTTTATTTTTTATCTATGCTATGTTTGTATCGTATGCTAGCAAGAATCGTGTACGCTCTCGAAATATTGATAGAGATTAACCCTTAACACCCCTTAAAATTGATAAATACTACAGCACTAGTTACACAAATTAAGCTAGCAATTTTATGCGCTCAGCTAAAAATATAGCGAGCTCTAAGGTTTGAGGACTTGCAGACGTGATTTCAGTTAATACATCGTTCTTTGAATTTGCATAGTTAATATCCATATTTTTATGAAGATTATGTAAAATATTGATTGAAAGATAAATCAGTAATAAATATGTTAATCAATATAAATCTTAAAATAGCAAATCACATCTCAACCAGTCAGTATTTAACAAACTAACGTAATGCAAACAAGAGTTAAGTAATCCAATTATTCAGCTATGCACTTCCATCGCGATAAATTTATTATCTTATCGATTAAGTAACAACACTAATAGTTACGTCACTAGGTATGATCGCGGCCAGCGTGTATTTTCCGTTGAATTTAATTACTGCAAAATTATTGATATTATGCAGTAAATTAAACATCATTTATGTTGGAATTTAAATAAATTTCCATTTTCAATACGAGTACTAGCGTACTCTCATGTTTGTTAGAGAACTATTCCTTATCTTTGGTCGTTTACACAGTGCACGCGTAATATAATACTCAAAGATAACTGTAGCTACATAGTGAAAGAATTTTCAAAATCGGTTCAGTCGTTTCGGAGCTTATTATATATTATAAAAAAGAAACCGTTAAATCTTTCCTCTTGATAATATTAGAATAGATAAGGTGCAAAATAACTTCAATAAAACATAAGTAACATTTATTTACAATATGTATTAAAATATACATAATTATAAAAATATTTACATTACAAAATATCGTTTAAAAAATCCTCCGCGTCATTGCCGACTGGGAAGGTTCCCAGAATGCTGGCTGTGTTGCCACGTTGGATGGCAATACTTATTCTTCGGCCAGAATATAGCCAGCTTTCTGGACCTGAGAAGCATCGATTAAGCGTTTAGCAATGTCTCTATAAAGGCGGCGAGCGCTCCGACCCCACGACCCCAGTGTCTCAACCCCAAACGGCTCAAATATGTAATCACCTGCTAGGTTAGCATATTTACGACGTTTGAGGTCTTCAGCCTTCAATAAAATTAAAATAAATCACTTTTCTATGTGATTTTACACATGGATGTTTACTCCCACAACGTGCGCACGAGCGCATTTCCTATTTTTTTTAATCGATCATTGTACAACATGTTGACGATTATTTCTCTTCTATTAATTAGGTGATGTCGACTCTTTGTTTGACATTATTACATTATTACCTCAATGCATACATAATAGATGGATACTTAATACTGACAATAAGATCTTACATGCCCAAGCCAACCTCACCTTTATTGTTAACCGACTTCCAAAAAAGGAGGAGTTCGACTGTATGATTTTTTTTTATATTTTGTAAAGAAAGCTACTACTTCCCAAGTGGTCCATTACAATTTGGTCCCATTCCGACAATTATTTAGTCCCATTTCGGTAACTTAGGTCTGTTGTTGTGTCAATTTTTGGCGTTATTTTTTTTTATTCTACGGCCCAGGGTTATAGCCACTACATCGTCCATTGCCGAGCGCCCCAGGTACGCACTTGAGGGAATTCCCTGTGACACCGGGCTACAGCCCAAGTTGTGCATCTGCCGAACCACGGACGTAGCTCTGGCTAACTTAAAAACAATAGACAATTTAGTTTTGACTATTATTTATAATATTTTTTTATTTGTTACAGGTAAGGTGATTATTACGTTAAAAGAAAATTAAATATCATTTCGATCGATATGAATTATAAACACATAATCCAGAGATTTTCAGTTTGGTAAGTTTTATTTCTACTATCTACCAAAGGCAGTATCAACGAAATACATTATAATATGGTTGTAATAAAAAAAAATTCATCGAACTATACCTACGAACGTACTACGTACGTGACTATACCTTAATTTAAAATTCGAACACTGCGTCCACTACCGCCACTGACTTTTGAATATACACGACTGATTTAAGAACTTCTTAGTGACCGGCACAGCCCAACACCTTCAAAAAAATCACCGTTCACTGTGTTTTTTCTGCGCGGTCACACTTGAAGTGAGTTCTATGAAGTTTTAATAGATGGCGCTAACATTATTCAATGATTTGAAAACGTTATATTTAACACGAATTTTGAAATTTAAATTAATTTGTCTCTTAAGTATCTCTTGGGTGATAGATAATTGAAGTTAAATATTACTTTTTCCGCCGGGTGCCACTGGAAATACCTTCTGCGTGTGCACCAGAGACGCCCGGCAACGAACGTAAGAACGAACGCCGAATAAAAAATAAAAAATAAAACTTGGAACTTACTATAAATTTGTTAAATGTTATTTCAATCTAACACTTTATTATAAGTATATTTAAAAACTTTATTATTTTATTTATTAATGGTTTCTACTCGAGCACTTCCTCTGCTAAAATTAGTACTTACCTACTTCGAGAAGCCTTATTTTCTTTACCTGCCTGGGTCTCATTTATGTTTAAACCAAAATACACCTTTATGAATTTTATTTTTTGTCTTTATAAATTTGTCCAAAATGGGCTCGTGGTCTAGTGGTAACCGACAATGTTAACACATTGCAAAGGTTAAGCAACATCGACTCAGGCCGGTCTTAGGATGGGTGACCATTTCTTAAGACATTGAGACCCCTCCGTGCCTCGGAGAGCACGTTAAGCCGTCGGTCCCGGTTGTCATACTAACATATATGGCAGTCGTTAAAGGGTAGTTGGAGCCCTAAATCAAGAATCCGACCGTTCTAACTACAGAACTTCGATATCGCCCATGGGTTGTGGAGGTCAGATGGCAGTCGCTTCACGGAAAATATCGAAGTTCAGCCGAATCGCAGTTAGACTGGAAAGCCGACCCCAACTGAGTTGGGTAAAGGCTCGGTGAATGATGATAAATTTGTCCAATATACACCTTTATAAATTATGGCCTATATAAATTATTCTCATGTACATGAAGTACAATTATTATTGTAAGTAGTTCATACTTTAGATTGTTGTCACTTGGTGGGATCTATTGTAATACTCGTACATGATCAACAAACATACTTGTACACTATTCCACAACTTTGTTTGATTTATTTTCACCGACCGGTTTCGTTTTTCAGTATTATCAAAGGTTTTTTTACTTCACTGTAAATATCTTATTGTAGAGATATTTTATAAGATTATATTTTATTAATTTTTAAATTGCTTAAAGATTCATTAAAATGCTTTCAGTAGTTTTTGCGTTAAAGAGTAACAAACATAATACTTTTCTTCAACTAAGCATCTCCTTCCCTGGCCCACTGGAAGAGATTTCTTAGAAATAAGTGGTGCCTTTGTACTATAACTCTATCCTACTGTTCTTATCTCGCTCTTCCTTCTTGTGTGTACATAAATAAATAAATAAATAAATAAATAAACATGCATACAAATTTTCCCATTTAAGTATACTTAATATTCATGGGATTTTTAAGTGCTTTCATATATATGAGTACCTGCTATTTGTCTTTGTTGATAAAATGTCGTAAATTTATGAAGATAATCATAAATTGGGTTAGTGTGGTCAGTTGGCGAAAATCAACTATAGAACATCGTATTCTTTCATCATCTGGACACACCAATATCATAACGCAAGTACCTACTATGAACACGATTTATAGAAAAGTCACGTCTTGCACCTAGGGAGTATGCAATGTGCCTTCAGCCTATCCTCTTAGGAGTTGAGAACGTCATTGTATAGACACTAGAACGGTGTCTTGCGCGGTGCTTTGCGCCGCACCACGCCAAATGTTTTGGCCTATAACTTTTGACCCCTTAGGGCTAGGTCAAATTTTCGATTTTTTGGCTTGATCGAGGGCTATCCATAGAGGGGTCAACCATCATTGGAGCATAAGCACTTCTCGAGAGCTAAGGGGGGACAAAAATTACATTCCCCATTTGTATATATAGAAGAGGATAGATTACTCAATAATTTCCTTGAATACATTTTGCACTTACTTACATTGCATAACATTTTGCCTGGTGCAGATGAAGATAAATTGAATTCCGAAAATATTAAGAATCTGTAATTGAAAAACCGGTCAAGTGCGTGTTGGGCCGCGCATAATATAGGGTTCCGTAGTTACCCATTATAGGCTCTATAACTCGCAAACTAACAATTTCATCTGGTCCATTATAGTTTTCCTTCAAAGTTCTTTATGTGGACTACCATCATGATTTTTTTTTCAGATTCTTCGTGCTAGACGTTTGGATTTGAAGGGGGGGGTTGGCACCAAAAAAAACATCCACACGGGAGGTACCCCAGAAAATTTTCATAATAAATTTGGAAGTTATTTATTACTTTTCTGTATATTTTATATTTGAGAATATTTTTTTTTTTTAGTTCCGCGGCCCATGGCCCTGGCGGTTCTAACGTCCGTTGCTGGGCGTCTCTGGTTACAAGCAGAACGTATTTCCAGTGGCGCCCAGCGGACTTTGACCACCTCTGTGGTCTCTGCGGGGGTTGGGTCGGGATGAGAATCCCGGGTCGTTGGGCTAGGGTTTTATCCCGCGTCAGTGAGTGAATCTGGTTGCGTGCTATGGGGCAAAGGCCACGCAGCACGCAACCCTTCTAGCCAGCTTCTGTAAGGACGACGTGTGGCGATCCCGCCGTCCTCAGGCCCCGATCATGGAGGTCGATGGTCTTGGGCGTAGATGAGTCTGCGGCGCCCTCGCCGCTGACTACGGGACTCGGCGGGGAGGGTACGCTCCCTCTCCCTTTCGGCCGCCTCCTTCGCGAGCACGACTTGCTCGCAGAAGGACACGGCCGCATTCCACCTACTCCCGCTGGAGACCATGGCTTATAGCAAGGTCTCCAGCGTGAGGGTATCAACGCCCAGACCCACTACGAGGTCCCGGCGCTGACTCGCCCACGCTGAGCACTCCACCAACGTGTGGAATGCGGTGTCGTCGTCGGAAACCTCGCAGTGTTGACACCGGGGTGTGACCTCACGACGGATGCGAAACAGATAGCTACCGAAGCATCCATGCCCGGTAACGATCTGCGTCGCACGATACGTGAGGTCACCATGCTGCCTCTGCAGCCAATCGTCCATGATCGGTCTCACCGCCGCGATGATGGTGGTACCCCACTTGGGTTGCTCAAGTCGCACCCTCCATGACTCCATGAGATCCTAGCGGAGTTGGGACCGCTGGTCATCGATTTCTCGAGACGCAGGCCTGTGGTCCCGCTGTGGAACAATGACGCAAGGGCTCTCGCTTCCAGGTCCCATGGAGGGGTCCCGGCTAGGAGACATGCAGCCTCTCCGGAGATCGTGCGGTAGCCCCTTATTGTTTTGACGGCCAAGGTCCTCAACGGTCTATTATGGAGCCTTGAGTTGTTGGCTGTCAACTTTGCTGCCCATACGGGAGCCCCGTATAGGGCCATGCTCCGCACGATCCCCAGGTACAGCATCGTAGGTGCAGCTCCTGCAGGACGGAAGCGTTGGGTCCCTTTAGGTTGGGCATCAGTCGCGAAAGCGCGACCGATGCCTGTGTCACCTTAGGGACCAAACTTCGGAAATGTGGTCCGAAGTTCCATCGGCTATCAAGTAGGATCCCTAGATACTTCATCGAGGGCTTGACGCCGATGCTAACGCCTCCCACATTTATGCTGGAACCTTCAGGTGGACCGTTCCGAGGTCTGTGAAAACACAGAACCTCGGACTTGTGCAAGGCCACCTCCAGTCCCAGCCGCCGTATCCGACCCACGACTTGAGCAACACCCGTCGTGACGAGGGTATCGTCGGCGTAGCACGTTACGCCAACGCCCTCGGGCTACGCACCCCGCTATTTGAGAATTATTAGGAAAACTATAGTAGCTTTTTATATCCTATCCAAGATTTCGTATCGTTTAGCATAATATCAATAATAGCGTTTTTGACGTGGCTGTTTTATGCAAAATAGCTTATTTCATCGAAATTACAATAAAGAATAAACCAGCCACATAAGTTGCATAACTAGGTACAATTAATTTTATTCTAGCACTTTGTCGGAAGAAGGGAGGAGAGCCAAGGACGGACGGACATCCTTCTAGTTTCGTCATGTCCGTCCGTCTGTTCGAGATTATTTCGACAGAACCCTAAAAATTTGTGACTATTTGACTTAAATAAGAAAGCAATAAATAAGAACTCAATAGGTAAGTAAACTATTATTTAGGTTCAAATTTATTTTTGCAAAACTGTTCCATCAACACGAATGTTTAAGAATTAACTTATATTTTATGTAGATCCGCAGTATTCCTCTAAGCATAACGGGGTCTATGAGTCACTCGTGAGTCGTGATGACTCGTGAGCATTGCCTGCTGTGATCGTGACGTCACACTTGCACTTTCGTCACGACTCGTCCCATCGACTACTTTGCTCGTGACCTTGAAAATCTCACTTTTACCTCAGAATATCACCAATCAAATCTTTGTTAGTTTTTCTTGTATTTGTACATATTGATTTTATACTTTTTAGGGTACCGTTCTTCAAGTCTCGAATCCCGTATAGTTTGTTGTCTGTTCGTCCGTCACTCAGTTAGTTCAAGAGTTATTGAGGCTATTGTGCGTGACTACAGAACCCTATTCTATGCGTGGCCCGACACGCAGTTGTCCTTTTCATTTACTACCTTCCTGCAGATAGGATGTCGATACCATAGTATCTAACTTTAATGGTCCAATTTTGAACCCTAATACGGTTTTACCATTTCTGTTACCGCGTGACCTGTAATATCTATCTAACTGTTGAATTCTTGCGCTTTAGTTTACTGATTTCTGTTCTAACTAACCAAAACCGTTAACAAAAGGTTAACTGTAGCCTCAAAACTATTTTGAACCTTTATCCTTGATGTTCTTACTTTAGAATTATTTATTTTATTTTGATTCATTAAATTTTCCTACTTCCTTCATATGAATTTACAGTTTCCTCCGTTCCGTACCCAAGGAGTACAACGGTAACCCTATTACTGAAACATCGCTGTCCGTCCGTCCGTACGTCTCTCTTGGTCTGTATCTCATGAACCGTGATAGTTAGAAAGTTGAAATGTTTACAGATGATGTATTATGTTGCCTCTATAACAACAAATACTAAAAAACAGAACATAATAAATATTTAAGGGGGCTTCCATACAACAAATGTGATTTTTTTCTTTTTGGTACAACTCGCACTCTTTTTTTATCCTATCTACCTAAGTACTTGGTTTTCGCTATCTAGTTTACTACTTACTCCAGGGCGCCACTAGAAATACCTTCTGGTACGTACCAGATACGCCCGCAGCAATAGGAAAAGCCGCGGTCACGCGAAATAAAAAATAAGAACTCTACTTACCTTGATGGTGTTATGTGTTATTTATCATCACAACCCATTTGAAGCCCCCTACTGGGCATAAGATTAGACCCTGCGTCGAATACTGCTCTCACCTCTGGTACGGCTCCGCGAAGTATTTGCTGGACGCTCTCGACGCTATGCAGCGACGGGCTATCCGTATTATAGATTGTCCGGAGGTAACGGGAAGCACTGAGCCGCTAGCTCAGCGCCGAACAACAGCTTCCTTGGCCGCATTCTACCGTATTTACCACGGCGAGTGTTCTGAAGAGCTCTTCAACCTGATCCCACCCTCTTCCTTCCGATCCCGAACAACGCGTGCCGGGCAGAGATGCCACTCCCACACAGTGGATAGCATGTTCGCGAGAACCGAACGTTTTAAACGTTCGTTTCTCCGCCGAACGATAGTGGCCTGGAACGCCCTGCCTGTGCACGTGTTTCCTCCCACATATAATCCTGGGTTCTTTAAGCGGAGCGGGAAGAGGCACATCAGTTGGTCGTCAAGTTGAGGGCCACTCTGTATAGTATTGTGTGCTGTGAGAGTGGCCCACAATCGCTAGACGTCGTCATGACTTACCACCAGGCGGGAGGCGTCAATTTGGCGAACCTAATATAAAAAAAAATATAAAAAATAAGCCTCCCCGAAGAAGGAGGAATTCAGCCCACATTTATCACGCTGGCCGGACGGGTTGGTATTGGGTTTTGTGTCGATTTTTCTTTGTCAAATGTGTTTTATTTATGCTATTAATTTATCAAAGTCTCTTCCGTGGGTATGTACTTAGGTAGGTACTGCAACTGTTATGGGCATTTACTGCGCAACATATTTGAATACGGTATTTATCAATTGATAGACTTGGTAATGTATTATGAAAGCTTGCCGATAACTTAGTATTATTTGATGTTAAAAGCATGTTTATTCGAAACGGGACGTAAGTAAATCATACTTAGGAGTATAAAATATAGTAATCTTCGCTTACATCACGGTGTCAGCCGCTGTCTCCATTGATTTATAAGACTGCAAGCGCTAATTTAATGTCCAATTAGCAGTAATTTCAACGAAGCCTACGCTATGTCAATCAAAATACGAAGTCCACGTAAAGCTAGGTTATATAAGTATCTGTAGCGAGTCGTTTTACCAACATACAAACTTATGGGTAACTGCTTGGACTGCAGAGATCCTATTTAGTGGTATGTAACATATGTCCCAGCTGTTAGAATGTTGGTTTGAATTACAGAATGGTTACGGAGTGCCCGGTAACGGCAATAGGCTTGCCTCCACAACGTGGAAGCTACAAAACTACCAGCAAATTGTGGGTGTGTAACTGCACATCTGCTTACCCCCTAGGGGATATCAGCGTGATTCTAAATTTGTATGTATGTAAAGTTAGCCAAAAATATGTCCATAGAAGCTAGTATTATTTATTTTATTTATTTATTTACGTACACACAAGAAGGAAGAGCGAGATAAGAACAGTAGGATAGAGTTATAGTACAAAGGCACCACTTATTTCTCAGAAATCTCTTCCAGTGGGCCAGGGCCTCTTATTTGCTATTGCTAGAAAAAAATAAAAAAAATAAAAAGTGGGAGCCCTTGTGACCCTCATAATATTTTAAAAAGGGGCAACTGGTACTGGGACGTGTTTTAATATGGACGAATCGCCCCTAACCCTATCTATCTTGCCACTAGCCAGGAACATCTTTAATTCACCATACTGTCGTCTTTTAATCGACAATTGCACCACTTACAAATGAGGAGACCCTGCAATGCCTTGGATCAGCAGCAAATACTCTTGCAATCATAATATTCACAAACCAGTTATGAATTCACAAGATCACTTGACATTCAATTACAAAACTTTAAGCTTAATTAAAGGTAACAACAGTTAAATTATACGATCATTATTGAAAAGATTCATGACATTTTAATTACAAAGCAACTATTCCTCCTGCAGGAGACTGTACCTGGGGATCGTGCGGAGTATGGCCCTATACGGGGCTCCCGTATGGGCGGATAGGTTGGCGGTCAAGGGGAACGTGACTCTGTTAAACAGACCACTTAGAACCTTGGCCGTCAGAACCGTACGGGGGTACCGCACGATCTCCGGAGAGGCTGCATGTCTCCTAGCCGGGACCCCTCCATGGGACCTGGAAGCGAGAGCCCTTGCGTCATTGTTCCAATGGCGCAAGGAGGCGCTGGAGCGGGACCACAGGCCTGCGTCTCGAGAAATCGAGGACCAGCGGTCCCAACTCCGCCAGGATCTCATGGAGTCATGGAGGGTGCGACTTGAGCAACCCAAGGGGGGTGCCATCTTCATCGCGGCGGTGAGACCGATCATGGACGATTGGCTGCAGAGGCAGCATGGTGACCTCACGTACCGTGCGACGCAGATGGTTGCCGGGCATGGATGCTTCGGTAGCTATCTGTTTCGCATGCATCGTGAGGTCACACCCCGGTGTCAACACTGCGAGGTTTCCGACGACGACACCGCACTCCACACGTTGGTGGAGTGCTCAGCGTGGGCGAGTCAGCGCCGGGACCTCGTAGTGGGTCTGGGCGTGGATACCCTCTCGCTGGGGACCATGCTTCAAGCCATGGTGTCCAGCGGGAGTAGGTGGAACGCGGCCGTGTCCTTCTGCGAGCAAGTCATGCTCGCGAAGGAGGCGGCCGGGAGGGAGAGGGAGCGTACCCTCCCCGCCGAGTTCCGTAGTCGGCGGCCAGGCCGCCCCAGACTACGCGACTACGCCCAAGACTATCGTCCTCCATGATCGGGGCCTGAGGACGGCGGGATCGCCACCCACCGTCCTTACAGAAGCAGGCTAGAAGGGTTGCGTGCTGCGGGGCCTTTGCCCCATAGCACGCAACCAGATTCACTCACTGACGCGGGATAAAACCCGACCCCAATGACGCGGGATTCTCGTCCCGACAGAACACCCGCAGAGACCACAGGGGTGGTCAAAGTCCGCCGGGCGCCACTGGACATACCCTCTGCTAGTAACCAGGGACGCCCGGCAACGGACGTTAGAGCGGCCGCGGCCTTGGGCCGCGGAATTAAAAAAAAAAAAAAAAAAAAAAAAAAAAGCAACTATTCCGCCACCCGCCATATTGCTTAACTTGTAATGAGACTGAATTCATCATCATTCACCAAGCCTTTTTCCAAATCATTTGGGGTCGGCTTTCCAGTCTAACTGCGATTCGGTTGAACTTCGATATTCCACGTTCCACCTTCACAACCCATGGGCGATATCTAAGTTCTGTAGTTAGACCGGTCAGATTTTTGATTTAGGGCTCCAACTACCCCTAACGACTGCCATAGATGTTCATATGACAACCGGCTTAACGTGCTCTCCGGGGTACGGAGGGGTCTCAATGTCTTAAGAAATGGTCACCCAATGAGTCTGAATTATAGAATTATATTTATTCATATTATTATATTTAGCCAATCAAGTAAAAGTAACCGTTTTATTTATTTGGCGTTTGAAAAATGATATTCATCGGTTTGTAGTTATGGAGTAACTTTATGAATTATTAACTCTGCCCGCATGATTACGCATGAAAATTATGTTGCTCAGGGATAAAGTAGCTATGTTATTTTTTTTGTGAAGTCCGCGCAAGCGCACTTGTCTTGCCGGGCGACGTCCATTGCCGGGCGTGTCTGGTAAGTAGCTACATAGCACAGAATGAAATTTCAAAATCGGTTCAGTAGTTACGGGGCCTATTCAATTCAAACTAAGAATCAAATATTTCCTCTTATAAATATGTGTATAAAAATGATTTGCCGTTTATAAGTATGGTTTTTTGTTTTTTATTAGTATGGTTGTCGAAATGTGGGTGAAATAAGCGCCTCTATTTACCCCTCCGGGGATAAAGACGTTTTTTGTGTCTGCCAGTAACTTTTAATATAAGTAAGTACTAGTCAGTAAAACCTAGTTTAATATATTATACATGGGGCACACTAAAAGTTTTGCACTTCTAGCTAATCGGAACTATTTGAATTTCGAATGTTATATTTTTTTAAACGTTAGAAGGTTTCTTAGTAGTTAAAAAAACAATTGGCGGGAAATCATTTGTCAATTGTTTTTTATCACACATGCTACGTATCTACGTTCTACGTATGCAACGAAAATGGAATCAAGTCAGTAAAGTGAATTAAGATTTTAGAGCGATGATTTTTTATGATTTTAAAAGTTCTCTCTCTCCGCAAGACTGTGCCGCTCGTGTTCAAAATACTTTTGGGAGAGAAGCACCTTGTTTGAGCACCGTGAGGCGATGGTTTGCTGAATTTGAGAGAGGTCGAGTTTCTTTACATGACGAATTTCGTGAAGGACGGCCTTCAACTGCCGTCAACGAAAATAATGTGGCTACTGTTAAGCGGTTAATTGAAGAAAACCCGCGGATTACCTATGAGACATTTCGAGGACTATTGGGGATTGGTATGAGTCATATCCAGAAAATTTTACACGAAGAATTGAAAGTTCGGAAACTTTGTTGTCGTTGGACCCCTCATGAACTGACAGCGAAGCAGAAGGGGGCTCGCGTGGAATGGTGCTCACAGATGCTTCTGAAGTACGACCACGGACATTCTTATGCTGTTTATGACATTGTCACAGGGAACGAAACGTGGATTTATTGTTTTGAACCCGGAAAAAACAGCAATCTTGTGAATGGGTGTTTGAAAATCGTTGGTAAAAAAATGATCGCGTTTTTTTTTCTCAGCTACGGATCCCATCTGTACAATTCCACTTGAAGATCAAAAGAGTGTTAATGCCGAGTGGTATTCTACCATTTGTTTACCCAGGGTGTTAGAAAAAGTTCGCGAAAGACGACCCAATCATGACAATGCTTCTTCACACACGGCCAACAAAACAAAGTACAACTCGTCACCCATCCTGCGCATAGCCCCGACCTAGCACCCTGTGATTTCTGTATTTTCCCCAAAATCAAAGATTTGATGAAAGTTTTCACTTTTACCAACTCCGAAGAGGCAGTGATAGCGTTCAATCAGCATGTAGAAAACATGCATTCAGATCTGTGGTCCTCCTGTTTTAAAAAATGGTTCGATCGCATGAAAAAATGTTTAAAATGTAAAGGAGAGTATTTTGAAAAGCAATAAACATAATATTTTGGTTTTAACATGTTGTTTTTTTAAGTTACGCAATACGTAGAAGTCATCCAATGCAAATGTCGTTAACACTTGCTTCACTTGTGGTCAGATATTAAACTTAACTACTAACATTTTTGCTACTTGTATGTTTGATGATGCGATTATAGTTAGTTTCTTAACATTTAATACGAGTGTAATAAAACATATCTTATAGAAATGGTAGTCATTACACCGACACCAATCGATTGTAATGTAAGTGTTAATCCAAAACATTATAGGGCATTGAGGCGGTGGGATGGAACCTTGTGAAATAACCGCTTAGTGACGTCATCAATGGCTAAAATGTTATCCGTACTTTTTAGCTATTGTTGACGTCACGATGCAGTTATTGTGACACGGTTTCATCTCACTGTCATCGTGCGCGGCTACAAACTCACTTGTAAGTAGATAGTCGCGGGTAAAACCGTAACCTACCCAGTAATTCAGCGTTTCCCAAAGTGGGCGATAACGCCCCCTTATGGGCGCTGCAGTCCTAAAGGGGGGCGGTAAGACAGCCACTTAGACCTAGAGCCTATAGATAGCCTATAGTAGCCTATAGACAATAATCCAAAGTTTGGTTGCTTCTTGGTAATAAAATACACAACATACATCTCAAAAAATTGCAAATTGCTGTGTCTAGTATTCTTAAAGAGATTTTTTTTCAAAAATGTCTTGTATTCACCAAGATTAATAAAAATCGTCGGTGTCGCCATTTAGCGCTTACCAGGCCGCACTCTTCATTTGAAGTTATAGTGGTTTTTAAGTAGGTGAAAAAATGGGGGTGCTAAAAAATAATTTATTATCAAAGTGGGCAGTAAACAAAATAAGTTTTCGAACCCCTGCATATAAACAACTGCTACACCAACCGAAGCAGTTAAGACCTAGATATTACAGTTCCTATAATAAAATACAGGTTTCAGATATGCAATAAAGTATAACCAGCATAACAGATGATTCTTGAGTGCAGTTTACATAAACGAACAGTCTCACCGCGTTCTTATTATGTCATATCGAATCGCTTAGTCGCTTATCTTAGTAGCTTTGTAATTTCAACTGAGAAAACATTTCTTCCTTATAAATCGAGTCACAAGTAGGTATAACCACTAAATTCTCAGGTCTTTTCTACTGGTCAGAGTAGTAGGACCTGAAGAAACCTGGCCTTCTGTTAAGTGGTCACTTTTTAGGGTTCCGTATCCAAAGGGTAAAACGGGAACCCTATTACTAAGACTTCGCTGTCCGTTCGTCCGTCTGCCCCCAGGCTGTATCTCGTGAGTCATGATAGTTAAAAAGTTTAAATGTTCACAGATGATGTATTTCTGTTGCCGCTATAACAACAAATACTAAAAAACAGAATATAATATATATTTAAGGGGGTTCTCATACATTAAAAGTTATTTTTTTGCCATTTTGGTACGGACCCTTTGTGCGCGAATCCGACTCGCACATGGCCGGTTCAAACCCCATGACGCACTAAAGCCACTTGTATTCGTACAATAGTACAAACACAGATATAAGAATACTATACTAGTACAGATGAACCATCTCATAGAAGGAATTGGCGACGTTTTAAAGGCGTCTTTAGGGCTAGCTAAATAATTTTCGATAAATTCCTAATAGATGGCAGTGTATTGTGTGCGAAAAATACGTAATAGATGGCGGTATATTATGTGTGCGAAAAATATATAATAGATGGCAGTATTTTACGTTATAATACCCCATGAATGAACAGTTTCTATTGTCCCGATAATTTCCTAATAGATGGCAGTATTTTAACTTCTTATCAGAGTTCATTGGAGAGGAGATTATTATTAATTATTATTACCCACATTTGGACTTTTCATTTGTCTTGATAAAATAAAATGGTAATAAGTACCTACTTACATAATAGAAGGTGCAGGAGATTCAATAATTTTATGATAAAGCCATCGTGTCTGAGCTTGTCGATTTTCTTATTTAAACATATAAATAGGTACTTACCTATAAATATGTTGTAAGTAGGTAGGTATACTGTGTATTCCCGTATCAGTATTCGCTTAGCATAATAATATCGTCATCATTCATTAAAATCTTATTTAATAACTAGCTGTTGCCCGCAGCTCCGCCTGCGTGTTATAGCTTTCTTGATCACCAGTTACTGATTTATTGTATACTAGCTGTTGCCCGCAGCACTGTCTGCGTGTTATAGCTTTCTTGATCACCAGTTACTGATTTATTATGTATAGCTGTTGAGCGATATCGTATCTTAAGATAGCGAAGCTCAATCTTAGGCGACTCATTTATTTCGTATCTCCGCATACTCCTCCTAAACGCCTGAACCGATCTCCTTCAAACTTACCACAGTGATAACGTGTGGCGTGATGGTGGTATAGAACATAAAAATTGAAAATCGGACATAACAAAAAAAAACTCATAAATCGTTGTCGTTCGAAAATTTAACACTTCGCTCAGTTTTTTGCAGCAGCAGCATGCATTGTATCTTAGTCGTCTGCAGCGCCCCTTAGTGAACTCCACTGCGGGTGACGTAACCTACGATAAACTTATTACAGTAATCGGGTCTAGGGATCGAACCGCAAAATTAAGTTTGTTTTTTATTGTATATACTTTTCCGGGATAATAAGTACCCACCGTGGTGCCCAGGATATTAAAGAATAATTATACCAAGTTTCATCGTAATCGAACCGGTAGCTTTTGCGTGATGCCTGAACAAACAGACAGACAGACAAAAATTGTTATTAATTACATTTTTGGGTTCGGTGTCGGTCTAGTAACACCCCCTGCCATTTATTTTTTTGATATATTTAATGTACAGAATTTTCACTTCTACAGATTTATTATAAGTATAGATATAGATATAGATAGCTGTTGAGCGATATTGTATCTTAAAATAAAATATTATAGTCTCTTAGCCATGTGCAGCGCCCCTAAGTGAACTCCACTGCGGGTGACGTAACCTACGACAAACTTATTACAGTAATCGGGTCTAGGGATCGAACCGCAAAATTAAGTTTGTTTTTTATTGTATGTACTTTTCCGGGATAAAAAGTACCCAGCGTGGTGCCCAGGATATTAAAGAATAATTATACCAAGTTTCATCGTAATTGAACCGGTAGCTTTTGCGTGATGCCTGAACAAAAAGACAGACAGACAGACAAAAATTGTTTTTAAGCACATTTTTGGGTTGGGTGTCGGTCTAGTAACACCCCCTGCCATTTATCTTTTTTTATATTTTCAATGTACAGAATTTTCACTTCTACAGATTTATTATAAGTATAGAAGATAGGTACAGTATGTGGCGAAAACTGTGCATATAAAATATCTCTGCTCCCGCCCTTGGAAAAATAAATAAATACTTCAAAAAATTTACTCAATAACCCGAACGACTTCAAATTACCGAAATGGGACCAAAATGAAATAGGACCACTTGGGAATTAGACCCTTTTAATTAAAAAAATAATTTTCTTAATCTGTACTCCCAGTCAAAAGATATGAGGTAACAAACACCTTAACTCCTCCTTTTTTGGAATTCGGTTGAAAATAGGCTACCTTTATATCCTTCCGCCGGGCGCCACTGGAAATACGTTCTGCTTGTAACCAGAGACGCCCGGCAACGGACGTTAGAGCGGCCGTGGCCTTGGACCTCGGAATTAAAAAAAAAACCTCTATATCCTACTAATATTACAAATGCGAAAGTTTGTATGTATGGATGTTGTTACTGTTTCACGTAAAAACTACTGAACGGATTTTGATGAAACTTTACAATAATATAGCTTATACATCAGAATAACACATAGGCTACAATATATATATATAATATATATATATAGGTTATAAAGATATTGTGTGAATTGTTCAAAATATGACGCGGCGCGACGGGAAAGGGAAAAAATCCAAATCACCACGCGGACGAAGTCACGGGCGACCACTAGTAATTAATAAAATGTTAAGTACAAATCGTGTATTTAATATTATATATATTATATTATAATAATAATTAATTTAAGTAAATTAAGCCGGTAAGTGATGAGACTAATTAGGAATGAATGACGCAGCGAGGTAAAATTAAGAGTAGGCGATAAATAAAATTAATAATTAATAAAACAGGACAATGTATTTTTATTTATTACTTTTGTCTGCCTTTTTATCTGTCTATACTAGTCTATTCTTGCAGTTTTTACAGACAGAATAAGGACACTAAGCTCGAACTGCTAAGATTATTATTAGTTGTAGGTATGTATGTATGTCAGTATGTATGTCAGTATGTATGTAACATCTGTGCTGGCTTAAATTACAGAGTAGTTATGGATTTTCTATAGTACCCGGCAACGGCAATGGGCTTGCCCATATTAGGTACGTGGGATCAACAAATTACTGGCAATTTGTGGGTGTATAATGCACCTCTGCTTACCCTGTTTGTATGTATGTGTGCAAATTGACTTTGTTTCCTCTAAATCGGCTAAAACGAAAAGAACATCTTTAATCAATAAGTCATTCCACGCGGGCAGAGCCGAGAGCGTCACTTAGTATGTAAGTCAACCAAAAAAGTACATGAACGAAACGCACAACGCGCGAACAACTCAAACTCGGCATCTAGGCACTCGGCAGTGGCACGCGCTCGACACGGTCGACACCGACACGGACAATATAGGTAGCTACCTACCTAGCCAGTAATTTCCACGAACTTTTATGTTTGTCAGAACAGCCACGTCTGTTGATCGGTCGTGCGGCAGATGAGGTTGGTTTGGAAAGTAGGTACTTTCCCTGAGAGCTACCCCTAGCTACTTTTACTTTAGCTACCTAACCTACCTAGGGTAAGTAGTTACATATTTGTAAACCTTCAAAATCGGTGTAGTATGTGGCGAAAACTGGGCAAATATATCTCTGCTTACGCCCTTGGAAAAATAAAGCACGTCAAAAATTTACTCAACAACTCGACCGACTTCAAATTACCGAAATGGGACCGAATAATTGTCAGAATGGGACCAAATTGAAATAGGACCATTCGGGAATTAGTCCCTTTCAATTAAAAAAATAAATTTCAAAATCCGTTCACCCAGTCCAAAGATATGAGGTATCAAACACCTTAACCTCCTTTTTTGGAAGTCGGTTGAAAACAGGCTACCTCTATATCATTATAATAATATAGCAGTCACACTGGAGCGATGAAAGATGCCTTTTTAGGGCTAAAACTACAAGAAACATTCACTATAAAATTTTATATTATTACCGAATCATTTCCCCGTTTGTGTTGTATTACAGTATTTCACCATTAGATTAAATTCCATAAATAGCGTAGGTGCATGACACTGGATAAAATATTTAACATACTGCAAACATCAAAGATTATCCGAGTTCAAATCCTAGGAAATTAGTTTTTGTTTTTGTTAACAAATTCTTTATATTCTCAACTGACTTCTAAAAAGGAGGAGGTTCTCAATTTGACTATATGTTTTTTGTTCTTTTTTTGGCCAGTTTTTTCTTGTTATTTTTTTTTATTCAAGACAAGTATGTAGGTATTTCATTATTGTTTTTATTATTAAGTTGCTTCAAAATAAATATAAATAGGTATCAATAGGTGAAAATATATATCTATATTATAATAATATTATCCTATTGCGCAAAAGTTACGTAACCAGAGGGCTTATTCAATTTTAATATCAGCGACATCTATCTGTGCTTTAGCAAGAGTTATTGATGACAAACCATCGCCAGCCAAATTTATAGCAGTACCTATTCTAGCCGACACGTGTACCGTGGCGCTGTGATGACATTTTATTAAAAAAACTTAAATTGGAGTTTTAAAGACCCGAAAACTACTTATTTAATCGTAGAAAAACTTTTAAAATATAGATATATTATCCTAGAATGGAATTCCTGACTAAAACGAAAGATATTGTTTAAATATTATGAACCATTACCCGTAACGCCACCTAGTTTAAAATAATTCAACTAACACGACAGGCCCAAAAAAATTGTTCCTGATAGACTACCAGTGGTACAAATTACTTTAGAACTTAATCTTATGTAAGTATGTTGCTACAAGTTCAATCAAACGGCGTCAATCGAAAGTACAAATTGTACCTAAAACCTTGTTTAGAACAGCTTATTAAAAGTTCATTTTATAACCGGTAAATACACCTAATGGTGAAGAACAATCAAATTAAGTAGTTACCTACTTCCAATAAAGCAATAAATTCCTTACGAACCATTACACTGGTATTTCCACGATAATTTAGTGTTCTACATACTGGCAACTTTGGTGAGTTGACAACTCTGCCACAATCATGCCACTATAGCGGCAAGTAGTTTTTTTAATTTATTTATTTATCGTTTACACAATTATTAACTACACTAAAAACCACTAAGGTTTATTTCATTCCAATATTCCAGTTGTAGTATTATTCCAATACAGTTTGGAACATGATTAGGAATACGATAAATTGTGAGTAAAGTACTCCAATATTGGTTGGCGAGGCAAAGGTGATTTAAGCGCTCAATTTTTGCCAGTACATTTAACAGTTTGATAGAGAAAAATATATTTAGATAGCAAGTTGAGAGATTATTTAAGAATATCCGCGTGGTATACTTTTCTCGTTCTCTATTTTCATTGGAACCTCATCCACTGAGTCTATTCCCAACCCAGATATGGTCGACTTTGTAGGAGGTATAACTGCTGCACGACTGACCTTCGAATGTTTCCGTGAAGCGCCTGCCATCTAACTTCACAACCAATTGACGACATTGAAGTTTTGTTGTTAGAGCAGTCGGATTTAATCTGTTCAGCAGTTTACGCGTGACTAAGTAACAAACATCTAAACCTCTTCCTTAATTTTGTTCGTTATCAAAAGCAATCTGCGCCACTAAAAGTTGCTCGTTTGCATTTCAAACTGGAAGGAGTTACACGCGAATGCAGATATGTGACGGTCTCGAAAATACTTCGGTACTCAGACCAAATATGTTGGCTAGCGTTGGCCATGTTTGTCTATCTAATTGTTACTAACTAGTCCAAGGGTTCCGTAACTTTCAGGCGAACAGTTACGTATCGTGGTTACGATAATATGCTATAATTATTAATTAATAGAGTAGTAGAAACAATGTTGTGTTGCAATTTTGTATTCTGAACTCTTAAAATCATCTGTATTTTTGAATTACTTACGGATATTTAAAATTTATTGTCTATTTAGGACAAAAGTCTCGGAAGAATAAAGAAAACAACATGATTATAAAGTGTATAATAATTAGGTAAGTAAAAGACTAGAATGAAATATTGGTAAAATATGAAAAAGGTACATTACATGACTATGTAAATAGTAACGTTAGATATCGTTAAATTTAATTAATAGTTAATTAAATAAAGTATAAAAAGAGTAGAAATAGATTACCTACACGAAAATAATGAGGCGAATCCGAATCTGTGGAAAATTTACTTTTAGAATTAATAGTAGGTACTCTAGATAGGTTTTTTTTTGGGTTGTGGCAACACTACGGCTAACATCTGTTCGCATTTCGTCTTGTATTTATTTTAATTTATTATTAATATTTTCGATCACAAAACACAATCTTACCATTATCAAAGTGTATCTAGGTAAAACCCAGTGTAAAATAAATAAGAAATTAGTGATATTTGCGTATTTTGTTTTACCGGCTAAAAGTCAATGACTGTTTGAAAATTTTAAAAGTGAAACTTTATCAACTCGGATTTAATGTGATTTGAGTGATTTTTATACAGGTACTTAATCGTACTAATAAATAACTACTTATTATCGTACCTGTTAGTTTTTGAAGTTGTAGTGTATTCAATCAGATTCTTTTTGACATTACTTACGTATTTATTTGTGTACTTAGTGTATTATCAGGTAGCTTTTTAGTATCTAAGTCAGTATAAATTTATAATATCGTAATGCCAGTCACACGTAGCATGTATTCTGCTCGCCGTGATGAGGCTAAACAAGAAGATATCTTGAGAAAACTTGACCTGACATTGAAGGAATTAGAGGTATCCAAAACGTTGATTAAACAGTTGCATAGGGAAAGAGATGAAAATGAAAAGGAACTATTAGATAGCCTAAATAAATACGACTTCATAAAAAAGCAGATGGCTGAGATGCACACAGAGAATAGGTTAGTGTTAGATGAGTGGGACAGATTACAAAATATTGTGACTGGGTTCAGAGAGTGTAGTGACGAGTATGAACACATCTCAAGCGCATGTCAGTCTTGGAACAGGAACTGCACGAAGCCCACCACCTCATTTCCCACCTTGAGGCTGAGAAACGTGACACCATAGTATCCCATACCCATAACTTGTTTGAGGAGTTAGTTGGTAGTATGCCCAGCCTTGTTGCTACTGAACCCAGCTTAGAACCCACTATTACTATAGATTTAACAAAGGATGATACCTTAACAGCTCATTGTTCCAATCACAAGATGGGCATAGTTGAGTGCAGTAGAAACAAAATTAAGAAATATGTGAAAATTAATAAATACATAAGAAAAACACAAAAACTTATTAAAAGACAAAAAAGTAAGTACAAAAAAGTCAAGTATATTAATGAGAGAAGGCAACCAGGCGATGAACTTGACATGTATTCATTATTAATTGAAAATAATATCTCTGATCATAATAACAATATTTTAAAGTTAGAATCAGAAATTAATAATTAAAAAAATTCACTAGACATAATGACTGACAGGTATTGTAATGTTAAAAGTGAGTATCAGGAATACATTCTGGCCATGAAGGATCTTATGAGTCCAAATTCCACATTGACATCAAACAACCATTTAATTAGTCCTGAGCCGGTCTGTAAGTCCTCGCTGACTTCAAACATAAGCCCTTCACTTGAGTCAAACAAGAAACCCAGTAGTTCCTTCACCAAACAAATTGTGATTAAATCTGAAATAGTGATGTTTTCTGATGAATTAGGGAAATCAATGGGCCAGTTACTTAGTTCATATTTAGAACAAAATGTTACTAACTATTGTATTAACTTACTGTAACATTATAAAAAAAATTAAAAATTGTAATTTAAACAGCAACTGTACACTTTTAATTTTGGTGGGAGATAGGGGAAATGCAGACAGAAATGCAATTGTAAACTGTTTAGAATTACTGAGCTTATTAGATGTTAAAAACATTATTTTATTCACACTTCCTTATAGCCGTGGCTTGTCACAGGCCGAAAACAATCTTAGATATAAGCTAAATCAAACAATACATACATTGACATTTCATAATCCAAATAAATTCCATCTGATTGACATTAACATGTATTTAGAAAATAAATTGTTATTGACGGAAGATAAATTCTATTTGAATAGATATTTTAGGAGACAGATAGCATCTTCGCTATCATATTTTATTAGTTATTCAGCCAAAAACTTGGCTAAACAATCTGCTTTTATTGAGCAGAAAAGTGACAATGTTTGTCTTGTGACCTTGGAATCTGTTCCAGAAAAGGGTGACAATAATTTAAACTTAGTTGTAGGACAATAGAGGAAATCCCTAGCAAATTAAATTTAAGGACAAAGGAAAAGTCTATGTTCATGAATATAATTCATCAAAATATTGAAGGCTTTTCTGGCAAAGAGTTAGAACTAGAATTATTTTTAAATGAAAAACGTATCCATGTACTTTGTTTAACTGAACACTGGTTAAAAAAACATGAACTCTTAGTTAATATTGATAATTATAAAATCATTATTGCGTTTACTAGAGATTCCGCTATAAGAGGTGGGTCTCTCATTTTAATTAATGACAAATTAAAATCAAAAGACCGAAAAGACGTAGTAGCACTCACAAGTGAGCGAAATATTGAACTATCATGTGCAGAGCTAGAACAATATATTATTATTAGCGTCTATAGACCTCCTTCTGGAGATTACTACCTGTTTGAGTCCATTATGGAGGAAGCCTTAAAAAAGGTATGTAAATGTAAGAAGACTATAGTTGTATGTGGCGATTTTAATATTAATATTTTAGAAAACTCTCAGAACGCGCTAAGGTTCCTCAACCTTTTTAAATCTTTTAACTTACAAAATCTTTTTTGTGAACCAACACGCACCACAGCCATATCACCTACCTGCTTAGATAATATTTTTTCTAACAGCGATGTAGATGAGAAATCTATAATACATTTTGTAAATTCAGATCATGCAGGTCAGTTAGCTAGATTTAAGTTCCAACATGTTCCATTATCAAAAAATATTGTTTGTAGACCAATCACAACTTATAGATTAGAAAAATTTAAAGAAAACATTAAGAATAAAGTACCTCTTTTGGAGTTGAATAATGATAAACACCCGAATGATCATTACGGAGATTTGTTCGGAGTAATCAAAAACGAATGTGATAACATTTTCACTAAAAAAACAATAAATGTAAATCAATTTAAAATAAAATTTAGTGATTGGGCTACGCCTGGAATCTATAAAAGTAGAAGGAAATTATATGAATTATACGAGACAAAGGCATCTACTAATGAGCCACAAGTAATTGAACAGATTAAAAAGTACTCCAAACTATTCAAAAAAGTATGTTCAACAGCTAAATCTAATTATATACGGGCTAAAATTGAAAAATCTGATAATAAAACGAAGGCAATATGGAATGTTATTAACAAAGAAACTTGTAAAGCAAGGTCACGTGATCGATCCTTCGAGTTAAAAATAGATGATAAACATATTAAAACTGATTCTGAAGTGGCCAATGCATTTGAATCTTTCTTCACAAATGTTCCAATCACCACTACAAATAAGTTAAATTCGTCAAAAAACGTAGCCAATTCTCTTCTTAAATCTAGTGTTGATAAATGTAGAATTAACTTTGATTTTCAGTATATTGACTCTGTCACTATACTTAAAACTTTTAAACAACTAAAAATAAAAAATACCGAGGATCTTTGGGGCATTTCAGCTAATATAATAAAATCAATAGTGCCCGCTATAGCACCTCACCTTGCATTCATATTCAATAAATGTATAGATGAAAATCAGTTTCCTCATCTTATGAAGTACAGTAAAATCAATCCTTTATTTAAAGCAGGAGACAAAAGTGATCCTTCAAATTTTCGACCTATTTCCATACTCCCATACCTCAGTAAAATTTTTGAAAAAATAATATTTAATCAATTGCTTTCACATTTTACAGACAATAAGTTACTTCATAACAAACAGTTTGGTTTCACTAAAGGCAGGAACACAACGGATGCAGGAGTTGCACTTGTGAAACATATATTTGATGCTTGGGAGGAAAAGCAGGATGCCATTGGTATACTTTGTGATCTATCAAAAGCTTTTGATTGTGTTGATCATGGGACTTTGCTACTAAAATTAGGTTATTATGGTGTTTCGAACAGCTCACTTGGCTTACTCGAGTCTTACCTCACTGGTAGAGTACAAAAAGTAAACATTAATGGCACCGACTCTTCTGGCGCCTCATTAGTCATGGGAGTACCCCAGGGCTCGATATTAGGACCCCTTTTATTCTTAATATACGTAAACGCTCTTCCTTATTTCACTAAAAATCTTTGTGAGATAGTATTATTTGCTGATGACACATCATTAATTTTTAAAAGTGATAGACAAAAAGTAGCACTTGACGATGTAAATAATACCCTTTCGGAAATATTGCATTGGTTCACAAGTAACAACTTGCTGCTCAATGCGAAGAAAACAAAATGTGTAAAATTTACTATGCCCAATGTTAGACAGGTGGATACTCATATTACTATGAATAATGAATTAGTTCAAATAGTCAATACCACAGTTTTTCTTGGGATAACTCTAGATAGTAAACTACAATGGGGTCCTCATATCACAGCCTTGGCAGGAAGACTTAGCTCAGCTGCCTATGCGGTTAGAAAGATAAGGTCTCTGACTGACGAAAAAACGGCACGATTAGTTTATTTTAGCTACTTTCATAGCGTTATGTCATATGGTCTGCTGCTGTGGGGCTCAGCTGCCGATATTGAGACAATATTCATATTACAGAAACGAGCTATACGAGCAATCTATAGACTCGGACCCCGTGACTCGCTGAAAGAATTATTTAAAGAAATTAATATTTTAACAGTTGCTTCTCAATATGTTTACGACAACATCTTATATGTACGGAAGAACATAGATCTCTTCAAAAAAAATTCCGATAACCATAATTTTAATACAAGAAATAAAAATAAACTGGCAATGACAAAAATTAGACTTCATAAAGTTGGTAATTCGTTTGTTGGCAAATGTATAAAAATTTATAATAAAATTCCTCAGGATTTGGTTGACATGCCTCTTAATAAGTTTAAATTAGTAGTTAAAAAATGTTTGATGATGAAAGGCTACTATAATGTAGAAGAATATCTTAATGATAAAAATACATGGTCACCCTAATCTTCTGTTGTTGGCCACTCGTATAATACAATAGAAACTAATTGTAACAATGTAAACAAAACAATATTAAAAAAGTAAATGGATAATCTACCTGAGTTTCTTGCTGGTCTCTTCTCAGGAGAACCAAATTACCGAACCAGCGAAAGAATCATTTTCTAATGGTTATTTATGTACTTACTTAATTTAGTATTTTTATAATATTACTTGACAAAATTGTAAAATGTTTGACATTCATATGTGCTCTTTATGTGCCTAAACTGAATAAATGAAATTGATTCTTTGATTCTTTGATTCTAGGATTATTCCCTATCTTGTGCTCTACTTAAATTCGTGAAGAACCCTTGACACCACCGTCTATTTTTCGTCGTATTTTTTAATACCCACTACACTACCAAAGAGATGCACCGAGCCTTTGATGTTATATTGACGTTGGTAGGTATACATCTGTAATATTTATGAGTTATATTCTAGGAATAGTATGAATGTCTGGGTTATCAATTATTATAGCTTTCTTTGTTCAGAACAAATTGTACAGATAGCTATGTCTAATTAAAATAGAAGGAAAACTGGTTTAAAAGTACCTAATGTTTGTAACTAAAAGACCAAATTTTACTAATAGGTTTTTTAAGCTGGTGAAAAAATGTATGACAGAAAAAGTGCCCTATTTGTTATTGCTTTAGTAGATAATTATTAAACAATTGAAATTCAAAAGCTAATATTTAAGTTGTTAGTTTCAATTGTTATACGATAATTGACAAGGGCTAACAATAATAATGATTACGAACGTGTAGAAATATATCTAATGTAATACATAGATTTGTAGGCCAAGGCCAAAACTGAATTATGTCGCGACTATATAATTTACTGCGTAGTACGGTGAGATAGTCCGAAAAACAACAAAATCGCTTGCCTAACGTCCATTGTCTGACACCCCGGGTGTGTCCTGGGTACGGTCGCAGATGGTGATGATAAGATAACTCAGGATATTTAACATTACGCTCCTATACATAAAAACGCTACGTTAACGAATAAATAAATAAGTAATAACTATAATAATTATTTTTGGACATTCTAACACGACGTCATCTAGCCCAAATTAAGCTAATACATATAAGCTCATCGGCTACGACTGGGTGCTGCGGGGTGCGTTGCCTAGGGGCGTCGGCGTAACGTGCTACGCCGACGATACCCTCGTCACTGCGCGGGGTGCAACGTACCAGGAGGCAGCACTCAAGGTCACGACGGGTGTTGCTCGAGTCGTGGGTCGGATACGGCAGCTGGGACTGGAGGTGGCCTTGCACAAGTCCGAGGTTCTGTGTTTTCACAGACCTCGGAACGGTCCACCCGAAGGTTCCAGCATAAATGTGGGGGGCGTTAGCATCGGCATCAAGCCCTCGATGAAGTACCTAGGGATCGTACTTGATAGCCGATGGAACTTCGGACCACATTTCCGAAGTTTGGTCCCCAAGGTGACGCAGGCATCGGCCGCGCTTTCGCGACTGATGCCCAACCTAAAGGGACCCAACGCTCCCTGCAGGAGACTGTACCTGGGGATCGTGCGGAGTATGGCCCTATACGGGGCTCCCGTATGGGCGGATAGGTTGGCGGTCAAGGGGAACGTGACTCTGTTAAACAGACCACTTCGAACCTTGGCCGTCAGAACCATACGGGGGTACCGCACGATCTCCGGAGAGGCTGCATGTCTCCTAGCCGGGACCCCTCCATGGGACCTGGAAGCGAGAGCCCTTGCGTCATTGTTCCAATGGCGCAAGGAGACGCTGGAGCGGGACCACAGGCCTGCGTCTCGAGAAATCGAGGACCAGCGGTCCCAACTCCGCCAGGATCTCATGGAGTCATGGAGGGTGCGACTTGAGCAACCCAAGTGGGGTACCACCATCATCGCGGCGGTGAGACCGATCATGGACGATTGGCTGCAGAGGCAGCATGGTGACCTCACGTATCGTGCGACGCAGATCGTTGCCGGGCATGGATGCTTCGGTAGCTATCTGTTTCGCATGCATCGTGAGGTCACACCCCGGTGTCAACACTGCGAGGTTTCCGAGGACGACACCGCACTCCACACGTTGGTGGAGTGCTCAGCATGGGCGAGCCAGCGCCGGGACCTCGTAGTGGGTCTGGGCGTGGATACCCTCTCGCTGGAGACCATGCTTCAAGCCATGGTCTCCAGCCGGAGTAGGTGCAACGCGGCCGTGTCCTTCTGCGAGCAAGTCATGCTCGCGAAGGAGGCGGCCGGGAGGCAGAGGGAGCGTACCCTCCCCGCCGAGTTCCGTAGTCGGCGGCCAGGGCGCCCCAGACTCCGCGACTACGCCCAAGACTATCGACCTCCATGATCGGGGCCTGAGGACGGCGGGATCGCCATCCGCCGTCCTTATAGAAGCAGGCTAGAAGGGTTGCGTGCTGCAGGGCCTTTGCCCCATAGCACGCAACCAGATTCACTCACTGACGCGGGATAAAACCCTTCCCCCAACGACGCGGGATTCTCGTCCCGACCCAACACCCGAAGAGACCACAGAGGTGGTCAAAGTCCGCCGGGTGCCACTGGACATACCCTCTTCTAGTAACCAGAGACGCCCGGCAACGGACGTTAGAGCGGCCGCGGCCTCAGGCCGCGGAATTAAAAAAAAAAAAAAAAAAAATACATATAAGCTTGTGCTGTGGTGTCAAGACGACTGATAAACATACTTATATATTTCCAAATACAAAACAGAAACATACATTTGTGGATAACACAAATTTAATTCCACCCGGAATCGAACCTGAGAAGGGTAAGGGACGGCAGTTGTATACTCATACAATATTGCAAAAACGGAGAAAATTTATTTATTTTGAGAGCTTTCGTTACGTAGACCGATTGAGGAACTCGTGATTTACGCGATCAAAATGAATATTTATTTCATGCAAGCTTATTGTATTATTTATATATGATATCCTTTCTACAACTTTGTAATATCAAATGCTCAAATAAGTATATGATAGATTTGGGTTGCGTCATTCAAAATATTAATAGGTGGTATGGTAGAACAATACTGATAAAAATATCTGATTGCTTAAGAGATTTTCTGATTTTCCTTTCTTCAACAACTTCTACAAGTATTTTAGTATTGAGGACGCACAATCAGGAGAAGCACAAGTCTGTCTATCAAGCTTTAACGCCAAAACCAATTAACCGATTGTCATGATAATTGGTATAAAGATGGACTAAAGCTTAGGCAAGGTATACCCTTTATGTACAAAATGTCCAAGTTGCAAAATGTCCAGTGGATGCAAAATTTTCAGACCGCAAAATATCTAAGTAGCAAAATCCTGATAATAGGTTCTTGTAGGTAGCAGGAATTAGGAAATTAAGTTGTATAGAGAACCATGACGGGCGTCTGCTGGGATAAAAAATTAATTTGTCCCATAAGTATGGGCTAATAGGGGCTGTACTGATGATACATTGAGTATGTCAAAACCCCGTTCATGCGTCAACAGAGACCTTGGTAGACTTAAAACATAATTTTTTTTAAATATTATATTAATTGTGAAGGTCACAACTGTATTATTCATGTATGATCCGATATAAATTACCTTGGCATAGGTCAGTGGTATTTGTTTGCATTATTCAAAAGTGTATTTCAAATTTCACAATTCAATGCGATACATAAAAGTAACAAAAAGTTGATTTTGTTTAACATTTTTAGAATTTTATAGTTAAGTATTTTGAAAACCTTTTCTGAGTCTGGCTGTTATCGTTTGGGTGAAAATAAAGGTTAAGCAACACATTACTAGGTCAGCCTAAGGGAGGGTGACCATTTCTTACATCGAGACTCCTCTGGACCTCGGAGAAGAACAGAACTTGGATATCTCCCGGTATTGTGGAGGTCAGATGGAACTCGCTCGACGAAAAAAATAAAAGTTCAGCCGCATCGCAGTTAGACTAGAAAACCAACCCGAATTGGGTTAGGAAAAGGCTCAGTGGATGATGATTAATGTTTTCATTTTCGATACCTAATCAAAACAGGTCCTTCAAAAACATCAATGTCTCTTATAATTGTATAATCATTTAGGCATATAATAACCAAGATCGTTTCTCTAACAAAGTCGATTATTTCTTATCTCTGTCAAGCAAATCTACCAATCGTGTAGCGAGTCCTTTATTTAATCTAAACCTGAACAAGTTTAGGTTTTTGATCCAATAGCAGCGGAGCAGTAATGAAATATATTGACAAAACGGATACACGAAGAAAGTCACAGTAATACTAAAATGCTGAAAGGCAATGGTCAACTCTTGCGGCCGACAGTCACAATTCATAATCTCGCTAACTACATCTGCGACACTGCCTGCGGCCTGCACTTTTATTAATTTTAAGAAGCTTTATTAAATTGTAATTTAAACCACCTATTCCACTTAATCAAAATAAGTAGGTCAACATTGTAGAAGTAGCGATATAAGTAGTTACTACTCACGACAAAATCCCACACGCTTTGAATAGCAAACAATTGGTGTTGTGATCTAGTCGTCACAATCCCACAAATGTATTCTAAGCTAAGTAACTATAGTTTACGTAATAGTTGCTGTACATAGAAACAATACTACTTACCATTGAACATAAAAGCTTTAGCTTAAATGAACAATAAGATTTGGTGCTTAAATCTTTATAACATATACTCACCTTAACATGTTGTAATGGAGACCCAAAATGTTGTCCAGTTGAATGTCGAATTGCAGTATACAAGCACTACGCAAGTAATGACGTTTTGTAATATTGAATGTAAGTAACATTAAATCAGTAACACAATAATTTTGAAAGATCATCAAGAAGGTAATTAATATGCAATTTGAGGAACACTTGGTAAACTCACTTTTTGCAATTTCTGGTTCGATGGATAGAATCCATTCGCTTGATTGAATAGGTACTATCTGTTCGATCGAACGCTCGTAAATTTAAATTTATTACACTAGCGTTACTAAGTGTTAGTACCTTCATTGCATTTAATTGTAATCGCATAAGATTACGTCGCGTAATATTGTAGCGTATTACGCAAAACAAAGATCGCGTACCGTGTATTTATTGTCATGAGTGAAAATGTACCAAGTTTCGCCATTCACGTAACTAGCCACTTACGATGTGCTATCTGGGTCATATTATTTCGTATTTCGTAAATACTTACGGGCGCATGACGATACACACAATTACACAGGGGTAATATGTACAAATTAAAAACTATGACATTACAATTGGCGTGGCCGTTTATTAAATCACAATAAGCTCGTTCATCCGAAATTGTTTGCAGAAATTCGAAACATTCGTTGTCGACTTAAAATAACAGGTACATAAACTCAAACATAACTTCAACCGAATCAAAAAAAAAATTAACAAAAAAATAATCTAAAAGAGTATTTAGTTCAGTGCGTTTGCGGAATACGAGTACCATGGATCTGGTCAACGACCACTATCCTTGGGATGGTTCGCATCCCTTGTTTTTATTATGTGCTAAGCTTATATTTATATCACATTCTGACGTTTCTGCTTCCTGCAGCCTTAGTAGCTATCATGATGACCATATTCGTGACCGTGTTCGTGACCGACGTATACGGGGACTGGCACCTTCACTGGGTAGGGCACCGGCTTCTCAATATGTACTGGGACGTGCTTCTCGATGTGTACGGGGTATGGCCTGTCGTAGGGCACCTTCACTGGGTAGGGTACGTGTTTCTCTACGGGGTAGGGAATGTGCTTCTCAACGGGGTAGGGGGCGGGCACGTGCACTTTGACGGGATAAGGCACGGGTTTCTCTACATGTACGGGGTATGGTCTGTCAACATGGACCTTCACGGGGTATGGAACGGGCTTCTCAACGGGATAAGGCACTGGTTTCTCGACGGGGTAAGGCACTGGTTTGGGTACGTGTACAGGGTAAGGCCTGTCGACATGAACTTTCACGGGGACATGCACTTCCTTGTATACGGGGTAAGGGGCGGGTACATGTACTGGAACCTTTACTGGGTAGGGAACCTTTTTCTCAACTGGGTAAGGAGCTGGGACATGGACCTTCACGGGAACATGAACCTTCTTTTCAACTGGGTAGGGTTGAGGTACGTAGACCTTGACGGGTACGGGTCTGTCTACAGGTACGTGGACTGGGTATGGCACCTTCTTTTCGACGGGGTAGGGTTGTGGAATGTGTACAGGGATTTTGACGATTTCCTTAACTGGGTAAGGTACGTGTTTCACAACGGGGTAGGGTTGAGGGACATGTACCTTCACGGGTACGTGAATGTGCTTCTCTACTGGGTAAGGGATGTGTTTCTCTACGGGGTATGGGACGGGAACTTTCTTTACGACAGTAATGGTTTTTTCGACATGGGCGTGGGAATTATGATCGCCATGGTAACCACCGTCAAAGCCGCCCCCAAAATCGCCACCGAAACCTCCCTCATATCCGCCGTCTCCTCCATAACCTAACAGAAGTCCTCTCTTTTCGTGTTTCTTGTCTCCCTCTACTTCTTTGTTGTCGGTCACTGCCACTTCCTTTTCTGCTGCCTTAGCTTCTTCTGCTCTAGCAAAAGCTAAGAGAGCCACCAGACTGGCGGCCACGAGCTGCACAAAAGAAAAAAAAGAAAATTAGTTTAAATAAACTGGAACTAGAGCTATTGTATAAGTTTAAATTGAAAGTTATTATCACTGGTTGTAGTTGACTTATTAACTGGAACGTAGTTGCTTGGAGGTTTGGTTTAATGAGTGGTAAAGTTAACATCGGCATAGACAACAGCACATGATGTATACGCAACTTCCTTATTGCATAAATGTACAGAAGTGGGACAAGGGAATTGGCGAATTGGTCCCGACACTATCACAATCCTATGGTTATTAAATATAAGTCACAATCACTTGTTTTTGTTGTTTTAAATATTAAACACACCATATGTCTCATGATGCTGCACTTGAGGTTGCACTGAAGTCAGCGAAGTCCTGAATGCGAATGATGCGTGTTTGTTCGTAGCTTCGCTATATATATGCGGTAAGAGCGGCCGACCGAAGAAAAAAATGGCGGTACTGCATAGGACCATGTTACACTTTCGCTTTCGGGGTTCGGATTCGAGCGAACCAAAATGCTCTATATCTGTCGACGCAGAGATCGGAGGCGACCGGTTTGTGAGCAATGATATAATATAAATATAATTATCGTAATTGTCTAACGCAGATCTGTGAATGTTTTTCCTTTGTACGCAGTCTCAAGGTTTTTTGCAAGCGTTTAGGTGTTCAATTCGAATCGAGTGTGTAATGAAAATTTGAGGGTTTTTTTTTTCTTCTTTAAGATGTGTGACGGTGCAAATGTTGAATTTTGTCGTAATTGATTGATTGATTTATTTCAAGGAACATAAAACAGTTAAACGTTTGATACTACCAGTAAATATATAAATTGAGTGAACTTGTAACCCACTAATGTCCACGGAGTTTTCTGGTAATTTTGGAGCTTTGATATCATTCATTCAGTATGAGATAAAAGGTAATAAAACAGTTAATAAGTTATGAAATACGGCGCTCTGAACGTTTTATTAAATTCTTTTGGACATGATGAATATTGTCGCGATACATGGCAGTGAGGAAGCCATCGGATTTAAATCAACTAAAATAATACAATTTTCCTCCATTAATAAGTGCTTCAGAATCAGAACATCCAGGTAAAATCTTAAGAACTATTTTAAAAATACTAGGTATGCAATGCATGCTGCTGTTGCAAAAAACTAAGCGAAGTGTTAAATTTTCGAACGACGATTTATTTTCGGGGCTCGTGGTCTAGTGATAACCGACAATGTTAACACATTGCAAAGGTTAAGCAAAATCTGGTCAGGCCGGTCTTAGGATGGGTGACCATTTCTTAAGACATTGAGACCCCTGCGTGTCTCGGAGAGCACGTTAAGCCGTCGGTCCCGGTTGTCATATGAACATCTATGGTAGTCGTTAGGGGTAGTTGGAGCCCGAAATCAAAAATCCGACCGGTCTAACTACAGAACTTCAATATCGCCCATGGGTTGTGGAGGTCAGATGGCAGTCGCTTCACGTGAAATATCGAAGTTCAGCCAAATCGCAGTTAGACTGGAAAGCCGACCCTAACTACGTTGGGAAAAGGCTCGGTGGATGATTATGAACGATTTATTTTTTTATGTTCATACTTTTTGTGATTATTCCTCGATGGTATGTCCGATTTTAATTATGTTTGTTCTTAACCACCCTCACGCCACACGTTATCACTATGGTAAGTTTGAAGGACATCGGTTCAGGCGTTTAGGAGGAGTATGCGGACAAACTAAATACATGAGTCGCCTAAGATTGAGCTTCGCTCACTTCGCTCAACAAATTAATTTACTGCATTATAATACGAAGTCTTATCTTCGTTAATTTCCTGTAATAAAACCAGCCAAGTGCGAGTCGGTACACCGAGTTTCTTTTTTATCTGTGCTATAAGACGTTGCTTCGTAACAAATTTAAGATTCTAAGTTCACGGGATCCTGTAGTTTTTTATCCCCTTGCGAGTATTGAAAATTTGCAGTATGCTGTGCAAATTTTCTGGTATCAAAAAATATGCTGGAATCGAAGCTTTATCTTTTGATTGCGTTGGCTAAGAAATTTGATTTCACAGATCCAAGGGACAGTAAACCTGAGTATTTGATATAAATTTTACCTTGCTCAGCATAGCTTTTTCTCAGGAAAACAGAGTGATTCTATAATGGTTCGGTTGTTTTTTTTTTCCTTTTGAGGTACGGGACCTTCAAATTAACCTAATATAGCAGATATTTCAGACTACCAATAATAAAATTTAGTACACATACATATGAACTTAAGACAGGACCATATTATGTCAATTTTTACCAAAAACCTTACCTAATTTAGAGGTCGAAAGGTACTTTATTGCCGTAAACATCCACAACGATAATAGGGTATCGTCAATAAATTTAAATATTCAATATTGCGACATACTATTTATCTCTGCTTGTCCCCTCAGAGCTATGGCATGAATGCGCAAAATATATGTATGCGTATTACTTGAGAACTTTCTGTCCTTTCACTGATTTCATTAAGATAATAATCGCTGTTAAACAATCTCTGAAACCAATGCTGTTTTAAAATTTAACTGTTGTTAAATAGTTGTTAAACTTATTTTGAAGTAACTGTTAGTTGTAATTATAATTGTTAATTCTGAATTATGTAAATTGTGAATACTTACACAACCTATAGCGATAGAGCATACGTACAACCACACCAGCCACACAACCACACCACTATGTATACCTATATCCACACTTTAATAAATTATTTTACACCGACTTAAAAAAAGAGAAGGTTATCAATTTAACTATAACTTTTGTTTTGTTTGTTATCTGAAGTTATCTCATACAGTTCGCGAGGGATAAGCGGAGCTTTGCATTTGTGTAAGTGACCACGAAAAGTAGAGTAACAATTATTTTTGTAGCTGTGTGCACAACACATGTGTGTCTAAAAGAGGTCAGCTTACCCCTCGCGAACTGTAGGTACCTATCTTTCGACTGGGTGAAAAGATTTTGTGAGGTGTCACACCGGGAAGTGAAATGAAATGAAATGAAATGAAAATGAAATGAAATGAAATGATATGAAATGATTTATTTATTTGTATAGGTCACTAAATGGCTCTTACAAACGTCAGTAAGTACTTAAAATAAAAAAATATCATTGCTTCTATATTTACATGTACTGCCAGATTCGCAAAGCAAGAAGTGGACGAGAGAAAGAACCTGGCAATAAAATTATCGGTCACTCTTTTTCAATAATTGACACATTTACACATTTTCTTTGATATTGGATAGAAACAGGCGTTACTTGGCGAAAATCCATGACAAAACAATGGTAAGTAAAAATTTTTTTTTTAAGAAAAAACTTTTTAGCATTAATTAATAGCATTAATTTTTCGCAGAATCAAAAGGACAACAAAACGTCGACAATTGTTTCGCCTCTAAACGAGGCATTATCAAGACTGTCTCAGAGAGAACAGCAGAGAACATTTTCTTTGGACTAAATGTGGACGAATGTACATTGGTCTCGTGTTAAAATCAATAAGCGTGTATAATGAAAATTGTAGTCGGGATGGCCTATGTTACTCAGGGATAATGTAGCTACATATCAGTAAAATATTTTTTAGAATCGGTCCAGCTGTTACGGAACCTTTTCAATTAAAATAAACAAACAATCAAATCTTTCCTCTTAATCATAATCATCAAAACCTCTATAATATTAGCATAGACTAACTGATAACCTCGTGGTTATCAGATAGTCACACAGGAACATAGTCGTCTATGTTCCTGTGTGATAGTTCTTGGTCCCATTTACCACGGGAACTCTACTTACCGGAATAAAAAAGTAGCCTAAGCACAGAATAGGGAATAGTACTTACATACAGAACTTGCACTCTGACGTTAATTAAAGCACATTCTTTTGTTTACAGAGAATATCATTCGAACGTTAGGGTTAAGTAAAATATATACCAGTATAATTTGACCAATAATTATGACGTTAATGCCTCAAAATCAACTGTATGGTCAATGCCGTGTCATAAACAAGAGACAACCCTTACTGATTTACAACTTCAAGTTGTCGCTGACGTCACTATTTTTGCGGTTGTTGGGTGAGTGACATAGGCCTGACCTAAGTTACTCCTTATAACATCAAATATCTGCCATTGAAAACCCTGTTTACATCGGTAAAGCAGTTTCAAAGATTAGTCGGAACACTCGAACAATTTAAAAAATGTAGTAGGTACCTTTCATATGCATTTAGAGAACACCTGTTATTTTGGAATTACAAACAGACAATTAAACTTTATTAATTTGTTTAGTTTCAGTATTTATGTAAGCAAGTCTAATATTAATTTACTTGGATTGCTTCAGGAGGCCAACACGTGGTTTCCGTTAACTTTCTGGGAAGTGAAGTTATGCAGGGTCGTTGTAGCTGGCGGTCAAGGTCGGTCGCCAGCTTCTGTACTTCCTTGCTAAAACATAAATGCGATGTTCTGAATTACTCTGAACTCACACACAGACGTGGAAGTAATCATTAAACGTAATATGTAGGTATTGAAGTATTTTTGGGTACCGTATCCAAAGGGTAATATGAGAACCCTGTTACTGAGACTGCTATCTGTCGTTCCGGCTGTATCTCATGAACCGTGATAGTTACAAAGTTGAAATTTTCACAGATGATGTATTTCTGTTGCCTCTATAACAACAAATACTAAAAAAGAGAATATAATAAATATTTAATAGTAGCGCTCCTATATATATACGTGATTTTTTTGCCGTGTTGTTACGGAACCCTTTGTAGTCAAGTCCGTTTTTTACTTCCATGGTTGACTGTAACCTTTATTATTGTTGGTTTCAGAAACAAAATCGTTGATAATTAATTCCAAAAAGTTCTGAAACAAGTTTCGAAACAAATAGTTTGCCTTTTAACGTCGATGGTATCGTAATTAATACGGAAATACGGATGTACTTCCGTAGTTGTCGAATTATTTTTCATACAAATGATGGGAAAATTTTATTGATAAGGATAAAAAATAATAATTAACTATTAAAATTACCTATTATGTCAAAGTTTTCCACACGCTTCCTAAAACTGCATGATATTGACGCTACAAACAATAGAAAACCACTGAATATTAGGTACTGCATAATTATGATGTCTGTATCGGTAATTAAGATATACCTTGGAGTGAATTAAAAGCATAAAATGATCGAAGCAGGACATCATGTATGTCCTTCACCGGAAAACAGAAAAACAATAATTTTAGGACAACTTGTAACAGGCGAGGAAGGTCGATTCACACATATCAGTGAAGCCTCAATGCATTTTCTATGAACGCGTCCCGACATGTCAGTGTCAGTGATGATTAAGTTATCAACTCATCACTGACCCATTTTTTTTATTTCCGCCGCTCCTACGTCCATTGCCGGGTGTCGTCACTCCGTCGTCATCACTGACACTTAGATGTAGGGATGCGTACGAAAATGTATTACACTGATACTGAATTGTGCCGGTTCCTACACAGGTACTGTGTCGGAACTGAGGCTTCACTGATATGTGTTAATCGACCTAGAATACTTGAACTGCAGAGGTTGGGTAGCTATGTAACATCGGAACGGACGGCTCATAGAATTTAGGTTAAGATTAGGTGTGGTAAAAATTTATTTACAATAAGAATTACAATATACATAATTATATACTAAAAATATTCACATTATAAAATATCGTTTAAAAAATGCTCCGCGTCATTGCCGAATGGGAAGGTTCCCAGAATGCTGGCTGTGTTGCCAGGTCGGATGGCGATACTTATTCTTTGGGCCAGAAATAAGCAAGCCTACTGGTCCTGAGAAGCATCAATTAAGCGTTTAGCAATGCCTCTATAAAGGCGGCGAGCACTCGGACCCCATGGCCCCAGTTTCTCAACCCCAAACTGCTCATATATGTAATCACCTGCTAGGTTAGCATATTTACGCCGTTTGAGGCCTTCAGCTGATGCAGCAGCAGCGCCGTCACATCCGGATTAGATTAGGTACAGAATGTTTATTGATTTTCCACATTCAATTATATATTCTAGTGTTTTCCACTGTAGTAGTAGTAGTAGTGGCAATAGGCCTGACCCCTATTGCGTGATACCAACAAAACCCCTGGCAATATGTGGGTGTGTATTGCACCTTTGCTTACCTCTTCGTGTACACAGGCGAAATGTTTTTCAATTGAAAAAAAAACACGCTTCAACAATTGACACAACAACCCACTTCAAATTACCGAAATGGGACCAAATTGAAATTGGACCACTCGGGAAGTTCTCGAACATAATCGAATGTTCTCAACCTTTTCCTTTTTTGGAAGTCGGTTGAAAATGGAAGGCAAGAGGATCTCATGAAGTGTTCCTCCTCCTGCTCACAGCATCATGGAGTTCTAAATATTGTTTGCAAGTTGTGACATAACCAGAATAATTTAACGACAGCACGTAGGAGGGATAAGCAGGAAGCGTGTAACTACAGTAAGGCGATTTATAGGTATTGCTTAAGTAATAATAGACTTCAGTGTAATATCGGCGGTAACAGAGCAATGTATGTCGCCTACGTTATTATTAACCAGTTCATTGAATTTTGACTGTTCACAATAATGGCAAATTGAAGACTATTGAAATCTATAGATTACTAGCTGATCGCCGCAGCTCCGCCCGCGTGATTTAGTTTACTCGTTCCCGGTTCGTGGGAACACATTACCGGGATAAAAAGTAGCCTATATGGTACTCAGGATGAACGTAGCTTTCCAATGGTGAAAGAATTTTTGAAATCGGCACAATAGTTTTTGAGTTTATTCATTACAAACATACATACAAAAATACAAATCTTTCCGCTTTATAATAGTAGTGCAGATGTAAATTTGAATTAAGTCTTTTAAAGTATCATCTATAACACAGTCAAAAATGTAAAAAAAGCGGCCAAGTGCGGGTCTGACTAGCGCACAAAGGGTTCCGTACCAAAAAATCGTGTTTATTGTATGGGAGCCGCCTTAAATATTTAATATACTCGTATTCTATTTTTGAATGTGTCGTTATAGAGGCAACAGAAATACATCATCTGTGAAAAAAAATCAACTTTGTAACTGTCACGCTTCATGAGATACAGCCAGGTGATAGAAAGGAGTCTTAGTAATGGGGTTCCCGTTTTACCTTTTGGCTACGGAACCCTAAAAAGTATCCTACCAAACATGCCTATCCACCCTGCCATACCTACATATCTTTTATAGGATAATAAACGGTCTAAGGGGTTAAAAGGCCAGGTCAAGAGTACCCATAACCGGAGATCGTGTATGAAAATAGTAGGTAATGAAAGTGGAAGAATCGAGGGAAGTATGCCAGGATCGTAGCAAGTGGAATTCCATAGTCTCTGCCTACCCCAATGGAAAATAGGCGTGAAAGTATGTATGTATGTAAATGGTTTAAGGGGCTCTATCAACATCCTCCATACTCCCCTGCAAGTGATACACCTGCGGATAGAACGATGAGACTCTGTGGTAACCGTATTCAAAGTGCCCCCTAACGGCAATAGCCCCCTATTACGTGGGACCAACAGTGATTGGCGAAATGTGGGCGTACTCAACACCTCTATCTACCCCTTTGGGAATAAAGACGTGATTTTGTGCGTAAAATGTTCTTAACAAGGAGATAAGTGGTCTACGGTTTCCGCGTGATCATCTTCCTAAACTTTCACTTTCATTAGTAGTATTTGGACTAACATAATGATTAGTAGTACGTGTAGTGTTATTTAGTAACTACTGAGTTATTAATTTAAAAAAGTGTTATTTTGCATAAATGTCAATGTCAATGTTGTAATAATTCTTCTATTTCAAAACAAATGTTTTAATTGCGGACAAAGTAAGTATATAACGTACGTAGTGTTTTCGCATTATACTTAGGTACGGAGTGAATATTTTACTTTTGATATAATCCAGATAGATTCTGTAGAAGGACATTTTACTCTAAGGAGACATTCCAACGGTGGGATAGCCACCCGCCGCACTTACATAAGCAGGCTAGATCTTACAGAGGAGGTCGCGTGCTGCGTTGCGGAGGCTCTTTTTAGTACATCATTATGTATAATATGTATATGATAATTATGTTATCAGTGTTAAGAATTTTTAAAATCAGATCTGTCATTAACAAAAACATTAGAGCTTTAAACATATTGATGAGTAATGATGAACAAACCAAAGTTCCACCAAGTTCCAACAATCGAAAGTAGAAACTACTAGCTGATCGCCGCAGCTCCGCCCGCGTGATTTAGTTTACTCATTCCCAGTTCCCGTGGGAACACATTACCGGAATAAAAAGTATGTTACTCAGGGTGAATGTAGCTTTCCAATGGTGAAAGAATTTTTGAAATCGGCACAGTAGTTTTTGAGTTTATTCATTACAAACATACAAAAATACAAATATTTCCTCTATAATAGTAGTATAGATATATTGAATGAGCCTACTGAGTATTGGAAACGCTTATTATGTATATGATGTCGCTTAGATTAGATGCTAGAACCAGTAGAGATTGGGAGTAGCATCGTAGGAACAAATTGGTCCTTCGAGCCGGTGTACCTAGTTACGGAGGTTATTCGTTTCAAACAAACAATCCAATCTTTCCTCTTTATAATATTAGTATAGACTAATAGTTCGTTCTAGTGACAGACAGGTGGTATATTTTGCTCTAGTAAAAAATAATAATTTAGTTTTTACAATAATTCGTCATCTCCGACTTAACCCGTCAACTGCGAGCGCCGGTTGTACAGCTGGTTGTGTTAACTACGGTTACTGCAACCGGTGCCGGCGCATCGATTACGTACAAATGTTATTGATCTTTGTAAACGAAGCCGTTGTTACGTTTGTCATCGTGTAAAGTACTCAAAAGGAAATAGAAAACCTATTTGTAAGTAAGATTTTGGTCGCCATTTTGATTGTTTACGTATTAATTATACGACAATAACGACAGTTAAAAACACGAAAAGTACAAAATTAATAATAATTAAGAACTTCGAAACAAAATGTTGAAGAAATATAAACAAACTTGTGATAATTAATACGCAATACAAACCTTCCGTAATTGAGACAAAACTTTTTGAGAAACAGAGATTGACAAACAGATTAAAACATATCAGGAGGTCATCTTTCTTTAGTCGTCTTTAGTAAAACTATTAAGATAATGTCTAATTAAATAATAAAAATGCCACGTTTTCTCAAGCAACATTATCTTGAGATATACCTATTAATTACTTACTTATTGAACAAATAAATTATGTTAGGACAATTCACATAACGCCATCTAGTCTCAAACTAAGCAGAGCTTGTGATATGAGTACTAGATAAGCTGATATAAATAGTTATATACATTTTTTTTTATAAATACATACATATTATACATAGGAAACATCCAGACTTCGGTACAAACGTATCTGTCTTCACACAAAGTTTGTCCCGACCGGGAATCGAACCTGAGACTCCGGCGTCGAAACCGGATGCACTACCGACCACGCCACCGAAGCAGTCAAAACAGAACAAAAACTTAATTTACTTTTTCATCTCTCATGCTCTGAAAATGGGTCATTACTTACCTAATATGCGGGTTGAAAGTTATACATTTCGGCCCAAGGGCAGAAAAGTAAAAAAAAAATCATCCGCATATCTTGAGGCGATGGCATAAAACGTATACAGCCAAAGTTCGATAGTCAATACAACATTCTGGTTTTTGAATGATCATAAACAAAAAAAGAGTTGGGTTACAATAAAATAAAACGTAAATAGCACAAACAATAATTATTTGGACAGTTATACCTTAAAATACTGAGTATTTTAATATTGACTTTTAGTAGAGACTCAGACCAAACCTGACTAAATGGACCGCCGTAACGCGTCAAATCATAAAAAAATACTCTATAGCGCATCCTAAAATATGTGCGTAAGAAAATAACTGAAGTAATTAAAAAAACTGAAGACCATTTTGTATGGAAAAATATAACTAATGACAAGGCGGTATGACCAAAAGACTTGCCTGCCCTGAAAAAAATGCGAATGAAAAACAAAAATTAAAAAAAGGCGGAAAGTACACAGTACTTGATAGGTGATCAATCTCTATTGTTATATTTGTTTTATTTGACTTTTATTTGCTTTCCTCGTATTCGAAATGAAAAGTAGAGTGTTTAACTCGGGTGTAACACCCATTTCTGCCTCGAACTATTGGCGCTCAAACAAATAGCTGAACAAATCGCCGATATAAATAGTTCGAGAAATAGTTGAGTCGTCAGAAATGGGATGCTTTCTTCTCTTGGTTAACAATCTACTATTCCACTAATTTTACTTTGAAATATCTTCAGATCTAATATTTTTATGGGATTACTAGCGACTTCGCCCGCTTAACAAATTATATACACAAAAACCTTCCTCGAGAACCACTCTATCCATGGGTATAAACTCCGTTGCGTAGTTTTAAAGACCTAACGGAGAACTTTGTTTTTTTTTTATTTAGTTAATTCTTCCCATGATATGAAGCCTTTTCAACTGTTATTAGTTGGTACAAAGTTCGTCGGGTCAGCTAGCATAATGTTATAAATTGTGGTTGATTCAGTTTAACCTTAGCATTTAGACGCTTTTATTGTATAATTGTATTTGCAAAACTTTGTAATGAGAGGATGTAGATGATGGAGTAATTCAGACGCTATTGTTAGAGGAAATGTTTCGTAATCTGTATTAAAGGCGGTTTATGATCTTATGTGTTATGTGTATTTTATAGTCCGAGACGCCCAGGACTTTAATTGGCTGTGCCATAGTGGCTGGCACGTAAGATTTTCTCACAACAGGTATAATTTTTTTTTCAATATTGCAATATAGCTGCTACTTTTTATTAAATTCATTTGGCCATTTTGTTCAAAACCTATTATATGTGTGCGCGGTGACGGCAATAGGCTTGCCCCTTATTACGTAAGAGCTACTTTAGGCGCACTTTTTTATGCCGCTCTCACGTCCGTTGCCGGGCGTTTCGAACATGTATTTTTTTAATTCCAAAATAATAGATTTTCGAAACGCATAGATTTTCAAAATTTTTGATAGCTTCCTGTCTGTTACGACTAATGTTTAACAGAGCTTGACTGGATATATACCTACCTCAGAATAGTTAACACACTTAAAAAGTATTTGAACAAGAGTTTCACTGGCAGATAGCTTATATTATAAGGAATAACATAGGCTACTCGGTGGCGCATTGGTATGCGACTGCCGTCCCTGAGGTCCCAGGTTTGATTCCGGGTCGAATCATATTATTTGTGTGATCCACAAATGTTTGATTCGGAGTATGGGTGTTTTCTACGTATAATATGTATGTATTTAGATATATATAAGTATGTTTATCAGTCGTCTAGATCCCATAACACAAGCTTATATTAGCTTAATTTGGGCTAGATGACATTGTGTGAGTATGTACAAAAATATTTATTATTTATATTTATTATTTATTAAATATTTATTACTTTTTATCCCGGGAATGTGTTCCCATGGGATTTGGGAGCTACACTTAAAAGCATGACAACACAGTTTGTGGTTTTAATGATACCATCCAGTACTCCTCTCAGTACACCTCTTGCCAACCACATTATCTTGTGGTTACAACCATAGCAAATATACTTGCTATTCGTATTAAATTATGTCATAACCATGGCTTAGTGTGTGACGACTCTTAAGTTGTTCCACAAGCACCTCTTAAAGTCCATTAAATTTTACTTCGACTCGGTAAACCCATTCAAAAATAAATGGTTACCGTGGATAATATGAGTTAATAATATCAAGGGTAAATTATGTAATACTACGATATGTCAAGGTTAGCCTCTGACCCCAATCACAGATTAAAAGAATACTTATAGTACAGATGCCTCATCCTATACTAAGAAATGGGACCTTCCTAACGCACGTTTGTTTGGAAAAGACCGTTGAAGACCAAGGTCTTCCGTCAGGATAATAAGGGGGCACGATCTCCGCAGAAGCTGCATGTCTCTTAGCCGGGGCCTTTCCATGGGACCTGGAAGCGAGAGCCCTTGCGTTATTGTTTCCCCTTATTACAGCTCTTTCCCTAGCGAATTAAGCTAATAACGCATGTGATAATGTTTGTTTGTTTGTACCGACTAATCGCAGAAACGTTCTTTCTCTCGGTTCTACTTATTGCTTTGCGAATCTGGCAGTACATGTAAATATAGAAGCAATGACATTTTTTTATTTTAAGTACTTACTGACGTTTGTAAGAGCCATTTAGTGACCTATACAAATAAATAAATCATTTCATTTCATTTCGGCTGGACCAATTCAGCGACACTGTCACTGGCAGATAGCTGATGTTATAAGAAGTAGCTTGTTGTTTTATACCGGTAATGAGTAAGCGTGAGAATTGGGAAGTAGAAACAGCTAGTAATAAATTTAAGGCTTATTTATTTACATTGAGCCATAACTAATAATGAAAATGTAAAACTTCTTTATTCAATTAGGTTACAAGTTACAAGGTTACAATTTTGAACGTCAGTCTTTTATCAAGGTTACAATTAAAGTCAAAATTGCTTCTAAAGATACATTTACTGCCAGATTCGCAATACGTAGAACCAGTGAGAAAGAACCTGGCAACAAAACTCGCGGCCACTCTTTTCCAATAGTATGATATTACAATACATTAAAGTTACTAGCAACATTTATAAGTACTTAGTTGATAACGTAATCTAATTAACTTAGTCGATAGCCCGCATGCGTTGTAACGCGGGCACTATCGACCAATGTGACCGCATGCGGGTGTTATGGCATGCGTTTCAGAAATCTCCAGCACCCCCCATGTGGGCTCTAACGACCACTATAAATGAGCCATTAGTAATAAAAGTTATAATGTTTACGTGGCTGTAACAACTACATAACGTGAGATAAAACACGTTTATGGAAAGTGGCAAGTCAGTTATGAGGTAATGCAAAGAGTGATTGATGTTTATACATCGGTCGGATTATACGTGAAGAAATAATCACACCAGTTACCTATTACAGTAAACTGTCTTGTTGGTGTAGTCGGTTGAATGTACAACCTGTTGCGGTTTAAATCCCCGGATTGTGTCCAATATTTTTATAATTTCCCTTCAATATAATGCCTCTACCGAGGAAATTTGACGTGATTTTTGCTAAATTAGTTATCCTTCAAAGAGAGTTTTTTAAATTTTAAATTAGATGACAAAATATCCTCAACATATTTATACATAAATCAACTGATTAGATGTTCAAGGTATTCGTTATGAAATCTGATTTTGATTCGTCGAAAAACATTGTTTTCGACTGTTTGAAGGATGACTGATCTCTCTCGCCTTTGTAATAACAAATTATGTTTGGTGTAATTTTAAGTATCATTGAACATACATCGACCACCTGTGTGGTCGAGTGGTTAGTGACTCTGCCTTAATCTGACAGACTGCTATGGCGGTGTGCAATTTATCTATGAATAAGCTGCTTACCGCGTCTCCGCCCGTGTGATATGATATTCTATTTCCCAATACTAGCAGCAGTTTACCGGGATGAAAGAAATGTATGGCACTCCGGGATACAAAGGATGATTTAGCTACATAAGTATTATTGAAATGGTTTTCAAAGGTTCAGTAGTTACAAAGCCTATTCAATCGAAACAAACTAACAAATGCACCTTTTCTGAACTAATACTAGTATCTACTAGCTGTTTACCGTGGCTCCGCCCACGTAATATAGTTCACTCGTTTCCAATACCCACGGCAGCACATTTCTGAGAAAATCTAGGCTAAACTATACATATACCTACTGTTTAGATCTTAGTTACTTTAACTGTTATTTAATTACCCCAATTTACATAATACGCGTAAAGTTATTCATATAATTTTACGCTGAGTGATATAACTTCATCAATAAATCACGCAACATCCATATTAAGCTAACATTGGCATTGAAACCAGGCAAACTTAGTTTTTTGTTTTTACAAGAATGATCTTTGAAATGAATCTTAATCTTTCGGTTTAGGGGGAATTCTTTCACTAGTACAGTTCGCAAGGGATAAGCTGAGCTTTACATTTGTGTGAGTGACCACGAAAAGTAGAGTAAAAACTCAGTGTGTAGCTGTGTGTACAACACGTGTGTGTAAAAGATGTCACATATACATTCACGTACACTGCACTCACACAAATGCAAAGCTCAGCTTCTCCCTAGTGAACTGTACCTAGTACGCGGTAGCTACGTACACTTATAAGCAGGTACAAATCATGTAGCCGCATCCTCCTGGAGTGCTACAGAGTGATTTTTATTCTGGTAAATGTGTTACCGTGAGGATAATTTCGGAAACGAGTAAACTATTCCATGTAGGCCTCAGCTAGTAAGAAAATATAAAGGTGCTCCCTCAACATAAGCAACTAATTACAGTATTACAGTGCGTAACCTGTAGGTATACATCCATTAATAGGTAGGTACTTACTTTATTTACTTCTTCATATTTACAAAACCAACTAAACTAAATGCTCGAAATCAAATTCGGAATGTAACATTACATGTGAATTGCATATTACACTAGGTATGCAATGCATGCTGCTGTTGCAAAAAACTGAGCGAAGTGTTAAAAATTAAAAATAAAATTCTATTCTCCACGTAAAAATTTTACATTGTTTTCAATGGGACCATTGTTTTTTTCGGGGATTATTCCTCAATGGTATGTCCGATTTTCAATATTTTTTTGTTCTAAACCACCCTCACGCTACACGTTATCACTGTGGTAAGTTTGAAGGAGATCGGTTCGGGTGTTTAGGAGGAGTATGCGGACAAACGAAATACATGAACTGCCTAAGATTGAGCTTCGCTCAATTACAGGCAGATACTTTGCAATCAGGCAGAATTGTAATACTCGTAAATCCTGAAAATCAAATATTTTATGAAAACTTACGAGTGCTCCTGGTGAGCGTGCACCTTTAGCATTATAAATACTTTCAAAATTTAATACGCACATTGTAATTATTGTATGTTTGCGTGTGTCTTATTTTCCCAGTAAATCTTTATTAATTACTGTGTTAATTATCTACACAATTATTTCGTACTGCGCAAGTACTGGCCTAATTGTAAACAATGTTTACGCGATCGAAATATCAAGCGCTCGATAAAACTTTACATACATACTCGTACATAATTAATCCGTTTCTTTACTTTTTCTTTAAATTACTATTACTGAGACTCCGCTGTCCGTCCGTCCATCCGTCACCAGGATATATCTCATGAACCGTGATAGTCAGAAAGTTGAAATTTTCACAGATTATGTATTTCTGGTGCCTAACAACTAAAAAACAGAATAAAATTAATATTTACAACAAGCGTGATATTTTTGCCGTTTTGGTACGGAACCCTTTGTGCTCAAGTCTGACTCGCACTTGACCGGTTTATTTGTCTAGTTTGTGACCCAATACAGTGCATAGTGATTTAACCCAGATCTTATAGAGACCCAAGATAAACTCACCTGGGTGGTGCATCTGCCGATGAACGGATGAAGTTTTGACTATCATACATATGCCAGGTTAGCGGCAATAGGTGGAGCTAGCAAAAGGCGGGTGAATAATATGCCTCTGTCCACCCCTTCGGGGAAACAGGCGTGATTATATGTATGAACGTACTTTTAACTCTTAAAGAGATAGTCATAGTATTGGCCAATATAACCGAATGAATGGTATCTAAATATAATATGTTAAAAGTTGTGATTTCAAGGTTGTCGTTGTCTTTCGTTTTATTTTCGTTAGGATTTTGTTGATAATTGTGTACAGGGCAGTTGCGTATCGTTGCAAAATTTTAATATACTTGCTTATTATTTTAATTTGGTAATGTATAGTGTTGAAATTATATTATAAGGGGTGATATGCAACGGTGATTTGAGACAAAACATCTATATTTTTGTCAAAAACTAATGGCACTTTATGTGGAATCAAGGCACATTTTCATTGGTCGTTAGAGACGCATTCGACGTGAGAGAGATTTCTGAAACGCATGCCATAGCGTCTGCATGCAGGTATTCGTTTTACATTGGTCGATAGCGCCCGCATTCGGGATGCGGGCGGTCGAACAAGGTAAAGTGGCCGCAAGCGCAAAACACAGACAGACGAAAACAAAACTGTCCAGTCTCGAAGTAGACAATTAAAATAGCTCGCTTCGTTGTCAATAAAACCCTGATATTCATAGGGTTAAAAAGTTTATTTCACAAGGAAGAGGTGCACAGCAAATCGTTACTTCAAAATCTTAGCATAGTATAAAACAAATTCGCTTCAGTTCCCTATGTATGATTTTGATGCATTTTTCACAAATGGATAGAGTTGTTCTCGAGGAAGGTTTTTGTGTAAATAATTTGTCAAGCTTCCGCTAGTAATCTATAAATTTGAGATTTTACCGAATGATTAATATTCTTGCATTCAAGTTCCTTGCAAGAAGGAACACCGAACAACATACAATGTAACATACATAGTTACATACATGTACCAAGATTTAGGTAATTCTTAGTAAATAAGCAAATTGTAAACATACATTACAATATTTGCACCTAACTTTGCGCTGCTGTATCATTGTCTGATTTCGTATTATCAGGATCTGTAATCTTTATTTCATTATAAACATAATAACCTTGAATGTTATTATTGCTTTTTATTTCGCTGAAATTATATAATTATAATTTCGCGAATACACTGCTGTAATGTTACAATGATTCTTAAAACTTCTTGTTGATGAGTTTAGTAATTTAACGTGCTTTTTATCTGACTTCCAAAAAAGGAGGTTCTCAATTCGACTGCATTTTGTTATTTTTTATGTTTGTTACCTCATAAGTATAGCTTATACATGTAGTAACCGTTGTGTGTTAGAAATGTAATAAATAAATTAAATAAAAAATAAATAAACTTTTGACTGGGTATGCCGATTTTGAATATTCTTTTTGTAATTGAAAACTGGTGCTTTCCGTATAGTCTTATTTAAATTTGGTCCAATTTAGGTCTTATTAAGTTGTTTTTTTTTGTCAAAATTATGGTTTGAGATTCCGTGGTAAAGTTTCTTGTCACCAATTCCCATGGGCTGTACCCATGGGAATTGGTGACAAGAAACTTTACAGATTACTATTCCAGAGACAAAAATTAGACGCTCAATCAAATGGTTTTCCTATGTGATGTGATATTCATCCATACCCCTTTAAGCCCTTGTAAACTGTACAAGGGATTGATTAAGAAATGTCCTTCTCGGATTTCATTATAAAACCTATTAAGGCAATTTCACTAGCGTTGCCAATACCAAGAGCCTACGACGCACGGCCAAACGTCATTTTACAAACGCTGAAAATTTCTCAGTCCCCAACTAAGGTAAGAACTCTCAGTGAACTTCGAGATAATCAAGCTTCGCGTCTCCCTACCTTCCTACTAGAAAAGAAATGTACATTTATTTGGATTCATATACATGTCAAGTTTACATGATAAAATATACAGTAATAATGAAAACAACTGAACAGCAATAGATAATCTAAACACACGGAAAAACGCAGAGCAAGTGTCACTAGACCTCTCCCTAATCCTACTTTCGTTAAATCTATAAAATATTTCTGATAGTACAAGATCTCCTGAGACTAGATGGTAATGTGTGTATGTTCTAGTATATATATATTGTTATTTTAATAGGCTTTAATACTTTATAATATTGCGACGTTTGTAACATCCAATTGTGACATCCATTTTTAATAAAAAGAACAGTATTTTGAAACTTAGGCATTTACTCCTTAAATTTTAATATTTCATGGACATATTGCGCAGTTATTTAACTTGCAGAACTAAACCAGAGCTTTCATTTCGATTTTTATGGCTTTAATACCTATTTAAAAACAAGAGAATGTAAATATTGATGGTATGCCCTGGAGCTAAAGCGAGTATTTAAAAATCATTTCAAAATGACTGCGACTGCCTTATGTAGAGCCTTTATCAAATCAAATTAAATCAAATCAATATTTATTTCGGGTACATGTCCTTATAAAACTTACACATATTTTTTTTTCGGTAACTTTATGAACAATGAAATTAAATTTTGAAATAAAAACAAACGAAATAAATTAACAGCAAGTGATTAAATGTCAATATCATCAATGGAATGTCCGAATAGAATCAATTAAATGTCAAATTAAAGAAAAATGATATGAATAGGTTATTAAATGTAAAAAATATAAAAAATACTTATAATGAAATAAAAACAAACGAAATAAATTAACAGAAGTGATTAAATGTCAATATCATCATGGAATGTCCGAATAGAATCAATTAAATGTGAAATTAAAGAAAAATGATATGAATAGGTTATTAAATGTAAAAAATATAAAAAAATACTAATAATAATCATCATCATCATGGGATTCTGGCTTGACACTGCATAAAAATAATAACATAAAAGCGGGTAATCTAAGTTATAGAGGGTTTCATCAAATGCAAGCGTGAACAATGGTTTAGGTTATGTAGGAGTCTATATAAAATCGGTACTGGTGTATTTGGAAGTTAGGTTCGGATTACAGAATGTTCTCCATTACCATCATCATCATTTCAGCCCATTTGACACCCACTGGGAGGTATAAGCCTCCCCCAAAGAGGGAAAAATTCAGCCTACATATATCACACTGGCCAGACGGTTTGGTAGGTTTAGTATTTTGTGTTGAGGTTTTCTTTCTCTAAACATACTTATATAAGTAAATAAATATGTTAGGACAATTCACACAATGCCAGTCTACTCTCAAACTAAGCGGAGCTTGTAATATTAGTACTAGATAAACTGATATAAATACTTATATACAATTGTTTTGTAAATACATAGGAAACATCCAGACTTAGGTACAAACGTATCTGTCTTCACACAAAGTTTGTCCCGACCGGGAATCGAACCCGAGACTACAGCATCGAAAGAGCATGCACTACCAATCACGCCACCGAGGCAGTCAGTAAATTTCTAAATACATACTAAATAATCTAAATATACCTAGAAAATACTCAAACTCCGAAACAAACATTAAAATGGATGAAATGGCAATAGGTATACCCTTGATTACATGGAATCAACAAAACTACAGATAAAATGCTAGTGAGTAATGCAACTCTTTTTTTTTTTTTTTTTTTTTAATTCCGCGGCCCTAGGCCGCGGCCGCTCTAACGTCCGTTGCCGGGCGTCCCTGGTTACTAGCAGAGGGTATGTCCAGTGGCGCCCGGCGGACTTTGACCACCCCTGTGGTCTCTGCGGGTGTTTGGTCGGGACGAGAATCCCGCGTCATTGGGGTCGGGTTTTATCCCGCGTCAGTGAGTGAATCTGGTTGCGTGCTATGGGGCAAAGGCCCCGCAGCACGCAACCCTTCTAGCCTGCTTCTGTAAGGACGGTGGGTGGCGATCCCGCCGTCCTCAGGCCCCGATCATGGAGGACGATAGTCTTGGGCGTAGTCGCGTAGTCTGGGGCGGCCTGGCCGCCGACTACGGAACTCGGCGGGGAGGGTACGCTCCCTCTCCCTCCCGGCCGCCTCCTTCGCGAGCATGACTTGCTCGCAGAAGGACACGGCCGCGTTCCACCTACTCCCGCTGGATACCATGGCTTGAAGCATGGTCCCCAGCGAGAGGGTATCCACGCCCAGACCCACTACGAGGTCCCGGCGCTGACTCGCCCACGCTGAGCACTCCACCAACGTGTGGAGTGCGGTGTCGTCGTCGGAAGTAATGCAACTCTACCCGAAGAAGACGTAGAATAATTATATCGTACCTGGGACCTCTGAGGTCTCAGTCTCATGCAAGTTGTACGTCTAATCGACTACACCACCGAGCCTTAACTGCAGAATTATGAATTACTCAAATTAATTATAATTACTAACTTTTAATTGTACCGAAATTTGTTTTTAACTTGTTTTGATAATAAAACTAAGTAGACTAAACGAGATTGCTTGATTTACTGACTGTAGAAGAGTTGAATTCGGCTTCCGAAGTATTTGGGAACTTCTGAAGTATTTAGCTATTATTCAGTGTGTCCTAAGACTATGCTACATGGAGGGAAAGTGCCTTAAATATTATAGATAGATAATTTTACAAAAAAGAGACTCAATTTTATTTTTATAGACAATTTTAACTGCAAACATACTTTTTGAAAAAGGCTGAAGTAAAATTGTCTAACTACAATATTTAGGGTGCTTTCCCTCAATGTGACGTGGTCTTGGGACAACCTGTATAGGTAGTTGTGGAAAGGTATTTAAACTATCATGGTCGTTAACATTTTTATTAGAATTATAAAAGAAAAATGTGTAAACGTTGTAGCAAAGTTATTAAATACACCTACAGTAAGGCGCGAAACGAAACAAAACATGTAAACAAATTGGTAATGAAACTGTATTTTTTTAGACAGACACATATCACGCATATATTCCCGAAGGGGTAGGTAAAGGCACATTTATAATGGGTTTTGTCCAAATTGGCCGAATGAATTAAATAAAAAGTAACAGCTATAAGCTTGTGTGATGGAATCTAGAGAACTAATTGAACACTATTCCTATATAATATTATAACTACATCTAAATTCATAGTCATGTCATTACATATTATTATTAAAAAACCGGCCAAGTGCGTATCGAGGCACGCATAAGATAGGGTTCCGTAGTTAGTATAACTACTACTCCTGAACCAACAAAGTTATACCATCCTTTAAAGTCCATTACATGGTCTACCATCAAGAATTTTTTCATGTTCTTCACGACAGCAGTTTAGATTTCGGGGGGACGTCCTGTTTTCGCAAAAATATGTTCTTTAAAGCTAAATATCTTGCAAACGGATAATTAAATCAAAAAATTATCATACCAATCTTTCAATGTTTTTAAAAGACCTATCTAATGATACCCGACACGACGGAGTAGACGCAAGAAAAAATATCATCACCACTTTACGTGTCTATCCCAAAAAACGAACTTTGTATCGCCTAAAATATAAAAAAAAAATATTATAATATTTCATGCAAATGTTGTATTATTAATTATAATTGAAAAACGCGACGGACGGACGGACAAATTGTCGTATTAAATATATAGTTATCCATGCAGTTTTATGTTTCTAACATTAACCGTTTAGTAGAAAAGGCAGGGATGGACGGATATGACGAAACTATAAGGGTTCCGAGACCTTTACTACAGAACCCTAAAAATTATACCCTGATACAAAACAAATCACACAAACTATGGTCCTGAGTGGGATTCAAACCCAGGATCTACAAGCACATGATTTAGCTTTAGTCAATGTCACTAACCACTAGACCACTATCGAGATATTAAAGTGAACGTCAGGTTAAGTTACACTATAAGTATTATTAACAGTCATAACTTGTATTGTAATTACATCATGAAGTAGATATAGGATGGTATAAGTTTCCTAACGATTACCTTCGCGGTGTTAAGAAAAATACCGGTGTGGTAATGTCATCATGATGATGTCCTCACGGTGTATACGTATGTGGAGCAAAAAGTAACGAAGGCGTCCACTTGCATTGTTTGGTACAAGTCATGGGCGAATTACGTTTAATAATTAGCTGTTTCGACAAACTTTGGACTGCGGCAGAATATAATTACAATGCCTCGGCGGCGCCGTGTATGCGACTGCTGTCCCTGAGGTTCAAGGTACGATTTCCGGGTCTTTTTGTGAAAGGTGGTTTAGTTATTTTCTGTGAGAGACCATCTCGGAGAGCATGTTAACGTCCCGGTTGTCATACGAATATCTGTAGCCTGGAGGCGTCCCCAACGACGCGGGATTCTCGTCCCGACCCAACACCCGAAGAGACCACAGAGGTGGTCAAAGTCCGCCGGGCGCCACTGGACATACCCTCTTCTAGTAACCAGAGACGCCCGGCAACGGACGTTAGAGCGGCAGCGGCCTCAGGCCGCGGAATTAAAAAAAAAAAAAAAAAAAAAAAAAAAGCCTGGAGGCGTAAAACAAAAGGCGACTCGTCGTACTACAGAACTTCAATATCGCTTCCATATCGGAGTCGCAGCATAAGACTATGTTTTATAATTTGTAGTGATAATGGTTTTTCAATCGACTTCCAAAAACTTTGACTTTTTTATTTATTTTTGGGTAGTATTTAAACAAGTGACTGTAATACTAAGTGAGCGTATAGTATTACTAAGTGAGCGAATTATAAAACGATTGAATAATATTCTATCCGTGCGACCACATTACTAAGTGAGCGACTAGAAATACAGAGTGAGCGACTGACTGCGATTGACGTGAAATCAACAGAACAGCAACTTATAAACATTAATTTGAGTTACTTACAATACAAAATGAGAACAAGTCGGTTCTTCTGGCACTCGCCGGCCGCTGCCGCGGCACTGCTCGCTTCGCTCGCTCGGCTTGTGCGTAGGAGGTCACAGTTTTAACCTAACCTAACCTACCCATTTTGTTTAAAGAAGAAATTAACCCTCTCTGTATTTCTAGTCGCTCACTTAGTAATGTGGTCGCACGGATAGAATATTATTCGGTCGTTTTATAATTCCCCTTTATTTTTTATGTTTGATACCATATCATATCTTTGGACTGGGTGATATTGATTTTTTTTCCGATTCCCATTTCAATTTGGTCCCACTTCGGTAGTTTGAAGTCGGTTCGTGTGTCAATTTTTGACGTATATTTTAGACTATCGCGTACTGAATTCACTTTTTCACAATTTCTCGCGTTTAAGTTCCGAAATTGTAACTAGTCAAATGTTAATTTTAGCATAGCATGCTATAACATCTTTAGAAACATTGAAATTTAATAATTAGGAGGTTTTAAAGTTCAGTAAGTTTATTTACACCTTGGGCCACACAAGTTTGCATAAACGCAAGGCTTGCAATAATTTGATACTGAATCATTATAATTATGAAACTTATTGTGCCCCACATAGGCTCTACTCGTTACAGATCGAGGCTGTCAATAAGTAGCATTTCATTAAATATAGGTCGTTTCATTAATACAAATTCAGCCTAGCTCAATTTCATATTTTGATCAATGTCATCTTAAGTCTGACTGAAATTAGTCATGAAATTAGCCAATTCTAGGTCAATATTAGAGAGACTTTCAAAGCTGCATTAATTTAATTATACTTGTGGGCGCCTGCTAAATTGTTCGACATACATGCATGACGCCTATATCCTCGAAAGGGTAGGCAGAGGTGTATTACACACCCACCCTTTGCCTATTGCCGTTACCAGGCACTGTGGCCTATTCAAAACTACTCTGTAATTCAAACCAACATTCACCAGGACAGATGTTACATACCACTAAGTAGAATCTCTGCAGTCCAAGCACACAGAAAAGATTGCGTTAAATACAGAAAGGGTAGCTGATGAAATAGGCATAATTGTATTTTCTCTCTACATAATAATAAGTATTTATTTTAATGTTATTCTTTGAAGTCACAACCACATTCAACCTGTACGCGATTTCCAGTATCCAAATAAGCCAAAACAATTCCTCAAATCAAAACATTTCATACCAAGATAATAACACAAATTAAATATTTAAAAAGGTTAAAACAGTTCAATTTCCACACCAAATTTAGTAAACTCGATAATACGGTTGCATCTTTTTATGCGAATTGCATTTCTTGTGTCATGTGAATTGGGACGCTTTTGATTCTTATGAAAGTGTACACAATTTAGTTGGGGGTGGTAACTCCTTTACGAGATCGGCCGAAGTGGACCAAATGCGATGAAACATTCATACTCATCGCGCGCCATTTTTAATACGACTGAAGTCAAGCAGGCGTATACCTAAGGGTGCTAAGGGACCCTATCAACGCCTCCATGACCCAAGTCATTCTCACTAGCACGCAGTACACCTGCTGATAAACAGACGAGACGAACACACTTAATTCAAGACAGAGGCGTTTCGCCAGGCAATTTGATGGTCCTATGTAATAAGGGACGAGCTTTTAACCTTTTTCGTAAACTTTGTGTTTATTTGCCAGAGCTGAAATTAAATAGCATTACAGCACAACTTACTACAGAAAAACTTGAGAGGCAACACAGTCATCATCCACTAAACCTAACCCAGTTGGGGACGGCTTTCCAGTCTGACTGCAATGCGGCTGAACTTTGATATTTTCCGTGAAGCGGCTGTCATCTGACCTACACAACCCAGCGCGATATTGAAGTGCTGTAGTTAGACCACGAGGATTTTTCAGGGCGTCAACTACCTACCCGTTAAGATTGCACCTGAGATCGACGGCTTAGCGTGTTCCCCGAGACACGGAGACGCAACACAGTCTTCGTACGTAACTATTTTATAGGTAATAGCATTTTGGTACGAGCTACTGTTGCATGTGCAATAAATTGTTAGTCTAACATTATAAAGCAATGATAGAATTACATTATAATGCCAATTAACGAGTTTCCACCTCATAATAGATAGAGTTTGATGATAAAAACTAATTACCTTATCATTAACATAGTAGTTTTGCGCTAAATTATGTTATTTATCTTCTAAAACTTTGCTGAAAGATTGAACTTTTTGTCTAATGAAAAAGGGATCTTAGTCTAGTATTGTGTGGCTCAGTTACTAGTATTGTGTTCTGAACCAGAACCCTGATCTCCTCAATACTAACGTGAATCCATTATTAACACAAGCATCATCAGTTAAAAAGAAAAGTCAGGTTTCGCAACTTGAGTGGTGCAGTTGTTAGGGACACTGTCTTAATGGAGTAAGAGGTTGTCGGTTTAAAGTACCTATGTAAATTTATCCGCCATCTATGTTTATTTCATAAGCGACAGATTTTTGATTAATTTGATATTTTACGTGAACATCAATGACTTTCAATTATTATTACAAACCCGAATCAATACGTGAAATGTGAAGGTTTTTGAGCTGACTAAATTTCGAAACATAAGCTCACTTGTATTGCGGGGGCAGCAATTGCGATTATCGCTTGGAAGAGTCGCAAAAAGCGTCAAAATCCGCTTAGGTGATTAGAAAGGTAGCTCTGTCGTACACTCTTAAAATGTAATGGTGGTTTCACTCGTTCAGTCTACAGGGGGTGAATCTACGGCTGTTTTAGATACTTTGATTATATTTCCGTCTGTGAGCAGAAGTCCCGCATACTTGGGCCCCGAAGATATCAATCGGGCAGCCTATCATTAGAGCCTCTGTCTTTTGTAAATTCAGCCTAGTATTATGATAATTATCAAGGATATAGTTACTTTTACCAGGCCTATGTCACTCGCCACAACCGCAAAAAATATGTGACGTCAGCGACAACTTGAAGTTGTAAATCAGTAAGGGTCGTCTCTTGTTTGTGAAACGGCATTGACCATAGAGTTGATATTGAGGCATTAACGTCATAATTATTGGTCAAATTATGCTGGTATATATTTTACTTTACTGGACAACCCTAACGTTCGAATTATGTTATCTGTAAACAAAAGAATGTGCTTTAATTATCGTCGGAGTGCAAGTTCTGTATGTAAGTACTATTCAGATAACCTGCAACCCATAATGGTTTATTTTAACTTTTAATTAACCCAGCATTCAACTTGTCAGAAACGTGTCAGTCAATGTAGTTGCAGTAGCTAATTATAATTATCAATACACCATCTCTAATTGTAATTCGTTTAATTATATCGAAATGAAATTTCATCATAGCATAATTTGTACTCGTATACAGAGTAAAAAGTTAAGTACATACACAAATTGCTGGTTTACACAATACTGTATTTAAAACACGGTAGTGAACAAGAAACATAATTTTTATAACATTTAAATATTGTTATGTTTATATTAGACACTAGCAGACGCCTACGGCTTAGCTTGTGACAAATTACATACTAAAACCTTCCACCAGAACCACTTTATTCATTGATGAAAACCCTATCAAAATCCGTTGCTATCCCTATATATGCTTAGATCTTTAAAGTTTTAGAGATCTAAGCATAGATAGGGATAGATTGTTTTATAATATGTTATGATACTGTTGTCCGATAACGACAATAGGTTTGCCCTCTATTACGGACTTCGAAAACTCCTGGCAAAAATGATTGTGCTAAAATACACCTATCTACCCCCTCGGGGGACAGAGGCTTGTTTAATTACGTCATTCGTGTTTCATTAGGTATCTGAATTTTATACACACAAAAACTCGCTTCCTTATCTCCGAAAGGGTAGACAGAGATGTTCAAATTTAAATTAATTAAATTATTGCAGATGAACTACGATTTAGTATTAATGAATTGTTTATTTTTATTTCAGGTAAATAAAAGATAATCTGTGCGTTACAACTGTTAGCATACCAATCAACAAGGTAAGTTTTGAGTACATAATTTCCGGTCCATACCACAAAATAGGAAATAGTACAACGTACCCATACCTCTAGTACAGGAAATCTTCTATCAAACTTTAAATTTTTTTAGGAATAAGAGTAGTCTAAATTAATATACGTAGGTAGGGTAGATGAAAGGAGATTGGCGTACCAGACATATAAAGTGACATACTATTACGATGAACAGGTTGGTAAAGGCAATCCGAGATGTCTTGTCGAACGAAAGGTCAAGAAGACCTGTGGCCGGAGAGCATGCATGAAGTTGTAGAAGCGTAATAACTAGGTATGCAAATGTCGTACGTAAAGTTCGTACGTACATAGAGTTCGTACGTCCGTAAAGTAAAGTTAAAGATAGTAAGTAGGTACGTATATTTGAAGAAGTGTAAAAGAACTAGGTGATGCAAATATCGTACTAATTGGAAATCTATTTTCTTTGCTTACATCAACAGATAAGCGGCGTGACAGTATTGTGGTGTGGTGCAGGCTTCTATGTACTTAGATATACTTAGATTCCTAGACTGTGTTACCATGTAACCTTTATAACCACAATACTGTCACGTTATCTGTTGATGTAAGCAAATAAAATAATTTTAGATAATAATATTATGACCGGGAAGTTTATGTTTTGTAATTTATTGACATTCGATTCGCTTGATTAAATAAAAATCAAATCATGATTCATAGCTCAGTGAGTGTACCACATAAATTTAGCCTTTTTCTACGAATAATCGATTAAAATCCGGTGTGTTTGATATTTCTTTATTTAAGCCGTCAAGGTGAACCTTGGTAAACCTCTTCCTTTTTACCAAGTAGATTAATATTATAGTTTTTATACCTATGAAATCTACTTCTCAAATGAAACGGAACTTGTGAAATAAGAAATAGACAACTGACAAACATACTGTTAAATAATTATTATTAAACAAAACTATATATTGTTGACGTTCATAAGTGAAGTGACGTTCATAAGACTACCTCGGTGGCGCAATGGTACTATGTACGGACTGCCACGCTCGAGGTCTCGGGTTCGATTTCCGGGTCTGGTGGATAATGTATAATTCTCTTTAGAATTTTACCCAGATAATTATCCCAGAGTCTGGAACTTGTGCCCGGTAAATAGCAATAGGCTCGCCCCCTATTACATGGGACCTAACATAGCTGGCGAGATGTGGGTGTGTTTGCACACCTCTGCCTACCCCTTCGGGGAAAAAGACGTGATGCTATGTATGTATGTATGTATGTATGTATGTTCATAAGTGTTACTTTGTGACCTACATGAATAAAGATATTTTGATTTGATTTGATATACCTACTTAACAAAAATCAATTTAACCCCAACAAATGTTCACAGTGACGATCATTACGTCCACATTTCGTCACTTACTAATGGTCCTATTCAATAGGAGGCCATCTTATCCGTTCCCGGGCATGTTTTAGGTAATCAGGTATTCTCGTTCGTCTGTCAACTTGAAATGGGCGCTTTCAAGTTGGCTCCCCACTTGCTTAAAGAGGAATATAGAAAATTACTAAAATCGCGAAAAATTCATTTTACAAATAGTACAAATTAGTTTTTTTGTATCGGACCGGGCCCGAAACCGGAACTACTGTGTTAGCGGTTACTTAAAAGTCATACATTCGGCGAATTACATCATCGAAGCAGTAATGTAAAATACCTGTACCTTTTCTTAACCCAGTGGCTTAACAGTCTTACTGCAAAGCTGCTGAACATCGATATTTCCGTGATACGGCTCCGATCTGACCGCTACAACCCATCGGCGATATCAAAGTTCTGTAGGCCGTAAAAAAATCCAGTTGGATTTTTTAGAACTCCAACCAACTGTAACGACTACCAGATATTCGTATGGCAATCGGGACTGACGGCTTACAATTCTCTCTGAGGCACAAAATAAAACGAAAAAATATTATGGATGTCCATTACCTACTTATAGATTAATTACTTATGATGGATATCCACAATGTGGTAGCACTAAATACTTCTTGCGGCTCATAATTAATTTTCATAATGGGTATTAACCGATGGCTAATTTACGATTCGCAGTTATCTACTACTCTGTTACATAATGACAAGTGCTTTCATATAAGTGTAAGTATTTATTTGTTTTATTTTGGCTGATGGCTTTACCTACAATATACATTTAGCGGAAACGGTAAAAAGTGTCCTGTATGGACTATGGACTGTCTTGTTTGGCCGTAAAAGCTACGGATGAAAAAGAAAACTGTATATAGCGGAAATGCGAATGTTAAGATTGATGTGTGGTGTAACAAGAAACAAAGTTGTAACAGTAAATGAAAAAGTGAGAAGCGAACGTATGGATATGTTATGAGAAGAGAGGAAAGTAACGTGGTAAGAAAGTATGAATGTAGATGGCTTAAGAAGTTGAAGTAGGCCCAAGAAAAGATGGATGGAATAAGTGAAAGAGGATATGACCAGGAAAGAAGTGACTGAGGAGGTGACGTGTGACAGGGATGTATGGAAAATGAAAACATTTGCGCCGACCCCAAACAATTGAGATAAGGGCAGGCAGATGATGATGATGGTAAGGGTAAAAAGCTTGCCCCCTATTACGCGGGAGCAACAAAATGCTAGCAAAATGTGGGTACGTAATGCAGATCTGCTTAACCCCGGGAATATTGACGTGATTATATGTTATGTCAATATCATACTGCCCATAAAACCCGCCCTCTATTGTTTGCATAAAGAACTAAATTATTAGAAACTACACAATTTATCTACACTTTCTAAAACCTTGTTGGTATTACAATAATATTACGTGTTAAGCATAGTTGAATACAGATGGCGCTGGTATATAAAAATTAAGCGAAATCACTTCATTTGATGCCTGTAGACGCTTTAGCCAGTCAAAATCTTTTAACGGACCTTTTAAAGTATTTTCTCCATTTACTACACTACTAGCGGACGCCCGCGACTTCGCCCGCTAGACAAATTATACACTTAAACCTTCATCGAACACCAATCTAACTACTGGTGAAACCCGCAGCAAAATCCATTGCGTAGTTTTAAAGATCTAAGCATACAAGACGGATGGACAGCAGAAGTGACTTTGTTCTATACTATGGCATAAATCAAGTATTTATTCCCGAGGTAGTAGACAGAGTCGCTTATTACACCCACATTTAGCCAATTTGTTAGCCTACTCGTAATAGGTGACGAGCTTATTCCTGTTTATGAGGAGTATGCTTTCCAGAGCATCAATAAATTAAAAGAAAGAAAGTGGTTTCAGAGATTAGTGACTTCAATTAAATAAATTAAGAACTCTAATTAAGTAGCATTATTTGTTTAATACCCTATGGTATTAAACAAATTATGCTACTTAATATTAGGGGGCTCGTGGTCTAGTGGTAACCGACAATGTAAACACATTGCAAAGGTTAAGCAACATCTAGTCAGGCCGGTCTTAGGATGGGTGACCATTTCTTAAGACGTTGAGACCCCTCCGTGTCTCGCAGAACACGGTAAGCCGACGGTCCCGGTTGTCATACAAACATATTAAATACCTAACTACCTAGTTGATAAATATAATCGGTGTTAATAACCTGTGGTTATAACCAAAGTCTGTTGGGCTCACGAAGGAGGCGGATGCGTTTTAAAATATTAATTTTAATACTAACATAATACAACCGCAAATAAAACTTACAACAATTCCCATTAACATAATTTTATTAATGTTATTTCTCAACATTTCATGATCATCATTATTTTTCAGATATTAATTTTTCCAATGCAGATGCACTTACTTACAGATGTTCCAGTAAAAGTCCCATTAAAATCAGTCCAGCTTGAGATTAATCAAATAGACAGACAGGTGTTTTAAAATAAAAATATTGGATATTTCATGTAGATATTTTTTCATGTGAAAAGCTCTTCAGAATTACAAACAGACATTTAAATTTTACTTATTTAATAACCTTAAGTTTCCAAGTTGAAGCATAACTTAATATTTCTTCACTTGCACCCACTGCATTTACATCACTAAGTGTTACGCAATGAAAACACTGGATCACAACGCTTTTCCCATACTTGTAAACACACCGTACACTGGCGGACAATATAAGGTGGACAGTGTAATTTTGGCGCACCCGTATTTAAAAGTTACGAAGTCATCATTCACATCATTCACCGAGCCTTTTACGAAGTACTCTATTGTAATGAAACTGAAGGGTTTGTGTGAAAATTATTTATGTGAAATTTTCGAAAGAATGTTATAAAACATCACGGGCGGATTGTAATGTGTAATTGTGTATGGTTAGTTTGGATATTAACTCTTCTCCTCAATCACCACATTTTGATTGTAGTATATAGTACTTACGCAAATAAAATATGTGTACACACAGTATACACAGAACACAGATATAACCCTAAAAATGACATAAATATATAAATATTAATGGTAAGTGCCCTACTTTATACTTATCTATCAATCACAACAAAGGTATTAATTATTTTATAAAGTAATAGCGTCAATGGAGAAGTTTGCCTTCAGATAGACAAACATACACAAATCACGTCTTTATACCCGAAGGGGTAGGCAGAGGCGCTTACTACGCCCACGTCTCGCCAATTCCAGGAGGAGTATATTTGCCCATTCCGTCCGTTTCTTGGACACCACGTACAGGTAACATAATATACATACATTTAATTTAAAATATTGTATTATTAAATAGTTCTCAAATATAATTTTAGGTAGGTAGCCGTTTTTTTGTCCACATTTGTACACGGTCATGTGAGTATCAGAAACAATAAGACAAAGAATGCTTTGTGAGGAATGGAGTAACGTGTGTGGATTAAATGTATGTATGTGCAATGTATGAAACCATGCATTTGGTGTGACCCAAAATAGTCTTGCATTTATTTGGTCTTGGTAATCTTTTAACTGCATCAGTCTGGGAATGGTCACGTTAAATACTATTTACGGCTAATTATGTTGATGTTTCAACAGTTTACTTTGACGATTGTTCATAAAATAAACTGAACTAGCACACACTAAAATTCACTAGACAATCACAACTATCCCTATTATGAAGGGGTAAGCAAAGGTGATATATATTTCCTCCTATTCCTCTGTAACCGTATTGGTCCTTACGCTTACTAAAAAATAGCAAGCTACAGCTGCCTATAGTCCTACAATATGTGTAATGAGCTCAGAATCTATAGCACTATCGAATGGACAGAGTTTCAAAGTACGTTAAATTTTATCCCAAAATTCATTCCAAAAGATTTTCACTTAACTTTGTAAAGTGTAAGTACAACAAGAAACATTAATCTTCACGTATATTATATACCGTCTCTTGTAAACCTGACGAAAGACCTATTATAAAACCTCGCTGTGAAACGAAGTAATACATACACTGAAACCAAATTAATTAAAATTACACTTGTCCACAATAAGTACTCGCAATTACAAGAAACCATTGCAATATAAACAATGTACATTGCACTTGACACCATTGTATACCGCGGTACACAAATACCTATGTCAAAATTAAGAGCTATCAAGAGTAATTACAAGGTCGTTGTGAACACGGGTTACTCCATTTTTGTTAACCTTAATCATCTTACGTAAAATCTCTTCACGTAATAAACAACCACGATAGCTTGAGACTTGGTCATATTTGTTGCATTGATTGTTTTAGATGAATTATTGATTGTTATGATTTTAATTACCTTAGACACACGCGTACATCCCTAAGACGGTAGGCAGAGCAATTACACACAATTTGCCAGTAATTTTGTTTGTACCACTACCGGTACCAGTATCTACTCTGCAATCCGGGCAGTGAGATATTGCTTGATAAGCTATAAAATGAATAAAAAATTAATAAATGATAATATTATAATATATTTCAATATTACTGTAAAGTCAATAATAAAAAAGCAATGGTAAATATGATGTTCAAACTTTTAATTCATAGCATTATTTCGCTAAAATAGAAGACATTACAACGTCGACATCAAGACTGATTCAGAGAGAACAGTTCTCTCTGAGACAGTCTTGAGAATGCCTCGTGTAGAGGTGAAACATATGTCGACGTTGTAATGTCTTCTATTTTAGCGAAATAATGCTATGAATTAAAAGTTTGGACATCATATTTACCATTGCTTTGTCATGGACTTTCGCCAGGTAACGCCTGATTCCATCCTATAATCAATAATAAAAGTTGAAAAGTTTTGTAACAGTTCTGAGAATTTTTAATTTTAAATTTATATTTTTTTGTAACGGTGGTGGTGCTATTAGCTACATGGCTAGCAAGGTCGTAGTTTAGTAGTTTGTCAAATGGTATTACCCAACTGTTTAATTTTGTATACTCACAAGTAAAATCACTTCTTTTCTCTCTTAATATTACTTTAAAATATAAAAGGTTATTCGAACGAGCATCGCGTAGAAATGTCGATCTCGGTGACATTTTTTTTGGTTACTGTTTACTTTATTCTTTCTTAAAAAATGTTACCCATATAGAGGTATTTGTTACGCATATTTTGCCAATTATTTTATTCATTAATAATAATATATATATCAATAGAAACAAAGAGTTAATGTTTCATAGTTATGGCTAACTTTGTATAATTATTATTCATTCATTAAAATATTAATTAATTCATTGTATTCTTTTATCTGATTATGAAATAGGCAACTTAGTTAACGTCCTAATTAACTGGAGGTTATTAATATATGTTACCTTCAAATAACTAGGACAACAATGTTCACCTAATTATATTATGCAAATCTTATTTTAATTATATGCATGTATCTAACATATAAGGCTAATGCATTTATATAAGTACGTTGAATAACTTGAACGCTATTCCGTCATTTTAACTAATGTTATTAAGTTGCTTGGCAAGGAAATTCGTAATTATATATTGCTACATTTAATGACAAATGACAAGTTGTCATAAAATGCGAAAGCCCCGGATCTCGGTTGAACTAACAAACAGACTCAGAGAAAAGAGTATGGTTTCTTACGGTTTTTTAATTTTTTTAAGAAAAGTGTGTGGTTTCATAAAGGCTTTAAAAGAAAATACGATGTCTTTAGAAAATTTCACTTATTTGTTACATATAACCTTATTGTCCTAAGTTCTTTGTTCTCAAGTTCACATCTACAGCGGTCGTTTATGTCTTTCGAAGTTGCGGTGAGCGTGATAAAAGTATGTCTGCCATTATGGGATTGATTGTCTGTTGATATTCTGAAGGTCATTCATTATTCTCCTGTAGTTATAGTTCGTTCACTCTTTGCTCATTGAAATGATACATTCATTTCCTATCTGCGAACCCTACGAGGTCAATTCTAAGAATGCATTTTAAGGTTTTTCATTGGTCTATTTACAAATATATCGTATTTTCGTAAACTGTTTCCGTGTTTACCGAAGTCTGAAGGTTATCGCTCTATTTATCATTAATAAATTTAACCTAGTTCGTAGTAGTTGCACTAAAAAAAAAAAGACTAAATATTTTTAATTATTTTTTTTATTCTTTCGTATCGTTTTACATTCATCTTAACTTAAAATGGTAACTTTTTATCACTACGTACACGTACGCACATTACAACTTAAAAAACACAAATATAAATATACATAATGAAGCGTTTTTGCTGTTGTCCCGGCCATTGCTTGGCGAGATTCATAAATAATTATGGAACGCTTTACACTTTAATACTATTATTATTCTAATGGCTGTAGTAAGAACCACCAAGGCTCAAGCTTGAGTGGTCGTAGTTGTCGTGACCGTAGCTGTCGTGTCCGTAGTTGTCGTGTCCGTAGTTGTCGAGTCCGTGGCTGTCGTGTCCGACAAGGACGGGTACTTTAACAGGGACGGGGTAAGGTTTCTCAACTGGGATTGGGATGTGTTTCTCTACATGTACGGGGTAAGGCCTGTCGACGGGCACTTTGACTGGGTAAGGTACGTGCTTCTCAACTGGGTAAGGTACGTGCTTGTAGACGGGATAAGGTTCTGGAACGGGGACTTTCACTGGGAAGGGTACGGGTTTCTCAACGTGTACTGGGTAGGGCCTGTCCACGGGAACGTGTACGGGCACTGGCACTGGTTTCTCAACGGGGTAAGCAACAGGCACATGCTTCTCAACGGGGTAAGGAGCTGGTACGTGCACAGGGTAAGGCCTGTCAACTGGCACTTTGACTGGGTATCCGATGTGTTTGATGACTGGGTAGGGTTGAGGGACGGGTACTTTAACTTCTACGGGGTATGGCACATGTTTCTCCACGGGGTAGGGTTGAGGCACGTGCACCTTTACGGGGTATGGGATGTGCTTCTCAACGGGGTAAGGTTGGGGAACGAGGACCTTGACGGGGTAGGGCCTGTCAACGGGTACGTGGACTGGGTAAGGTACCTTCTTCTCAACTGGGTATGGGGCAGGTACGTGTACTGGGACTTTAACGTACTCTTTCACGTGAACTGGCACGTGTTTGATGACCTCATAGGGCTGTGGTACTGGCACCTTCACTGGGTACGGGACGTGCTTTTCAACGGGGTATGGTACTAACTTCTCGACGGGGTAGCCAACGGGCACTCCCTTGAGGATGGTGATTGTTTTAGTGACATCATGGCGTTCTCCTAGGTTGAGACCATAACCGCCATAACCGCCATAACCAATGTTGTCTACGTAGTTGTAGGCACCGCCGATACCATGTCCATTCCCGATATATCCGACGTCCAGACCGTCAATGCCGTATCCATAGCCGAGGTTCAAGAGTCCACGTTTGTCCAACTTCTTCTCCAGTGGCTCCGCTTTCTTCTTCTTTTCCCCGGCAGCCGCTGCGGCCACCAGCAGGAAAACTAAGCAGAGCTGTAACAAAAAATACAATCATCAGTTTTTAGTTGGAAAACCTTCGTTCTTCACCAACAGCAAAAATAATATCTTGGCTCCCTAAACTCTCCATAGTCCACCTAAGATACCTAATTATGCGATCTAGCAACAAGTTAAAATCTATTGAAATGTATGTATTCAAACTTAATGTTTCGAAAAAAAAACGCAATCTCATCGTTTTGTTTCTATTAAGGGCATGGACGCCATAATGATGGATGAAGAGTATTACAACCTGATATTGTAATTTGAATACCATAATTCTGTCGTAATAGGTTAACGCATAGACTTTACACTATCATTATGAAATTTAAATGTCTTTTAACATTATCTTACCTATTTATGCAAATTGAAAAATACGTGTAGAATTATCAATTGCAAAAACGCGGTATGTTTACCCAAGTATCTCGATCGTGGGTGTACGCACTACTGTCATTAATATCTAGTATTTATATTTTAAAAGTTAGTCTGTTTTACGAGTATCAGGTATCTTATTCAGTATGCGTAATACGTATTCGATTTGGGAAAACCATATGCTCAAATCTCCAAAAAGGCCTCGTAAATTTGGCCTGGAAAGACTTTATTTTGTGGGATTTCTTTTTCTTTGTATCTTTGCGTTGTAATGTTGGGTTTAAAGTATCAACAGAGTATTTTCGAATGTTACAAAGAGAACCTTAAACTTTATTGATTTTTTCTCCAGTTATTATTATTGCTCTGAGTTTGAGGTCTATAACAATAATTTCTGATTCAGCTAACTCAAAGACAAATAAATATTTTAGGTCGTATTCAATATTAAGTATTACCCTTGACCAATCTTGACAAAGAATTCCATTAAGTGGACTGCGATAAAAATAACAGTCTCTTTTGTAACGCTTGTTGTAAAGCTAAAATTATCACTTTGTATATAAACAAATATATCGATATAGTGCTAAATGACGAACATACTATGACATTAGAAATGAATTTTTACAATTTTGCCATACCATGGCAATGCTGCCAGCGTTCTGGGAACACTGCCAGTCGACGACGATGCGGAGGAGTTCTTTGACGCCTGTATATAGTGTATATTTTAGCGTGTATAGTACAGTTTTAAGTGTAAATAGTATTTTCTTCTATAGTTAATCAATAGTAAAATGAATTAAAAATCTTTATCTTACGTAGGTATGTAATTTTTTAAATGATTTAAACCTAGAATCATATTCTACTTACCGATTCTTACGAAAGGTATCATCAGGATAAACATTTCATTTATGTATGAAACCTGCCCGGGATCTTCATCTATCTTTGTACCAGATTTCATCAAGATCGGTCTAGTTTTAACCTAGTATCCGAACAAATACATCTTACAATTTTATAATTCTTAAGTAGAGCTAAAAGTAGAGAATCTATGATTCTTAGGCGTTAGCCGTTTAAATAATGCAAAATATATTCTGTAAAGTGGATCATAATCTGTGGTCACAGCTTTGTAAGATAACTTGCTCTGGCGCAACCCTAAGCCTCAATAGTTCGTTCTTTGTTTAAGATTCCCATAATCTTATCTTCGGCAAGAAATAATGTGACAATTGTTTCTATAGGTAGTTGAAATTTGTTGGCTATTGTTATAATAATACTCTTTGTACCCAAATACCTAGTATTTACTTGCTTGGTATTATTATGTAGTGGCAGTGCGTACCTATTACCATAAAGTTGATTGAAAGCGACTTGTTTGTTTACCGTATTTAGAATCTAGAACGTCACCATGCGTAACTGTCAGATTAAAGGAATGCAGTGCACTTTCAACATTTACGTCACGATTAGTTGCTTTATGTGTAATCCAGCCTCATATTACGAGTTTAAGCACATCTTTATGGCACATGTGTGACGTCAGAAACTATTATCCAACCATTAACACGATCTGTTTTCCAACCATTTCCTTGGCATGTACCGTTAGCATTAAATACAAATAAATTTTTGAATGTAGTATTTTGTTACCTATTTGACACAATATATTTGACAGATATCAATGTGTCAATGTCAATATAAATGAAATAAATGAATTTAATTTTAATTTTCAATATTTAGTCTCAGTTAATTAAGTATGTACTTAAACAGATTATGTTAAACGTTATGTACTTAATTTAATATAATATAAGCATTGTAAAAAATAGTCAAAGAATTACTCTCCTTACCTCTCCGACTTATTCTCCCAGTTTTCGGGGTAAATTTGGAAGTGGTGTTGTTATCTTTTAAATTTATTTTCATATACCCCCATAAAATTAATTATGGTACTATTGTTTTGATGCCGGTATGAATATGTAGTACGATATTTTTATGTGAATTAAAACTATATTTTGTATAAATCTCTGATGATCCCGTGAGGTGAAACCGGTCAGTGAAAATAAAATTATAACAGTGGAAAAGTATATGGGTTTTTGTGCAATAAGTTATATTTGACATTAATCTGATATTAACAATGGTGGAACGTAAAATGAACGAGGTCGACAAAGATCGGGTTACTTCGTGTCTCTTCGTGGCGTGGGATAGCATAACTACTTCGTGGTCTTTCGAAACTTGGAAAATGGGCCGCGGATACTTGCCTAACTGCGTTTAGTTTTAGCGATACGATAATTAGGGGTTTTTGAAGCTTGCAAATGTGACTGCGTTGCAACCGTTACCTGCATATGCGTAGTGTTTAATTGAAGACTGTTGAAATTGTTAATTATTTCGTTATGGCTGTGTGACACAAAGATTGTCATGTAAATTGAGTTATATCAGTTTTTTGAGATTACTGATCTAGAATACAGTGCTATATTTTTAACAAATGCTTTTATATTTTTTTATTAAAAGCATATACAGTGAAAAGTTCTAACATTAAAAAATTATAGTACTAACGAATATCAATGAAATATTACTTAGTGTAAACGTACTGTTTATTTACTTGAGCTTCATCTGATTCTAATTACAGTTATAAAAATGACGAAATGAGGCATCGTAAACATTGACCTAAGCCTCACTGACCACTTCACAGTACTTTGTACTACAGTTTCTATAACGATGTGATGTTGCGTACCATTTATTAAGACACAAACAAATGCTGTAATAATTTTGATACTTTTAGTTAAGCAATAATTTATGACTCTTTTTGAGACTGATTTATAAAATGGTTTCTATGATTATTCAAATCAGTTTTTAAGTAATTATTATATAATTATAATACTAGCGGACTCCCACGGCTTCGTCTGTGACAAATTATATACTAAATCCCTTGTCTAAAACCACTCTACCCATTAGTGAAAGCAGCATGAAAATCGGTGCATTCGTTTTTGAGTTTATCGCGAACAGACGACGCTGCGGAGCACTTTGTTTTAAACAATGTAGTGGCACAGGGAGTCTAATAACAAGATTGAATCAAGAAAAGCAAATTATCGTTTCTGACAAATTTATTGCACCATATTTATTATTTTTATTTACAATGTATAACTGCTGGCTAGGGAAATGTCTCCGTAAAATGAGTATGCGTAATAATTACGGCTTCATTTCTTTATATGCGATAGGGTATTTGTGCTTGTTCTTTTATCTACACTAATGCACATTATGAGGAGGAAAATAGTTGATTGTTTGCATTGAAAAGGCTCAATAACTTTTGAACCAATTTAAAAAAACTTTTCACTAAAGCTTAGCTACGTTATCCCCGAGAGACACAGGCTACTTTTGACCCCGGTATAATATTCCTAATGAAACTAAAGATGAAACTAAATCAAGCGGTTGGAGCCGCGGTAATAAGCTACTCAGTGGTATTAGTTACAATTTGTATAGTAACCCGTAGAATTCAAAAGATCAAATTATGATAATTCATTTTTGAATTAATTTACATAGGTAATGAACTCAAATAACATGTATACATGAATTTTAAAAGCTGATGATGAAACCTTTACATATCTAGGTAGCGAATTCATTTTATGGTAACTAACCACAAGTTTGAACTAATAACTTTAGCCGTTGGAGGAAACAGCTTGAGTATTCGTGTCAATAGTTTAAATATGCTGTAAGTAAGTGAACTTTTCGTACTTAACATTAATGATTAAAAGACTAGTCGGCTGCTAAGATGTTAGATAATGGTTTTAAAATGCGATTAGTTTGCTGAGAGGCTTTAAGTTATAACCTGCATCCTAAGTAATCTTCAGCTGCACGCTTTGGCAAGTATACCTTAAGTTCCCTCTTTATTGAATAAGAAAAATTTTAACCGACATAAAAAAGGAGGTTGGAGTTTCGTACTTGGACTGTTTGTTACCTCATATATTTCGAGTGGGGTGAACTGATTTTGAAAGCTCATTCATCCCATGTAATATCATTTCAATTTGGTTGCATTCCCACAATTATATGGTCACATCCCGGTAATTTGAAGTCAGCTTTATTTTGGCCAAAATTACGTAAAGAAAATAACTTAAAAATTCATTGAAAGGGTCTTGTGATGAACTATATTGTAGTGTTTAAAACACTACAATATAGTTCATCAGGAACAATAAAAATTGAACTGTACATTATCGTGTCTGATAAATAATTACAACCTAATAAACCCCAAAGTACACTGTCTCGAAAGACCATTCATCTACACTACATCTATTGAAAATATTACGAACTGTTGCTAGGGAATTCCCTAGCCACTGTTCCTGTTACCCGTAATATGAGTATGCGTAAGAACGGTCCCTATTTATTTGTATAAGATGGGGCATAATGTACTTATTTAATCTTTTATCTGAAACACTACTAATGTAACCAATGTTACTAAACAGCGTTCGTAATTATAGCAATAACTCCTGAAATCACTTGGTAGCTACTAAATGTATGATGTTACAAGTTACAACTGTGATGATTTATAGTTGAAATTAAATAATATTAATAAATACATCTTTTGTACTATTTGATTGTATCACGGTCTCTCACAGTAAATTTAACAGCCAGTTAATTATGCTGATGACTATGTTATTAGGTGTTTTCATAAGTAATAGTATTCATTTGTACGTAACTCCACGTTAACTGCAAAATATTAAAAAGTTAAAACCTCATATTTATAAAAAAAATGGGTTAGAAATAATGTTTTCAATTATTTATTTAAATTTAAACAAAGAACAACAGTTAAACCTTGTATTATAAAAAAAGTTTTGATTATAATGAATGTTTTAAATTCGTACATAATTTAAACAAAGAACGAATAATTTCGGAAATTTATATTTGGAATGCGTTTGGTGATAAAATAAATATTAAATTGTTTTATGTTCAGCTGTACTTTGAACTCTATGGTGCCATTATGCAATGTGAGACGGGGCGTTCCTTAATAATAGTTTCCTGGCCTTTCTTCTTAAACTGGAAACAAACCCGTTCAAATTGCCATGAGAGTATCTTAGTGTAACGTATTATGCACCTTATCCAAAAGCCACGGTAAGTATAATGGATAATTTTAGCTTCGTCTCGCTTTCATGATCAAGTTTCTAGTTATGCGTACTTATTGCTATTTATATTGTCCAAATATAGCACAGATTTGACTTCAAAAAAGTGTAACATCCCGTTTCTGTCACATTTGACTTAGGGCCCGTTCCACCATTGATAGCTCACAAAAAGAGCAGAACGAATGAAACATTAAATTTAATAAATCACTGTTTTCTAATTCAATGGTACAACAGGCTATAAGATCACTTCACAAACACGGGACGCACTTAATCACTTTTTGAAATCACTTCTTGCACTACACTTCACATCACACACTCACCGATGTTTTCATTATGCCTCTTGAACGGTGGTGTTTGGGATTCGAACTGGATACAGTGTTCTGTGTGCCGTGAGGTTTTATAGGTGGTTATTTGGCGATACTTTCGCCATCGCCCCTCTAGCGGGAATAGGCTGTTCTACTGCGAGTCCTTCGTATAACGCTAGCCGTCGAGTCGCACAGAAGACAGACGCACCGCGCGTTCGAAATTCAAAAACAAACATTTTTTTAATCATTCAATTTTTTTTTTGTTTTATTAAGTGCCAGATATAATTAGCGGTTAATTGATTAGGCACTCGAAGTAATTAGGTCATATCAAGTATTAATTAGGATTTAAGTAGAAAAACATGTTTTAATTGCGCGTATTTAGGTAAATATTAGTGTTTCCGTTTGGTATTTAGAATCTGACAAGCATCCTGTCCATACATTATTTATAGTTAATCCTTAATAGTAACTAGTAATAATTATGCTATTAACGGCTATAAAACCTGTGTATAATCATCGTTTAAATTACTGCATCATTATATTTTGATAGTAAGAAACAAAGTAATGGTCCTAGAGAACTTAGTGGCCCAAGCCAACATGGCCTGCATGATTCATACAGGCTATGGCAAACAGGGTTCCCAGGGAGTTTAAAAAACATGTTCGTTAAAACGTCGGAGTGCAAATTATCTTTGTTCTACTTATATTAAAAAAAAAATATGACTTTTTTTTAAGTGGCCGTCATTAAGTCGTGTTTACATTTTGTCAAGTGTTAAGTGCAGGTGCCACTGATTTTACTAATCACTTAACAGCTGCAAGTCGAGAATGAACTCTCACTTAGCACTAATCAAAGACCGGTCGTCCTGGCCTCCTGGGTACTCTCTTGAAAGGAACCCAATGCAATTTATGATTATTGACTACTATCAATAAGATTGTGCCTCGGAAAGCACGTTAAGACGTCGGATCCGGTTCTCATACGAACATCTTTGGCAGTCGTTAGGGGTAGTTGGAGCCCTAAATCAAAAATCCTCGCTGTCTAACTACAGAACTTCGATATCGCCCATGGGTTGTGGAGGTCAGATGGCAGTCGCTTCACGGAAAATATCGAAGTTCAGCCGAATCGCAGTTAGACTGGAAAGCTGACCCCAACTGAGTTGGGAAAAGGCTCGGTGAATGATGATCAATAAGATTGAAATAAACCGCAGGGCAAGTTATATACTCTCCTTTGTATTTCAAGCGTTTGGTATACTTAGATGTCACGAACTGCTTCTGCTCACGTCTTCCCTTGCATGTCCTAGGTGGGAGTCGAACCCATGTCTCCAGAATTATCTACTAAACAAAACAGGGTTTCAAATGTTTAATACGAGTAAGTACCTATGCCTACGTAGTATTTGTAAACCTTTAAACTACTGTACAATTTAGTAGTTATACTATTCTTTTTCTAGAATCGATATTTTAAAGGAGAAGAAGTATTTTCCTTCTTTCTTCTATTCTTCCTCGAAGATGAAGAGACGTCCACGTGGGCAGATGCATGCAGGTTATGTTGTTGTGTGGTACTTAGGAGTCAAAACTGCTCGGATTGCAGAGATTGCAGAGAGACTGTTGAAATTGTTTGAATTACAGAGTGAATATGGATTTTCGATAGTGCCTGGTAACGGCAATAGGTTTGCCCCCTATAACGTGGGACCAACAAAATTACTGGCAAAGTTGTGGCAAATGTCCCTCATTGTTCTCCTTCGGTGATAGACCTGATGCTAAAATGTATGTATGTAATAAAACCCTCGATATGTTAGTGAGATTTGTCAGTTAAAAATACATTAAAAACGCACTAAATCAGTTTAACACACACACATGTCATGCCTATATACCCGAAGGGGTAGGCAGAGGTGCATCACACACCCACAATTTGCCAGTATTTTAGTAGGGGGCAAACCTATTGCCGTCACCGGGCACATTTATAATGGGTTGTGTCTATTTGTATATTGTAATTCGTTTTGTATATTCTATTTGTATATTGACTACCTCGGTGGCACAATGGTACTAAGTACGGACTGCAACGCTCGAGGTCTCGGGTTCGATTCCCGGGTCTGGTGGATAATGCATAATTCTCTTTAGAATTTTACCCAGACAATTATTCCAGAGTCTGGAATCGCCCCCTATTACATGGGACCTACCATAGCTGGCGAGATGTGGGTGCACACCTCTGCCTACCCCTTCGGGGGAAAAGGCGTGATGCTATGTATGTATGTATATTGTAATTTTGTATTTTTTTAAACCCGTTGCCTCGCGATGAAATGTTGATGAAAGGCAACAAAATCTTAAGTGCCAGCCGCTATGGCACAGCCAATTAAAGCCCTGGGTGTCTCGGGCTATAATTATTATCATTTTATGCGTCAATAATTATAGAATACAGACTATTCTTAAACGATAAGGTCAGGTTGTAGGTCACGGTAGCGAATGAACTTTGATCTGCGGGTTCAACATACGTAGGTTAGTTAAAAGTATCGCCTTTGTTAACTCATCATCGTCTTGGATTAGAATTAACCTTTAAATATAATGCAATATTTATATGATATCTGTAGTCTTCTAAATATACGAGTATAGTTTCATCATAATCTTGTATATGTTATTAACGAGTTAAATATGGTTCGGAGAAGAGTAACGCAATGGTCGAATGATTTCGTTTGAAATTCTAACTTATTTTGTCAGAGTTGATAGATTGATAACTTACAGGTCAGGTAGAAGTGAAATCCGAATGAAAAAAATAAAAAAATTCTCCGAGGGTTCGGTATTGTTTTTGGGACGTAATTGTCCTAGGGAAGGCTAAGTGGTTATTATTACCTAATAAATATTTTGGAAATCTTCACACAACATCATCTAGCCCAAACTAAGCTATAAGGTTGTGCTATGGGATCTACACACCTGATAAACATACTTCTGTATTTCTAAATACGTACATAATATACATAGAAAACACCAAAACTCCGAAACAAACATTTGTGGATCACACAAATAGTGATTCGACCCGGGAATCAAACCCGAGACTCCGGAATCGAGAGCCGATGCACTAACCGATCACGCCACCGAAGCAGTTCTAGGGATGAATGTAGCTTAGGTTTAGTTATTCCTTATACTTAACATCAGCTATCTGCCAGTTAAACTCTCGTTAAAATTGGTTCAGCCATTTCAGAGATTAACCGGAACAAATAGCCAAAGAAACATTTACACTAAAACAAACATTAAATTATAAACAATACTCTTAAATTTTATTTATATTTAATTAGTACCGAATTACCTTTAGACATAAACCTAAGCTACTATTCCCTATTCTGTGCCTAAGCCATAAGTCCAGCTAGGTCATAAACCCAAGGTCGTGAGTTACATTCACACATTCATGCAAAAAACATAACTCCGAACGGTTGAGCCACACATGCAATACACAACTTATTAAATATACTGAATATATCAGACTGTCACATTAACACATTCATTACTACGTATTAAAAACGTCGGAAATCAGTTGCCATAAATTAATTGACATAATCTATGAATAGATTTATATTATAACTAGATGTAGATCTGGCGACATATTAGTATTTCGTGAGATGACATGACATAACATACCAAGAGCCCATGACGACCAGACATACCGACATACTACATAATACAAGCGTAATACGAGAACGCAATGGTAAGTAAAATGTTTTTAACAATTGTTTCGCCTCTAAACGAGGCATTATCAAGACTGTCTCAGAGAGAACAGCTAGTAGTAGTGCTGTAGTAGAAGGGCTGTTCTCTCTGAGACAGTCTTGATAATGCCTCGTTTAGAGGCGAAACAATTGTCGACGTTTTGATGTCCTTTTAATTCTGCGAAAAATTAATGCTATTATAAAATTTAAAAAGTTTTTTCTTAAAACATTTTACTTACCATTGCTTTGTCATGGATTTTCGCCAAGTAACGCCTGTTTCTATCCAATATTTTAATACGAGAACGTTGCGGTGTGACAGAAGATGTAGTGACTAATATAGAAAAAGGGATGCTTAGATGGTTCGGGCACGTAGAAAGGATGGATAAAAGAAGATTGACGAAGTAGATACATAAGTCGGGCATGGTAGATAGGCAGGGAAGGGTCGACCTAGGCGATCGTACTTCGATCAAATCGGAGTTCTTTTGATAAAAGGCCAGGTCAAGAGTACCCATAACCGGTGAGTGTCCATGAAAATAGTAATGAAAGTTGAGGAAGCGAGGGAAGTATGCCAGAATCGTAGTAAGTGGAATTCCATAGTCTCTGCCTACCTTAATGGGAAAGAGGCGAATGGGAACAAAGGTAAGAACAGTGAGTATGGAGTTAGGAGTCTAGATGTATAAACTAATAGTCACCCATACGGTCGAACAATAGACTCGCGATCATTAAAAACATTACTTGGGCTTTCCTCGCATTTACCTTAATCAAAAAATCTCATGATCAAAATACATTGCTTTAAAACAAGGAACACATATTATTATGATAAATTTCGTAGAGATCGTGGCGAACGAGGCGTGATTGTGTGCTGATACCTATGTTTATTACGTTAAAAAATTAAAAAGGTAATTGAACAAACTACTTCGTACCCTACCCTGTTTCCTCAATTAAACTATTTGTGGATGTATAAACTGGTAAATCCAAACTCTTTTATGGTAAATGTCATTAAAAGAACTTTTATATCCGTGTGCACATACTTATTAGTTTTTACCAAGGTTACTTCTGGTTAATTTATTAATGGTAATTTAATTTATCTTCAACTTCTATCTGTATCACTAGATATTATAAAGCTGTAAAATTTGTTTATTTTTAGTTAAGGTAACAACGAACAAAACAATGGACTGTAACCGTTATTACAGAACGGTTACAGTCCAAATTGATAAAATGTTTTTTCACGGCTGTAGTTTTTATACGTAGGTCACACTATAAGTTTTGCGTAACTTAAAAAAACAACATGCTAACACCAAAATATTATGTTTATTGCTTTTCAAAATACTCTACTTTACATTTTAAACATTATTTCATGCGATCGAACCATTTTTTAAAACAGGAGGACCACAGATCTGAAGGCATGTTTTCTACGTGCTGATTGAACGCTATCACTGCCTCTTCGGAGTAGGTAAAAGTGAAACCTTTCATCAAATCTTTGATTTTGGGGAAAATACAGAAATCACAGGGTGCTATGTCGGGGCTATGCGCAGGATGGGTGACGAGTTGTACTTTTTCTGAAGCTAAAAATTACTTTGTTTTGTTGGCCGTGTGTGAAAAAGCGTTGTCATGATGTAGAAGAACGCGGCTTTTGGGTCGTCTTTCGCGAACTTTTTCTAACACCCTGGGTAAACAAATGGTAGAATACCACTCGGCATTAACACTCTTTTGATCTTTAAGTGGAATTGTACAGATGGGACCCGTAGCTGAGAAAAAAAACGCGATCACTTTTTCATCAACGTTTCTCGCCTGCCTCACTTTTGCTGGTTTGTTCTCATTTTCAAACACCCATTCACAAGACTGCTGTTGTTTTTCGGGTTCAAAACAATAAATCCACGTTTCGTCTCCTGTGACAATGTCATAAACAGCATTAGAATGTCCGTGGTCGTATTGCAGTAGCATCTTTGAGCACCATTCCACGCAAGCCCGCTTCTGCTCCGCTGTCAGTTCATGAGGGATCCAACGACAACAAAGTTTCCGAAATTTCAATTCTTCGTGTAAAATTTTCTAGATTTGACTCATACCAATCCCAATAGTCCTCGAATTGTCTCATAGGTAATCCGCGGGTTTTCTTCAATTACCCGCTTAACAGTAGCCACATTATTTCCGTTGACGGCAGTTGAAGGCCGCCCTTCACGAAATTCGTCATGTAATGAAACTCGACATCTCTCAAATTCAGCAAACCATCGGCTCACGGTGCTGAAACAAGGTGCTTCTCTCCCAAAAGCATTTTGAAGACAAGCGGCACAGTCTTGCGGAGAGAGAGAACTTTTAAAATCATAAAAAATCATCACTCTAAAATCTTTTCGACTTAATTCCATTTTCGTTGCATACGTAGAACTTTGATGTGTGATAAAAAACAATTGACAAATGATTTCCCTCCAATTGTTTTTTTTATTACTAAGAAGGTTGCAACGTTTAAAAAAACATAACATTCGAAATTCAAATAGTTCCGATTAGCTAGAAGTGCAAAACTTTTAGTGTGCCCCATGTAGTCCGTATTACCACATACTATGGTCCGAGACGCCCAGGACTTTAATTGGCTGTGCCATAATAGCGGCTGGCACGTAAGATTTTGTTGCCTTTCATCAACATTTCATCGCAAGGCAAACGGGTTAAATTTTTCTTTTTAATTACAATATAGCTGCTACTTTTTATTAAATTCCTTCGGCCATTTTGGACATAACCCATTATAAATGTGCCCGCTGACAGCTATTACGAGGGACAAAAAATACTGCCAAATTGTGGGTAAGTAATGCACCTCTGCCTACCCCTTGGGGATATAGGCGTGATGTGTGTGTGTGTGTGTGTGTAGTTTTTATTTCTGAGTCACCGAAATGACACTGTCCACACCCGACTGGTGGAAAGCTGAGGCGAAGTGAGGCTGGCTGGAGCCTTTAAGATCTTGGTGAGATCTTAAAGCACCCGATGTGAAACTTACTGATTGTGGGCACATCTGTCCTGGCGGTCAGAATTTTGGTTTGAGTGCCCGGTGACAGCAATAGGCTGGCCCCCTATTACCTGGGGTCAACAAAACTACTGTCAGAATGTTCGTGTGTAATGCATCTCTGCCTATCTCCTCGGGGATTTCGGCGTGATTATATTTATGTATGTAATCGGACTAATAATCAAAACTATGTAAATAAATTCCATTTTCGACCTTAACACTATTTTAATTTATACTAGCGGACGCCCGCGGCTTCGCCCGCTTACCAAATTATATGCGCAGAAACCTTCCTCGAGAACTACTCTATCCATTGGTGAAAACCGCATCAAAATCTTTGTTGTGTAGTTTTAAAGATCTAAGCATAAGTACATACAACGGAAGCGTAACACTTAAAAATAATTAACGGTTTAGTTTTTCATTTCAATTTTATCGACTTATAGCCAAAGATCTTATATACAATGGATTTCGGATCACCGCTCAAAAGTGTCCGAACTAAAAGAGAAACAAAACGCTAAAAGAGAAACAATCGCGCGCCAGTCTTGATTTTGACAACTGAACGACAACACGTTGCACAATGCCGTACTGTATTGTAAAAACGTGTAAAAACTACGAAAAAAAAGCAAATTGAAGACGGTGTATCATATTTTCAGTAAATAAGCTTTTGTTTTATCATTTGAAATTTATTATTTCACTTAAAATACAGTATTTCGTCGATAATAAATTAAAAGACAAAAGTTAATATTACAATCCAGTCCAATACCGAAGTATCTATCTGTCTCTTTCGAATTCACCCAAGCTCAGTAAACAGAAAGAGACCATTTCATTTTCACTGAATAATGTACTAACAAAATGACCATTCAGATTTATTCGGATTACCGATAGCGATGAAACTATTTGGAACAAAGATTATAGTGGAGACGCCTTGGCTCTTTATGATTTTTTTTTCGTTTTATGAACCAACATCTATTTCAGTTTTCCTCGGGATCCAGTACACTGTGCACAATGGAATAATATGATTGCCCTAGCACGGCGAGAAGAATATATTGATCCAAAAAATAACAATCTTGTTTGTTCGTCTCATTTTATGGACATAACAAAAAGAGGTCCGATCTTTATGAAACTTGTACAAGAATCCCTTGATTGAATACAATTTTTTCTTTTGATTGAGATGGAGGAGATAAGCCCAAAAATGTTTTTAATTTTCACAGGGTATCATTGTTTTGTCATAAATGTGACATAATTACACATGTAATTTTATTTCGTGTATGTACAGTTATTTTTTTTTTATTTGGATTCTCGGTAATGTATTCCCACGGGAATCGGGGCCGAGATAACTATATCTCGCGGGCGGAGTCACGGTGATCAGCTAGTAGCCAATAATTTCATATCCCAAAAATTAACCATAAGATAAAAATAAATTAATGACGCGCAGTTTTAGTAACTAATTCAGAATTCAGTCACTTGAAACACGGCTATCTTGTAGTAGACGTAGAGACATAGCGTTATGAAAATAGTAATGAAAGCGAATTTATAATATTATATTTAGTTAAATTCATTAATTCCTTTTTTGTTATTCATACACTACAGTTACTTATTATGAAACTGACTCGAAAAAAATACTTAAGGGTTTCGATATTAAAAATACTTTCTACCTATCTTTGTCAGTCGTTAATTAGTTTTTCAGCTTATTTCGTCTAATATAAACAAGTAATTACAATTTATAAGATTATGGAATTTATTATAGTCTTACATTAATTATGACGCGTACGTAGATACATATCATGGAATCCTTAAAAGACTTTAACAAAATAAACCTACTCCATTGTTTCTATGATCACGTAGTTCAAGTTGAAGCTGCATAAGGTGAATTAGTCAGGCGGACAGATAGAAGCTACGTAATGCGATAAATTAGTGCAAACAAAAGTGAACACTATTCCGTTGAATCAAGGTTTAAATTTTAATATGAAATTTGTTTATATCTATGTATGCCTATGTATAATGTATAGGTCGACTCGGGACGTTATTTTCTTGCGATTTGTTCTAGATCCTATGTCCATTGTATATAAGGTCTTTGCTTATAGCCATTCAAAGGTTGCCTGTAAAGAGCACTCTTGGTTCATGAATTTGTAAATTTGAGGTTCCCATAAAAAAAACCATTTCTTTGAGGTTTTTGCTAGATATTAAAGATATAATATCTCTTATAGTGTCTTATGTTGTATAGAAAATGGTTCCTTTTGTGCTTAAGTCCAAAAGCCTACTTATTGTATATAAGAACCGGCCTCGCATCGGACTCGCGCACGAAGGTTCCGTACCATCTATACTACTTTTATAAAGAGGAAAGATTTGTATTTTTGTTTGTAATGAATAAACTCAAAAACAACTGTGCCGATTTAAAAAATTCTTACACCATTGAAAAGCTACATTCACCTTGAGTAACATAGGCTACTTTTTATCCCGGTATTGTGTTCCCACGGGAACCAGGAAATCACACGGGCGGAACTGCGGCGATCAGCTAGTTATCTATAAAAAGGCAAAAAAAACACGATTGTTGTATATATATTAATTTCATTCCGTTTTCTAGTATTTGTTGTTATAGAGGCAACAGAAGTCTGTGAAAATTTCAACTGTATTATATTATTATATCTATTACGGTTCATGAGATAAAGCCTGGTGACAGACGTACAGACGGGCGGACGGACAGCGGAGCCTTAGTAATAGGATTCCGTTTTACGCTTTGGGCACGGAACCCTAGAAATGAAGTACCTATTTACGAAATAAAGTATAGAGCCAAGAGTTATGGCAGGGTATCAGTGAATAGGACACTGTGTAACTTCATGAACAGTCGGAAAGTGTCTGAAAGGACCAGGCTTTATGTAACTCCTACGCCACTTATAAGGCCCTTCGCTGCGTTAAGCGGGTTCCCGTCGCGGGTGTCCGCTCCGCGTGCTTGATTCATGTAATTTCAAGAGCAGCGCTGCGTGAGGCGGATAGCCGTCCCACGCGACGCGAGCAGAGGGCCCCGCGTCGCGTGTGACGGGACACGCGTCGTGTGTACGCGCGACGGAGCAGAGCACGCGAGCGGGTCTGTTTCTACAAAATCATTGAGCGCCGCTCCGTTTTCGTGTCGCACGCGCCGTGCTGGTACAGTCTTTGAAATAAGTTGGTTACAAATTCTCCACACAACAGTCTAGACGTGACATATGGGCTGCTTGGCGGACGCCTTTGTTCACGTCGTCGTCTTTTGGTTAAGTAATATATCAATAAATAATCCATTTAGACTGTACACCCGCGCGATCAAAATTATACTAGCGTCGCTGCGATAGACGGGAGCCCGTCGCGTGGACCCGCGCCGGGCATACGGGCGCACGGCGCGGACATCCGCGTCGGGCACCCGCGACGGGCACCCGCGACGGGCACCCGCTTAACGCAGCGAAGGGCCTTACGTACGTTAGTACGAGTAATATACTCGTATCAATAAGGCTCAATTTACACCGCCGCGGAATGGAATGGAAGCGACTTTTTGCAACGAAACTGCACATAGCATTATGAATTTTATATCAACTGTATAACGCACAAAATAAATACGAGCCTTAAAATTGGACGCGCGTCCTCCGCGGAATCCCCGCGCATTCCCGAGAATTCTCCGGAGCGAATTCCCACGTATGAGGCGAAATTGACGCTTCCATTCCGTTCCATTCCGCCGCGGTGTAAATTGAGCCTAAAAATACACGACAAATATTGACACAACAACCGACTTCAAATTACCAAAATGGGACCAAATAATTGTCGGGATGAGACCAAATAATTGTCGGGATGGGACCAAACTGAAATGGGAATCCCAGTGCAAAAATAAAAAATAACAAACATAAAAAAACACAGTCGAATTGAGAACCTCCTCCATTTTTGGAACTAGGTTGAAAAGTCTCAAAATTAAGATTATTCAGAAGTTTTAAACTTCAAATATAAATCTTAACTTTTAAACTTTCTCGTTGCATAATCTATATATTTTAGTTTAACCGGGAATTAAAAAGAAATATGGCGGAAATATATAATAAGTTACGCGTAGGTACGAGTACATTGTCAGCCCGTTGTTGCAGCTGATGTAACCTGATCGAAACGTCAGGCAATAAAAGGTAACTATGCATATCTACGCCGTATTCCGAATCCCGAACAACGCGTGCCGGGCAGAGATGCCACTCCCACACAGTGGATATCATGTTCGCGAGAATCGAGCGTTTTAAACGTTCTTTTTTCTGCCGAACGATAGTGGCCTGGAACGCCCTGCCTGTGCACGTGTTTCCTCCCACATATAATCCTGGGTTCTTTAAGCGGAGCGTGAAGAGGCACATCAGTAGGTCGTCAAGTTGAGGGCCACTCTCTATAGTATTGTGTGCTGTGAGAGTGGCCCACAATCGCTAGACGTCGTCACGACTTACGGCGTCAATTTGGTGAACCTAAAATAAAAAAAAAATAAAAAATAAAAATCTGACTGCTTCGGTGGTGTGGTCGGTAGTACATCCGCTTTCGACGCCGGAGTTTCGGGTTCGATTCCCGGTCAGGACAAACTTTGTGTGAAGACGATACGTTTGTACCGAAGTCTGGATGTTTCCTATGTATAATATGTATGAATTTACAAAATGTATATAAGTATTTATATCAGTTTATCTAGTACTCATATCACAAGCTCTGCTTAGTTTGAGACTAGATGACGTTGTGTGAATTGTCCTAACATATTTACTTATTTATAAATATTTTGCGATAGTGTCAGAAGATGTAGTGAGTAAGATAGAAAAAGGGATGCTTAGATGGCACGTAGAAAAGATGGATGAAAGAAGATTAACTAAGGCGAGCGTGAATAGACAGGCAGGTAAGGGTCGACCTAGGCGAACGTACTTCGACCAAATCGGAGATGTTTTAAGCAAAGGCCAGGTCAAGCATACCCATAACCGGAGAGCGTGAATATAGTTATGAAAGTGGAAGAAGCGAAAGAAGTATGCCAGGATCGTAGCAAGTGAATTCCATAGTCTTGCCTACCCCCATGGGAAAGAGGCGTGACAATATGTATGTATGTATTTTGCGATAATTCCAGTGTTAAACTAAAATATTTATATTTAAATATTTAAATAAAATACGTTGCACTATGTAACAAACAATAATACAGTCTATTAGGTAAATGCATTCAATTCAAGGTCAATAAACAAACGTGATATAATAAATATTAATGAATAGTTATGCAGTTTTATTATATTAAGTCTTCGTAAGCCCCCGGACACAGAAAATTATATTTTATTAACCTATTCAACCTTAATATTTGAATGATTTACACTCTGTACTCCTGACCTATGATACAATAGTAGTCATAATACGGGAATTTTATGAACAGTTTTATTGTTTTTTTTTTATTTCCGCGACCAAGGCCGCGGCCGCTCTAACGTCCGTTGCCGGGCGTCTCTGGTTACAAGCAGAACTTATTTCCAGTGGCGCCCGGCGGACTTTGACCACCTCTGTGGTCTCTGCGGGGGTTGGGTCGGGATGAGAATCCCGCGTCGTTGGGGTAGGGTTTTATCCCGCGTCAGTGAGTGAATCTGGTTGTGTGCTATGGGGCCTAGGCCCCGCAACACGCAACCTGCTTCTAGCCTGCTTCTGTAAGGACGACGGGTGGCGATCCGCCGTCCTCAGGCCCCGATCATGGAGGTCGATGGTCTTGGGCGTAGATGAGTCTGCGGCGCCCTCGCCGCTGACTACGGAACTCGGCGGGGAGGGTACGCTCCCTCTCCCTCTCAGCCGCCTCCTTCGCGAGCACGACTTGCTCGCAGAAGGACACGGCCGCGTTTCACCTACTCCCGTTGGAGAACATGGCTTGAAGCATGGTCTCCAGCGAGAGGGTATCCACGCCCAGACCCACTACGAGGTCCCGGCGCTGACTCGCCCACGCTGAGCACTCCACCAACGTGTGGAGTGTGGTGTCGTCGTCGGAAACCTCGCAGTGTTGACACCGGGGTGTGACCTCACGATGGATGCGAAACAGATAGCTACCGAAGCATCCATGCCCGGTAACGATCTGCGTCGCACGATACGTGAGGTCACCATGCTGCCTCTGCAGCCAATCGTCCATGATCGGTCTCACCGCCGCGATGATGGTGGCACCCCACTGGGGTTGCTCAAGTCGCACCCTCCATGACTCCATGAGATCCTGTCGGAGTTGGGACCGCCGGTCATCGATTTCTCGAGACGCAGGCCTGTAGTACAGCTCCAGCGCGTCCTTGCGCCATTGGAACAATGACGCAAGGGCTCTCGCTTCCAGGTCCCATGGAGGGGTCCCGGCTAGGAGACATGCAGCCTCTCCGGAGATCCTGCGGTAGCCCCTTATTGTTTTGACGGCCAAGGTCCTCAACGGTCTGTTAAGGAGCGTTGAGTTGATGGCCGTCAACCGCGCCGCCCATACGGGAGCCCCGTATAGGGCCATACTCCGCACGATCCCCAGGTACAGTCTCCTGCAGGAAGCGTTGGGTCCCTTTAGGTTGGGCATCAGTCGCGAAAGCGCGACCGATGCCTGTGTCACCTTGGGGACCAAACTTCGGAAATGTGGTCCGAAGTTCCATCGGCTATCAAGTACGATCCCTAGATACTTCATCGAGGGCTTGATGCCGATGCTAACGCCTCCCACATTTATGCTGGAACCTTCAGGTGGATCGTTCCGAGGTCTGTGAAAACACAGAACCTCGGACTTGTGCAAGGCCACCTCCGGTCCCAGCCGCCGTATCCAAACCACGACTTGACCAACACCCGTCGTGACCTTGAGTGCTGCCTCCAGGTACGTTGCACCCCGCGCCGTGACGAGGGTATCGTCGGCGTAGCACGTTACGCCGACGCCCTCAGGCAACGCACCCAGCATTCGTAGCCGATGTTCCACAGAAGCGGCCCCAGGACCGACCCCTGCGGAACACCGCACGACACTTCTCGCCGAGCTGGCCCGAGCCAGCTGGGGAAAGCTATGGCCATCTCCGATAGATAGGCCCCGACAATACGACGGAGGTAGAGAGGCGTTTCGTAATACACGAGCGCCTCCCTAACGCAGCTCCATGGCAAGGTGTTGAACGCGTTGGCGATGTCAAGAGACATCGCCACCACCACCCTGCCCTGCGAGACTGCTTCCTCCGTCAGGCTCTTGACGCGCATGATCGCGCTCACGGTGGAGCGTCCCCGACGGAAACCGTACTGGTTGTCCGCCAGGTCTGGCCCCACCGTCGAGAGATGCTCGACGAGGCGTTCCGCGATAATTCGCTCAAAGAGCTTACACACCTCGTCGAGCAACACGATCGGCCGGTATCCGGATGGTGAGTCCACCGGCCGCCCCGCCTTACGAATCAGGACCAGTTTCCCCGTCCTCCACACCTTGGGATACTGGCCCCTTTCGAGGCATGCGCTAAAGAGCCCCATCAGTCGAGGCCCGAGTTCTTCGAGGGCCAGGACCCATGCACGGCCAGGAATGCCCTCGGGTCCGGGGGCAGTGATTTTCCGGCGTTTAAGCCGGAGTACTGCCGCACCTAGCTCCCCCACCCTGACTTCGGGTACGTCGTCTTCACTGATGCTATCCGCGTCGGGCAGAGACGGAGCCATGCGCGGAGGGACGTGCTCCTCCGCGCTCGTCGGAAACAGGGAGCCCATGACCCGCTCCAGCTGCTGCGGCTGGAGACTCTGGGTCAGGGGGGGTGCCCTAGGTCGTAATTTCTCCCTAACCTGTAGGTACGGGCGCCCCCATGGGTTCTGCTGCAGGGTCTCCAGGAGCTCCTCGCGGGCCGCCGTCTTGGCCTGCTTTATTGTCTCCTGGAGATTACCTTTAGCCTCCCTGTAAGCCTGATAAAGCTCCGCCTCTCGGGTTGCCGCGTCGTCTGGGCGGCGATGCCTCCGGCGAAACCTGGTGTTCTGGCGGCGGGCGGAGATGCATGCTGCGCGCAGCTGTGCAATCTCTGGCGACCACCAGTACACCTGCTGCCTTGCCGGTCTGGGTGTAACCCTAAGCATCGCCGCATCACAGATTTGCGACATGGCTCTCCTGAACCACTCTGCCTCGGCATCCACATCGGCAGGCCGGTCCGGTGCCGGAATCCAGGCCTGCACGATGGATGCCTCACAGTTTTATTGTGTACTAGCTGTTGACTGCAGCCTGCGCCAACGTGTTATTGGTTTCTTGATCACCAGTTACTGATTTATTATGTAAAGCTGTTACCCGCAGCTCCCCCTGCGTGTTACTTTAGATCGACATAACTTTTTTATTTATGAACCGATTGAAATAAAACAAACCTTAAATGTTAAGTTGAATAAACCACAACGCATTACTGAAAACGCATTCAAATCGGTTAACCTGTTTCTGAGATTAGCGTGTTCAAACATTCAGACAAACAGACAAAAATTCTAAGAACCATTGTTTTGGGTTCTATTGCGTTCATAAAGCCCTCCTACAACAGTTTCTCTATTAAGTATATCTTTGATAAACAGACATCGACCACTTACAATTTTATTATATTTATTAATGTATTTTGTATGAATGGTACTGAATATACATAGGTACCATGCATACGTATATTTAGTGAGCTGTTAATTTTAATTTTATTTATGTTGTATACGTCACCGTAGGATTGTAAAAAACATAAGATTGTAATCACACTCGTATGATTGATGGAATGTTATTGTAATTAATTACTGGCGATTGGAAAAGAGTGGCCCTGAGTTTTCAACCGACTTCCAAAAAAGGAGGAGGTTCTCAATTCGACTGTATGTTTTTTTTTATTATTATTATTATTTATTGTGTTTGTTACCTCATATATCTGTGGACTGCGTTTTAAATACTTTTAATTTCGTTTAAATTAAATCTACTATTTCCTAAGTGGTCCCATTTCAATTTGGTCCCATTCCGACAATTATTTGGTCCCATTTCGGTAATTTGAAGTCGGTTGTTGTGTCCATTTTTAACGTGTACTTTTATTGCCAGGTTCTTCTCTTACAGGCTCTACCTCATAAAACTATAAAACTCACAGCTACTGTTTTCTTATCACCAGTAATTGCATTTATTGTGTCAGTCTTACGAGATTGCTTGTAAACTGACAATATTTACAATTTTACGGTGACATTGAATTTTTAGAGTTAGGGCCCGTAAGAGAAGAACCTGGTAATAAAATCTTAGGGCCAATCTTTTCCAATTGCCAGTAATTACAATGATTTCATCAATCATGCGAGTGTGATTCTAATCTTACGGTTTTTACAATCCTACGGTGACATATAGATATAGATGATATCCATCTAATGTAGGTACCTATTAGTGTCAAAATGGTACCTAACATTATCTACTACCGACATTCACCTATCCGTAGTAAGGTCTCTTATTAAATCATAGTAAATCAAGCGTAATTTTATATTGTGCAAAGTTCACAAGGTTTTAAAGATAACAATATTTTTGATACAAGGTTGGCCAAGTTTTTTTTGTACGCCATAATATGATTAGTTAACAAATGCAATCGGATACATTTTGAATGTTAGAATGATATGATATGGTATTTAGTAGAAAACTAATGAGTGGCTCTTGTTCTATTTCGGTTTAACGCGCAAACTTAATAATTAATAAGTTTGATAGACATACATCACGCCTATAATTCCAAAATATAGTACATTGTAAGTATAGTGGTCTAGTGGTAACCGACAATGTTAACACATTGCAAAGGTTAAGCAACATCGACTAAGGCCGGTCTTAGGATGGGTGACCATTTCTTAAGACACTGAGACCCCTCCGTGCCTCGGAGAGCACGTTAAGCCGTCGGCCCCGGTTGTCATACAAATATCTATGGCAGTCGTTAGGGGTAGTTGGAGCCCTAAATCAAAAATCCGACCGGTCTAACTACAGAACTTCGATATCGCCCATGGGTTGTGAAGGTCAGATGGCAGTCGCTTCACGAAAAATATCGAAGTTCAGCCGAATCGTAGTTAGACTGGAAAGCCGACCCCAACTGAGTTGGGAAAAGGCTCGGTGAATGATGAGTACATTGTAAGTAGGTACTAAATAATATGCTAAGCGACGATCGATAAATCCCTCTACTTTTGGTATTTTATTTGTCACTAGTGGATGCACACGGCTTCGCCCGTTCGACAAATTATATACACAGAAACCATCCTCGAGAACCATATATAACTCTATCCATTGGTGAAAACCGCATCAAAATCCGTTGCGTAGTTGTAAAGCTCAGCAGCCCCCGATGGATATTCTTATAAACTATTTTATCCTTTTTCAATTACGTTTCAACGCGTCGTGAGTTTTGAAAAAAAATTGAATTTTGATTTTTATACTATGCCTATGATGGTGTATCCATAGTCTCTACCAAATTCAGCTGATTAATTAAGCCGTCAAATTATATTATGTAGTTAATTAAACTTTAAAATTTCTTTGTTGTACAATAAAAAAGTAGATAATCGCGCTACAATATTTTTTGATGACCAATATACGAGTATTATTATATAAAGGTTACTACTACTAACATTATACCACAGAGGAGGAAGGAATTCCTTCCTAATCTATGATTATACTCACCCTACTCCTAGCACTAACACTTTTAGCTAATCTAGGGTTAACGGTATTGCTAGTAAATATTGTAACGATTGCAAGTATTATTTGAAGAAAAAATACCTGACAGGTATTTTTTCCTGGTAATTTTTATTATTGTATAAGTGTAAACTAAAATTAATACAGATACAAATAATACTGCTAATGAACTAATTCTTTACTGCGTACCAATGTCAAGTATTACCGGCACAAACGGTTACTCGCGTAGATAAATATTTTAAATTAAAATCTTACACAACTTCCTACAAAACGAGGTTAACCATTTTAGTTTAATTTTTGACTTGGTACAGAAACAATCAATTCATGATTTTAGGAGATTTTTTAGATTTCAAAGCTGCTATCAAAACGCATTACTGTTTTAATAGTATTTAATATACAGATCAGGGACTGACACAAACATAGCGTTTCCTTTATTTTATTGCCTTTTATTTTCTGATGTTTCAACCAGTATTCATTTTGAAAAAAAAAAATTTGTACGATTGCTGTTGCAATGATCGAACCATTCATAATTGTTAGTTACTTTATGTGTGTAAAATAGATGGACAGACATATAAGACGCCAGACCCCGAAGGGGTAGGCAGAGGTGCATTACACACCCACACGTTGTCAGTAATTTTCTCGGTCCCACGTAATAGGGGGCAAGCCTATTGCCGTTACCGGTCAGAATATTCAAAGCCACTGTGTAATTCAATTCGACCCCAAAGATAACACGGGGTAACACCCAACCACCACGCAGCGGCCACACAGGTGGTCAAGGTCCGCGGGCGCCACTGGGAATTGTCTCAGTGCTTACCGGAGGCGCTCGGCAATGGACGAAGGTGCGGCCGCGAGCCAGGGTCGCGTGTTTAAAAATAAGGTCCATCTAAATATATGGACATGCATACTTATTGCAAAAATGATTTTAGCTTAGTTGAATGGGTTAACGACGATGCTATAGTTCCTAGCATTTGAGATGGCTAATATTAAAAAATCTAAATTGAATATCCACATTTTACAATACTATTAAAAATACTTAAATCATGGTCACTCGTCTAAGCCCAAAACTAATATTATCGATTTCCTGTCAATTGACGCGAACCTTTTCATTGATCTTAAGCTAACCGAATGAACCGACAAAGATTAGAAAGGTCTCGCGAGTTCAGTATAAATTATGGTCGACCTTGCGAACTGTTATACTATATTGTTATTGTTTATGAAGTATAGTCCGTTTGTTAATGTTGTTTTTTTTATAAATTATTTTAACCTTCAGCTAATACGAGTATGAGCTACGTTTGTTCATTTCGCTGCAGGATAACCAGAGACGATTGATTAGACGAATACCTATTGCATCATAATATGAAAGTATATTTAGAAATGAGTTGCTTGCTCCTCACTACTTAAACTATTAAGGAGCGACTCAATAACGTCGCTTATTTATTGTAAGTACTTGTTTTTTTTTTGCTTTGACAACTATGTATAAATTGTTAGCTTGTTATTTACTTAATATTGTGATTTCATACTATTAGAAAAGAGTGGCCGTGAGTTTTATTGCCAGGTTCTTTCTACCTATTGTTTTGCGAATCCGGCAGTAAATGTAAGTTTAGAAGCAATTTAGACTTTAAGTGTAACCTTTATAACTGACTTTCAAAAGTGTTGCTTTGTAACCCACTTAAATAAACATATTCTTCTTATTCCTTGTCATTTTCAATAAAAAGGTACTTCCATAAATAAAATCATTTTTTTTATTTTTCTATTTGTCTGTCTTTTGATTCCGTCTAATCTCTGAACCGGCTAAACTCTGACCAATATTTACGTAACTTTCACTAACAGGTATCTGAGGACGAAAGCTACTTTTTATCCTGGGAATGTGTTCCCGTGGGGTTTAGTAACTAGAAAATTATTACACTCAAGCGCAGCTAGTTAAAACTTAACCAAATCCCTACCCACTGAAGTTTAGGCAGTAAAATGGTTCAATAACTGAATAAAATGGACGCGTTCTCACAATTTGCAGTAAAATATCGAAGACAATGTAAACAATAAATCGCAAGAACAATTAATTCAATGAAATATGAACGAGAAACTTAAATGTGGGTCACATAACATTCTCAAAATTATATTTTCAGACCTTGAAATTTAAAACAATGGGAACAATTACTAAAATTGAAAATGTAAGCTAAATACCCGAGCGTCATATTATTACACGGTGCATTTTTTAAATGCAAATTACAAAAATGCATCTTAAATTTATAAAAGACATAAATCATACCAAATTTGGTATGGCATACACAGTGAGACAGACCTAAATCATATCTTTATCCCTGAAGGGGAAGACAGAGGCACAGAATAGAGACTCGTACTTACATACAGAACTTGCACTCCGACGTTATGTAATTAAAGCACATTCTTTTGTTTACAAAGAACATAATTCGAACATTAGGGTTGTCAGGAAAGTATTATGACATTAATGCCTCAATATCAACTCTATGGTCAATGCCGTATCACAAACAAGAGACAACCCTTACTGACTTACAACTTCAAGTTGTCGCTGACGTCACGTATTTTTTGCGATTGTTAGGCGAGTGACATAGGCCTGACGGATTTACTTATTAGATGCACATCAGGTGAAATGTTGCCAGCCTGCATATGTTTTGTTTTTTTTTTTCTTTCCTTTTTTCATCTTTTTTTTTACGTTTAACTTTGTTTATTAGGTGTAGTTTTCTTTATTTTTTCTTAATTGTGCTTCAGTTTGCTCTTTTATTTTTGTTATGGTTAGTTTTTATGCTTATTTTATATATTTTTTCGAGGTTATAGTATTTTTTTTTCTCCCTGTCATTGTTTCCACCATCAGGCCGTTTCTGAAAACCAGCGCTGTCTGCCTTGCACCACGCAGACAGCATAACCCTGAGAGACGGCTGTTTACTTCCCCATATTATTATTATTATTTTCTTTCTTATTACTATTATTTTCCTTTTTTTTCTAAGCTGTTCTTGTGTTATTTTATGTTGTAAAAGTGGAGTAATAAATGTTTTGTCTTTCTTTCTTTTCTTTCTTTATTACGTCCACATTTCGCTAGTTTGTTAACCTTCACGTAATGGATGGTGTGGTGAGCCTATTGCCAGAGCCTCGTCAGGTGCACCGTGCACCGCTTGCAGTCCGGGACACCTAGGTACCGGAGTTTTTAGCCTACCCAATACTACGAATGGATAAAAACTTAGTCCTAGGGAGGACTCGAACCGCCGGCTATTACCTTTCCAGAAGGAATCCTCCACCAATTCAAAGATTAAAATTGCTGAAAATATCTGGTGATTCAAGTTCGTCCCAGAACTATAGTTTTTATGATTTAAATTAGATATAAAAGTATTTGAAAAATAATATTTTGTAGCAATAATGTTTGTTTACACGAAAACACATTGCTGGGATAAAAGTAACCTAAATTACTCCGAATAATATCAGATATCTGCCAGAGAAAGTTCCGTGGAAATTAATCCATCCGTTTCAGGAGATTCGCTGGAAACAACAGCTAGACAGAGAAAAGAATTGAAAATTGTTCCTTTACCTATCTAAAGATCGATACTTTCATATCCATTACTGAAAAACTGTTTATTTAGGATTATAAACATACACATAAAATTTATTTATTCAATAAAGTTTGCTAAGCGAGATATAAATAAAAATAATACCAGTGAAATCACCATTCTATCATCGCCGTTTTCCAATATCCGTTTTCATCACCAACGGCCTAAATTTTCATTTTTCAATTTCATTGACGATCAAAAGTTGGCAAAGAATTCATAATTTATGTCAATAAAATTTATTTGTATGTCGACACCTGGTTACATTAATTCATCGGTGTTATTGCATTGATATATTATAATTAAGGCACCATGTGTGCAAATATTACGGAAATGGGGCCTCAACCGCCCCAAAATAATCACACACACACATATCACGCCTATATTCCCGAAGGGGTAGGCAGAGGTGCGTTACAAACCCACAATTTGCCAGTGTTTTTAGTCCCACGTAATAGGGGGCAAGCCTATTGCCATCACCGGGCACATTTATAATGTTAATAATTTTGGAAAAAAAAATTGAAACCCGATGCCTTGCGATGAAATGTTTATATGAAAGGCAACCAAATCTTACATGCCAGCCACTATGGCACAGCCAATTAAAGTCCTGGGCGTCTCGTTTATAATAGTAAAATAATAGTTACCTTAAATTAAATATTTTTGTAGACACCAAATACATATTTTATCGAAGTTAGGGACCTTAAAGTTATAGTTACCATAGTAGTAAAACTAGCCACTGGAAATACGTTCTGCTTGTAACCAGAGACGCCCGGCAACGGACGTTAGAGCGGCCGCGGCCTTGTTCGCGGAACTAAAAAAAAAAAAGTAGTAAAACTAAATAAGTAATAATAAGTAGTTCAATGTATGCTGTAATTTTAAAATAACTACACCGATTTAACCCCCAGGCTAACGGATGAAATTTCTTCATGAGAATAAAAGTACTACACCTTAATTCAACTATCGTTAATTAATATTTCAATGACACATGTAATATCCCACGTTCTCGATATCAAAACGAATGTTTATTATTTCATAATGAAGTGTATCGATTAATGATCTAGGTATATCGAATCGTCATCATTAATCTCCACGCGTTTCGTAGGTGCTCCGGTTTAAAACAGACAGTTTTAATATTAGGTACTAACGAAAAGTTTCGTTCTTTCTATTAGAGAATTTTCCAACATATTATTAACAGGAAAAAAAGGGCATGGGTATGTAAAGATTCCGTTCAAGATTTAGTTTAAATACAGACTCAAACTCCGGGTGGAGATGCAACCCAAACAAAACAGTAACTGACGTGTCGGATACAACATTTTCGGACACAGTATCTGAATTGACACGTTGAGGAGCAATAAGGTACTCGTGAAAATCTCATAGCACAAGTTTAACTTATGTTGAAGTTTGTTTTTTATTTATTTATTATAATATTTATACATTTTACAGACAAAAAATTTATCCTCCTACATTGGTAGGTTTGTGTAGGATAAAAAAAGTATGATGTTGTTGTGTGTTTGTAAAAGTCGTATGTACAAGAGCTTTTTTCGCAATTGCGCTTGTAATGAGAGATTCGAAGGTCATATTTGTAAATGCGATTAATTGTTTTTGGATCTTTGGTAGTGTAGTACTACCAGTTAATGTGAGTGTGAGTGAAACATTTCGTCGTCTTGTAATATAGTTTGCTCAATGTTTGCGACACTAGATCATCGTTTGTTTTAGACATTGACTGTTGCATACTTAATTGATTTCAGCAAAAACATTAGTGAGAGTGCTTGTCGACCAGAAATGTGATATGTTGCGGCTATCTAGAATTCTAGACCAATGAAAAATGTTTGATGACGTCCTGTGTGGACAAATGACTAGGATTGGTGGATGTCAAACGCATACGTAGTAACTTAGCATATAGTACATCTCTAGTCGAAGAACTGCATAAAATCATCATCCACCGAGCATTTTCCCAACTCAGTTGGGGTCGGCTTTCCAGTCTAACTGCAATTCTGCTGAACTTCGATATTTTCTGACTACCATCTGACCTCCACAACCCATGGGCGATATCGAAGTTCTGTAGTTAGACCGGTCGATATTTTAATATAGGGGTCCAGCTTCCCCTAACGACTGCCATTAAGATGTTAGTATAACAACTGGGACCGACGGCTTAGCGTGCTCTCCGGGGCACGGAGGGGTATCGAAGTCAAAAAATTATCATCTTAAGAACAGCATAAATATTATTATAAATATGCTAGTTTCTTGGGGGTCCTCCAAGGCCAAAGTCTTCGTCACCAACACGCGGAGCACCTGCCGACAGATGAATGAGGTTCTAGCAAAGGAATAAGTACAAAGTGCCTGGAAACTGCAATAAGCTCGTTTCCATTTACGTAGGACCAATAGGAAAGTGACTGGCGAAAGGTGGATGTAATAAACACCCCTATCTACCTTTTCAGGGATAAAGATTTGTATAATACGAGTAAGTTAAACCAACATTTTAGATATTTTTAACCAACGAAAGCGTTTACGAGAAAAATGAACTCCATCTACGCTATGAAAAGCGCTGTATTTATTATGAAATATCGCATGAAAAATTCTTAAGACATTGGCTGGAAGATACGTCAATTCAAAGAGGCTCTCATCACTTTCTATACACCTTTTTTGAATAAATCTCTTACAACGTTTTTAAAAAGATGCATGAAGTAAAAAGGGCATTCCCAAACCTTGTAGACACAAGGTTTGGGAATGCCCTTTTTATTAGGGTTCCGTACCCAAAAGTTTAAACGAGAACCCTAGTAGTAGTCTCCAGGCTGTATCTCATGAACCGCGATAGTCAGAAAGGCCGAAATTCACAGATGATTTATTTCTGTTGCCGCTACAGCAACAAATACTAATAAACAGAATATAATAAATATTTAAGAGGGTTCCCATACAATAAACGTAATTTATTTGCAGTTTTGGTACGGAACCCTTTGTGCGTGAGTTGGTCTCGCACTTGCCCGGTTTTGTCTTTTATAGTTCAACCACATATAGTGTTACATGCACATAGTTTGAATTACTTAGGTAGGTACTTTACTTACCAGACATTACGTGTGAATAGGTAGATATTTAAAAAATGACTTAATCATCTTATAATTCTCTTATTCCTTGAGTGGGTAGGTAGTAATGTTAATTGTTAATTGTACAGTCAGTAAATATTTGAAATGTTAATGACGAAATATTTTTCTACATGTTTTTTCCTCCTAACTTGTACAAATTGCGAAAATTTAAATTTATTTAAATAGCTAGGAGCGTATCATAATGAGTATTAGATCAGTAAGGTGGTTACTTAATTCTCCCATAAATTAAACACACATCCTACATACATACAAATTTCAATATCTATATACTTCGGTGCCTTACTGTACCTTCGGTGCCTATATATATTTGACTGATTCGGTGGCGTAGTCGGTAGTCGATTCCCGGTCGGGACAAACTTTGTGTGATGACATACACGTTTGTACCGAAGTCTGGATCTGATGTGAAAAAAATGCACATAAGTATTTATATCAGTTTATCTAGTACTCATAACACAAGCTCTGCTTAGTTTGAGACTAGATGGCGTTGTGTGAATTGTCCTAACATATTTTTTATTATTTATTTATACTCCATTACTGCATGACTATTGAATTTTTAATAGATAACAGCAATAGGCATGTCTTATTGCATCTCTGCCTACCTACTCGGAGACATAGGCGTGATTATAAATATATCATGTCTTTATTTACAGCGTTACAACGTCCCTGTTCACAATTAGGTATCTTCATCATCCACTGAGCCGTTTCCGACTCAGTTGGGGTGGGCTCCACGACCCATAGGCGATATCTAAGTTTTATAGTTAGACAAGTCGGATTTTGTTTCAGGGCTCCAAATACTCGTAAAGACTGCCATAGATGTTTGTATGACAACCGGGACCGACGAGGGCTTAACGTGCTCTTCGAGGCACGGAGAGGTATCATTTCTAGAGAAATGGTCATTGATCACCCATCCTATGACCGGTCCGGCTAGATATAGACCTTTGCAAAGTGTTAGAGCTCCTCATAATTAGGTATATTAAGCACCGCGCCAGGTCACCACTGGAAATTCTTCCTAGTGCTAACTAAACCGCACCACGCTGGGCAATGGATGGCCGCGGCCTTGGGAGAATAAAAGCTATTATGCAGAGTAGGTACCATCCGGATTATATTTACAATTCATACCTATGGCATTTTCCTTCCTAATTTGTTTTGAATGGATCTGTTTTTATCCGTGTGAATAATACTTATTAACATTGTATTTCTCTGTTATTATTTGTGCATAAAAATTTAAAGGTTAGTAAAGAATCAGTTTTTAAACATTTTCACATGGTTTAAACCGAAACGAAACATAGTAAAAACTTATTTCTAATTACGTGAATAATGTAGCTAATTTAAGAAAATATATATTTAATACCTACCATTATATTAAGAAAGAAATTATAAATAGATCACAAAAACTGATGTCATCGGCAGGACTCGAACCCACGGCCTTTCCCTAACAGGAACTCCGTAACCTTAATAGCGAGATCTAGAAATTATGAATATGATATGAAGCAAAAATTCGATGTTGTCGGTATTGGTCATCGTAGCTCAGTGGTCGGGAAAGTCCGTGGGTTCGAGTTCTGCCGATGACATCAGTTTTTGTGATCTATTTATAATTTCTTTCTTAATATTTTAAGAATGGTTTAAGCAAACTCATTGCTTTAAAATACAAAACATGTACCTACTGTTATGTTCGTTATTCCCTACCTACTCTGAACAAGCCACTAAATAAGCGTACCTTCTTAAATCAGCATAACGAAAGCCACAAAGAAGAGCTTTTAAAATGTAGGTACATACATAAGACATACAAAAAGTCACGCATCTTTCTTGGCATAATTGTTGAGTACCTATTATGACTTAACTTTCATAGGTGTTTGGCCAATACAAAGGCCTTTTGTGTCTATATTTTATTGTTTATGTTTTCGATTGTCGCCACTTGGTGGAACTTATAATATATAATTTTGAATTAATTCACTTAGACATTCCACAATTTCCTTACCGGTTTCGTCCAATATATAAATTGGGATATATTGGGTGAATCCGGTCAGGATTTTAAATAATAACGGAAATTGTGGAATGTACAAGTCAGTTAATTCAAAATGGACGTCTATATTGTAATAAACACAACGATTTCGTGATATTCAGTTATTTTAAACTATTTTACATAACTTTCATTTAGTTTTATAACCAATATGATTGATATTTCCCGTCTAAACGACTACATTACGGCCTCAACTGTCAACATGACCTGTGAGAACCAAGCCTCTGGCTACTGAAACTATTATAATTTATGCTTTCGATTGTCGGCACACTCGCCTATTAATATTTCGCCAAGGGGTAGACTCGGTCGAAAATTTACCTGAATAATATACTTAATAAAGATTTAAAGTTTTGAAATAAGCTCACTTGTAAAATTATTTTTATTAAGAAAAACCTGACAGGTTTTTACTCAGTTGAATGTTATCTATAGTTATAATAAATCTGTAGAAGTGAAAATTCTGTACATTGAAAATATCAAAAAAATAAATGGCAGGGGGTGTTACTAGACCGACACCGAACCCAAAAATGTGATTAAAACAATTTTTTGTCTGTCTGTCTGTTTTTTTTTTTTTTTTTTTTTTATATTTGGTTCGCCAAATTGACGCCGCCCGCCTGGTGGTAAGTCGTGACGACGTCTAGCGATTGTGGGCCACTCTCACAGCACACATTACTATTGAGAGTGGCCCTCAACTTGACGACCTACTGATGTGCCTCTTCACGCTCCGCTTAAAGAACCCAGGATTATATGTGGGAGGAAACACGTGCACAGGCAGGGCGTTCCAGGCCACTATCTTCGGCAGAGAAACGAACGTTTAAAACGTTCGGTTCTCGCGAACATGCTATCCACTGTGTGGGGGTGGCATCTCTGTCCGGCACGAGTCGTTCGGGATCGGAAGGAAGAGGGTGGGATCAGATTGAAGAGCTCTTCAGAACACTCGCCGTGGTAAATGCGGCCAAGGAAGCTATTGTTCGGCGCTGAGCTAGCGGCTCAAGGCTTCCCGTTACCTCCGGACAACCTATAATACGGATAGCCCGTCGCTGCATAGCGTCGAGAGCGTCCAGCAGATACTTCGCGGAGCCGTCCCAGAGGTGAGAGCAGTATTCGACGCAGGGTCTAATCTGCGTCTTGTACAGCAGACACCTCTGGTCCGGTGTAAAGAATCTCTTTACCTTATTCAGTATTCCTAGTTTCCGCGAAGCTAGCCCTATACATCTTTCGATGTAGTTTTTATTATTGAGCTCTCGACGAACGTCTATGCCAAGGATATCAAGGTTGTCCTTCATTGGTAATAATGCATTCTGAAGAGAGGGTAGGGGAAGGAAAGGGGTTTTCTTCGCAGTAAATGCACACGCCTGTGTTTTGCGGGCATTGAACTCGACCTGGTTCTCGGTACCCCATTGAGAGATACTGTCGAGGTTACGGTCGAGATCAGCCACGAGTCGTCGTCTCTCCTCCTCAATCTCAGATCGCCCCGCCGTCGGACGAACCGAGTAACTCCCGTGCAGTGTGCTGTCATCTGCATAGCAATGAATGTTCCCGAGGGATAGCATATCATTGATATGCAGAAGAAAGAGAGTTGGTGATAGTACGGACCCCTGCGGTACCCCGGCATTCACTTGCAAGAAGCGAGAAGCCTGGCCATCGCAGAGGACCCGCACTCGGCGCTCGTTTAAAAAGCTGGCAATCCAGCTGCACAGTTGAGGAGGTAGACCATATGCCGGAAGCTTGGAAAGGAGCGAAGCATGCCAGACCCTATCGAAGGCTTTGGCGATGTCCAGGCTAATAGCCAAGGAATCGCCGTGCCTTTCCATAGCCCCACCCCAGACATGCGTTACGAATGCCAGAAGATCACCCGTTGATCGCTTTGGCCTGAAGCCGTATTGTCGATCATTGATTAGCGAGTGATCCTCTAGGAATTGCATGAGCTGCTTATTTATAAGGAGCTCTGTCTGTCAAGGAGGTAGGTCTGTCTGTCTGTTCAGGCATACGCAAAAACTACCGGTTCGATTACGATGAAACTTGATATAATTATTCTTTAATATCCTGGGCACCACACTGGGTATTTTTTATCCTGGAAAAGTATATACAATAAAAACAAACTTAATTTTGCGGTTCGATCCCTAGACCCGATAACTATACCGCAAATAATAACTTTGTCGTAGGTTTTTTCTTTTTTTTATATTGGGTTGGCCAAATTGACGCCACCCGCCTGGTGGTAAGTCGTAATGACGTCTAGCGTTTGTGGGCCAATCCTACAGCACACAATACTATAGAGCGTGGCCCTCAACTTGACGGCCTACTGATGTGCCTCTTCACGCTCCGCTTAATGAACCCAGGGTTATATGTGGGAGGAAACACGTGCACAGGCAGGGCGTTCCAGGCCACTATTGTTCGGTAGAGAAACGGACGTTTAAAACGTTGGGTTCTCGCGAACATGCTATCCACTGTGTGGGAGTGGCATCTCTGCCCGGCACGCGTTGTTCGGGATCGGAAGGAAGAGGGTGGGATCAGATTGAAGAGCTCTTCGGAACAGGTTACGTCACCCGCAATGGAGTTCCCTAAGGGGCGCTGCACACGGCTAAGATACTATAATATTTTAACTTAAGATACAATATCGCTCGTCATACAATTCAATGGACTATCACACACGACGAAGATCATCATTCACCGAGTCTTTTCCCAACGCAGTTGGGGTCGGCTTTCCAGTCTAACTGCGATTCGGCTGAACTTCGATATTTTCCGTGAAACGACTGCCATCTGACCTCCACATCCCATAGGCGATAACGAAGTTCTGTAGTTAGCCCGGTCGGATTTTTGATTTAGGGCTCCAACTACCCCTAACGACTGCCATAGATGATCGTATGACAACCGGGACCGACGGCTTCACGTGCTCTCCGAGGCACGGAGGGGTCTCAGTGTCTTAAGCAATGGTCACCCATCCTAAGACTCGATGTTGCTTAACCTTTGCAATGTGTTAACATTGTCGGTTACCACTAGACCACGAGCCCCTCATACTATCGGTTCATTAAAATATATTAGGTATATTGGAAATGCGCATTGCAACAAACCTGTCTATTATGCACATGGTGACTTGACCACTGTGTTTGGCTCATTGTAGAGAAAACAGTTTTGTTTAAGTCGTAAGCCAGATTTGTCTGTGTAAGACAAATTCAGGCAAGGATGGAATAAACCTTAGCCCATGGTGACATTATAGATAATAATATACATATTTATTTAGTAAATATGTGTAATATGGGAAATATGTAGGTAATAATATTGTACATTGTTTTTGTAGGATGTAGATTTTCAAAATACTTGGCCCAGTCAAAACAATTAAAAGAATTGGAACACAAGAGACGCATGGAGATAGCTGAAGAAAACCATGCCATCGAAATATAAATTAAAAGATTCAATAAAGAAATAGATATTTAAAGAGAAGAACTCAGATGTGCACAACTGGAATGAAGCTCAAGACATTTTATAAAAATCCTTAAAAATTATGTTAAATTATAAAATAAAACCTTGTTGTAAAGCTTAATATTTTATTTATTTGTAAGTATGTCTTCATCATCCACCGAGCCTTTTCCCAACTCAGTTGCTGTCCAGTCTAACTGCGGTGCGGCTGAACTTCGATATTTTACGTGGAGCGACTGCCATCTCACCTCCACAACCTACGGGCTATATCGAAGTTCTGCAGTTAGACTGATTGGATTTCGATTTAGGGCTCCAATACCCGTAACGAATGCCATAGATGTTCGTATGACAATGGAGACCGACGCGACAACGTGCTCTCCTAGGCACATTTGTTTTTAGTCTTACCTAATTATTACAAAATTTTCATTAATAAAAGCTGCTCGTACGGAATTAATTAGTAATTTTTCATTTCTTGATCCTGATAATAAAATAGTCTTCTAACTCATCCGTTACCCTCAAATGATCAACTAAATAAATTATTTACATTTTCTACGGTCAATGAACAAGTAATCACGACATCCGTATTATAGATTGTGCGGAGGTAATAGGAAGCCTTGAGCTGCTAGTCCAGCGCCGAACAATCGCTTTCTTGGCCGCATGCTACCGTATTTACCACGGCGAGTGTTCTGAAGAGCTTTTCAACCTGATCCCACCCTCTCCCTTCCGATCCCGAACAACGCGTGCCGGGCAAAGATACCACTCCCACTCAGTGGATAGCATGTTCCCGAGAACCGAACGTTTTAACGTTAGTTTCTCTGCCGAACGATAGTGGCCTGGAACGCCCTGCCTGTGCACGTGTTTCCTCCCACATATAATCCTGGGTTCTTTAAGCGGAGCGTGAAGAGGCACATAAGTAGGTCGTCAAGTTGAGGGCACAATACTATAAAGAGTGGCCCACAATCGCTAGACGTCGTCACGACTTACCACCAGGCGGGCGACGTCAATTTAGCGAAACCAAAATAAAAAAGGCATTAAATCGGCTAGAAATAAAAATACAAATGAATGAGAAAAATATCAGATGTTTAGTATAGTCATACGCACAAGTTATACTAGGGGACGGTTGGGATTAAATTTTACTGCGAAACAACAATCGAACTAGCTTACTTCCTTGCTGCCCGACATTTATTAATAATGAATTTGGTTACTTCAAACTTAAGAGTCCGTATGCAGAATCGAAACGGGCGGAATTAGGTATTTGACACATTTTGTGCGTGAGTCCGGAGTTACCGATGGTGGTCAGCCAGTAGGTACGGCGATTACATGGTTTTGATCTTTTTTTTTTCATTTTATAATAATAGTGTCTTGTGTGGGGGAGGTGAAAAGAGGGCTAGGAGGGGGGGTGTTTTTTTTCTCTCCTTAAATTCAAGAAAAGACCCTCTATACTCGTATGATCCCGTAATCAAAACTCCTCTACCTTTCCTCTGTCGTTGCACTCTCAAAGGGGGGGCGAGGGCTAATTTTTTTTCCTAATCAAAATCATTTGACCTCCTCTATACAAAGGGGCTCTACCAACATATTTAGGGCCCCAGCGAACTCATCTGCTAGTGGCGCACCTGCTGATCAACGGACGAGGCTCGTTAATTTACGGTACCTATGAAGTGGCTTCGGTCCCTACGTGGGTACCGGGTGTTGGTCCGGGGGGTGCCACCGTGGAACTGTGCTAAAGCCCCACAAGTAACCCAGCCCAGGCTGGTTGCGTAAGGGGTTCAACAGCTGCACCGCCGGGCCCGGGGCCATGTATGGTGCAGCAGGCATGGAACCAGTGGGGGCAAAGCGGAGTCTAGTGTGGGTGGTGTGGGTCGATTCGCTGGCCAGGGAGACCCTTAGCAACGGCGTTGCCGCGGCCGCCCGCAACACAGTCATGGGGCCTGCCTGGGACCAACCACACCAGGAGGCTGCCCCACATGTTCTCGCGCATAATCCTGATGTGGGATCGCCGCTCCGGGTGGTAACCGGTGTGGGATAGCGGCGGCCTTGCACCAGGGGGGTTTGGTAGCCCTTCCATCCGGCGGGTTGGCTCCAACCTAACCACACGGTTCCAGACGAAGTTAGCCCCTGCGCTTTGTCACTTATTACTGCTGCACCAAATGTCGCCCTGTCTTCACGCTTCTTCTTCAAATTTATAATGGCAGTGCAACAGAAATAAGTAAACGTTCCACAGCGGCCCCAGGAAACCCCACAGCTTCACTTTTCGAGGTGGAGTTCACCAACATCCGTGGACTCCATGCGAACCTCGATGCCGTCCACCATACCTTGAGACGGCTCGGCCCGCTGTGACGTTTCTCACGGAGACACAAATACGCCGCCCTGACAACACGCCTTACCTGTGTTGCCCCGGTTATGTATATATGTATCGAGGAACAATACCGGGGCGCCGCAGGGGTCCGTGCTGTCACCAACTCTTCCTTCTGCAAATCAATGATATGCTATCCCTCGGGAACATTCATTGTTATGCAGATGACAGCACATTGCAGGCGTGTGCATTTACAGCGAAGAAATCCCCTTTCCTTCCCCTACCCTCTCTTCAGAATGCATTATTACCAATGAAGGGCAACCTTGAGATCCTTGACATAGACGTTCGTCAAGAGCTCAATAATAAAAACTACATCGAAAGATGTATAGGGCTAGCTTCGTGGAAACTAGGAATACTGAATAAGGTAAAGCGATTCTTTACACTGCATCAGAGGTGTCTGCTGTACAAGACGCAGATTGGACCCTGCGTCGAATACTGCTCTCACTTCCGGGACGGCTCCGCGAAGTATTTGCTGGACGCTCTCGACGCTATGCAGCGTCGAGCTATCCGTATTATAGATTGTCCGGAGGTAACGGGAAGCTTTGAGCCGCTAGTTCAGCGCCGAACAATAGCTTCCTTGGCCGCATTCTACCGTATTTACCACGGCGAGCATTCTGAAGAGGTCTTCAATCTGATCCCATCTTCCTTCCGATCCCGAACAACGCGTGCCGGGCAGAGATGCCACTCCCACACAGTAGGTACATGTTCGCGAGAACCGAACGTTTTAAACGTTCGTTTCTGTGCCGAACGATACTGGCCTGGAACGCCCTGCCTGTGCACGTGTTTCCTCCCACATATAATCCTGGGTTCAGTAGGTCGTCAAGTTGAGGGCCACTCTCTATAGTATAGTGTGCTGTGAGTGACCCACAATCGCTTGACGTCGTCACGACTTACTACCAGGCGGGTGGCGTCAAATTGGCGAACCCAATACAAAAAAATAAAATAAAAAACTACCTCTATAAAATGATTACTCATTTTGACTCTACTCGGGAGCCCCCCTTGGGGGACTGGAGGGCAAATCTCAAAAACTCGGAATTTTCCCTAGGTCCCCGAACCCCCTTTACATTTCTGCAAAAAAAACATAGGTACCTTCCCCTCCACCATCAAGGAGAACAATAAAATTGTGTCAGTGAGTGAGTGAGTAATCCAGCTTTATAAAATATAACAGCTTTTTTTAACAAAAATAATGATAAATACATTCTACATAATCACTTGTTGTATTTAAAAAGAAGCCTAATCATCACAAAATAATAACTAATATTACCAAAGTATCAAAATCTCACGCCACGCTATATTCGTCCGTAGACGGCGTCGAATTTTGGCGCGCAGAGCGACACGTCCTCTCCCTGTAAGCGTTTGGCGCGGACTGTTTACTTGAGGCATGCGTCGAGTATTATAAAGCGAAATTTAGGTGTTTTTAAAAGATTATTTACAGCCTATTTTTTATTATTTAGCTTTCTTTTTTTTTGGAAATGGATTGATTTTGAACCAAGGTTTATTTATGTTGTTTTAATTTTATGAACGAGAGTTTTATGTAGCCGAAATAAGAACCAATTCATTGCCCATTTTCTTTAAAATTAGAATAACTTAAATATTTGTTTACTCAAATTTTTTTTATGAAAGTGATAAAAAGTAATCCATACATGTGATAGATGACTTTTACAAGAATACACTGTATTTTTGTAATACTTTTTAGACGTCAAAACGATTAGTGAATTTGTGATATTCTAGACCTCTTCCAGCAAAAGATACGAAAAACTACCGATTGTTTTAGGTCGATTAATCAAAATTTAATGACAAAAATAAGAAAGTAGCTCACTTATTAGATCATTATTGAAATGATATTTCATGTTGTGCATTAAAACTTATAAAAATACAGTATTTTCAGTGTCCAAAAACACGTCCAAAAACACGTCTGTAAAATCAGCGAAAACGGTAAAATTTAATAGGAGGACTCTTAAAATTCGATGTAAAGTTTACTCTTTGTTTATTAATAAGAGGGATGTATAATACCGTAAAGCGAAACCGGTATTACGTTTTAAGTACTTATAAAACGAATTTCTAGAATATGTACTGTGTACCTACATGACACAGACAGACACTAATCACGTATTTATCCCTGAATGGATAGACAGAGGCGCTTATGACGCCCATGTTTCGCCATTCACTTCGTTAACCCCACGTAATTGGTGACGAGCCTGCTAGCCGTTCCGGGGATTGTATATTTTCCAGAGCCGTAGCAGTGACTTGAACTCTGGAGACGTTTTTATTATTTCCAACGGGGACGCCGCGCCGGCAACCGGACAGACGATCTACCCACGACATTTGCGGGCCATTTCGTCCATTTCCCCAATTCTCCCTTGGGGATAGTGTGGTTGAGCCAGCTCATGGCCCCCCGTCGAACCTTCCCGTGTCCTTTATAAATCTTAACATTTGTTCCAGTCTGTCCCACCCCAGGATATCCCATCTGATCAGTGAGTACATAGGGCATTCAGCCAGCAGGTGGAAGCTTGTTTCTTCGCTGTCCATGCACTCCGGGCATTTGGGGTCGGTTTTGAGTCGACCAGGAGACGTTGGTAGCGAGCCCCTCTTATCACCCTTGTACATTCGTAGTACTGTTACTTAATCTGTGGTACAAGTACCAAGTCGGTTTATTTCATAATGTTACTTCTAGTCTAACAGATTTAACCTCTGGCGACTAAAACAGCAAAAGGTACCTTAGTCACAGATTGGACTGACCTAGTATCAATGTACCTATATCTTAATGTCTGCGCAGGCGCCGCCTATCGCAATACATCCGGTCGTTTGCGTCCTTCATTCATATACTCTTAACTTTTACTGTTCCCTTGCCTGGGAACCGTACCTACTACCTAGGTACCTATTTCATTCATTAACCGAACTTGTTTGAATGTGTGATCTTGCGAATACACTTTGTGCAGTAATAACCAGAAATATATGTACCTACTGCCTATAATGTTATAGTATCATTTCGCTCTGTCTGCGTTCTTTTTCCTAATTTAATTTCTTTGTATGAGACAAAGGCATCTGTACCTACTAGCACAGATAATATAATATAATGCTACTAGTATAAGTACTTAGACTAATATATTCTTTAATACTGCGAATCAGAGCAAAATTTGTTGCCCTTCTTTTGCCGATTTTCTTACCCTTCTCCAGGCGAGTTTCTTGCACTTCTTTTCGAAAGTGTGGTAATCGAATGGGCGAATTTCTCGAAGTGTGCATTAACTTCACCTATTTTGGATAAAAATATTTTGACTTTGACTTTAATCTGTGACTATGTGTATTCACGTAATCGGAAACGATAAATCTATTCTACGGAATCTCTTTCTATTACCGATTGCCATATTATTAGTTTTTTTCATTAAATCAATAGATTGGTAATATTATACTTAGAACTATTTGTTTGTAAGTTTGTTATTACTGAACATATACATATAGCATCACGCCTTTTTCCCCGAAGGGGTAGACAGAGGTGTGCAAACACACCCACATCTCGCCAGCTATGTTAGGTCCCATGTAATAGGGGGCGAGCCTATTGCCATTTACCGGGCACAAGTTCCAGATTCTGGGATAATTATCTGGGTAAAATTCTAAAGAGAATTATACATTATCCACCAGACCCGGGAATCGAACCCGAGACCTCGAGTGTGGCAGTCCGTACATAGTACCATTGTGCCACCGAGGCAGTCACTACTAGTTATTACTGAACCGATTTCGATTTTGAAAATCTATATATTTAATACGACAATTGGTCTGTCTGTCCGTCTGTTGCGTTTTTAAATTATAATTAATAATACATACATTTGCATGAAATATTAAAATATTCGTAGAGGTTAAGGGAAGGTTTTATTCTTTTTTTCTTTTTTTTTGACGCGATATAAAGTTCGCCGGGATAACTAGTTCTTTTAGTTACCATCAATAGAAATACAATTAACTAGCGGTCACCCGCGGCATTGTCCGCGTGGAATAGTTTTCTAATTTCCAATTACCTGAAAAGTTGCATTAAATTACTCTTTAAAACATCAGCTATCAGGCATCCCGTTAAAAAAATCCAAAGGTAAAATAAAATAAAAAATTCGGCCTAGTCGTTATAGAGATTAACCGCAGCTAATTTTTTTAGCAAAATTGTCCTCAATGGGCTCGAAATGACGCCGTGCTCGCTCGGTCAATAAAAATAGGTGTCTTATAATGAGCACTCTGTCTTGTCAGTCTTGTATTGATCACGCTTGACACGGGCACTAGTGTATAGTATTCTTATATCTGTGACACGGTTATGGTTGCGGCTATCAGCTACTACAAATTAACTTCATGCAGTACGTAGTTATTAACATAGTTCTAACCTAACCAGGTTCTAACAAGTTAGCCTAAACCTATATAAGTATGTGACAGTATCGCCAGTGTCGTGTGTCGTAACTGAGTCGCATTTCAATACGCAGTTTCCTGAGGTACCTGGTACGATGTTCCGGTTGCGACACGACGTTGCGTACAGGTACCAGCGACACGTGACGATTAGTCGCACGCGCTTCGGTAATCAGAAGAATATGATGACATATCTACTCATATTATGATGTTGGTGATTTTAATGTGACCTTCTAAATTTATTGCAGAGGAATATTATAAGTCCACTGTTCGTTTGTGCCGGCTAATCTCTGAAATGGTTGGAAAATTAAATAAAAATTAAAAATATGTTTTTTCAAGTGGGTTACAAGGTAACACTTTTGAAAGTCAGTCAGTTATAAAGGTTACAATTAAAGTCTAAATTGCTTCTAAACTTACATTTACTGCCAGATTCGCAAACAATAGGTAGAGCCTAATAGAAAGAACCTAAGCTGGACCTAGTCTGGACTGATTTTAACGAGATTTTTCACTGGAATACATTCACTGGAATACAGTTTGAATTAAAGATTATAAACAATACTAACATACATACTTACCTTGATAAGCTGCAAGACATTACAAGACATGTTAAATATATACAAGGAACAGGAAAATTAAATTTAAAAAAACCTAAACAAACTACAATCTATACTGTCTAAAACTAAAAACTAAAATAAATATGTAAAGCAGGGAGACTTAGGCAGAGTGCCCAAAACACAGGCAGCATTCCCGCGCTGAATTGCCAATGAGAGTCTTTGCGCGAGAAAGCTGCCTGCGCGGGGATCCCCAGATCTCTTCCCTCAAACTCTTGCTGATTTCCGTATATAATAATAATACTTGGCCATAGTGCAGATAATAATGCAAGTACAGAGTTCACAATCGACTGGTACTGATGGAGAGAGGCAATCGCGCGCCCTTCAACTGGGTCCGGCTGCCAGTTCCGGTAACTGTGGGTTAAGTGAACTACGAAAAAGTGGATAAGGCACTATAATTATATTTTTTTAGGGTCGGGAACCCTATTACTGAGATTCGCTGTCCGTCCGTCCGTCTGTCTTGACATGTTTATCATAAACCGCGATAGTTAGAAAGTTGAAATTTTTACAGATGATGTATTTCTGTTGCCTATACAACGAATACGAAAAAACAGAATATAATAAATATTTAAAGGCGCTCCCATACAACAAACGTTCGTTGGGTTGACCCAAATAATTTGTTATTTAATTTCACACTATTAATTTCTGCCGGTGCTCTGGGGCTATCCTTACGAGGATAAACCCGGAACACTCTGCAATAAACGATAGGGATTTATTTTACTTGCTAATATTTTAAAAGGTGAGTACTCACCTTTTAGTCTTCTACAATATCACAGAGACTATCATAAGGAACATAACAATAAGAAGTTTAGTTTTACGGTTTTTTTTGTTTAACTTTTGTCTTTACATTTATTCCTAACTTATTTTCTCATATATTTAATTATATCTATAATTAGCCTATTCAGTTTACTGACATTATGTTAACTTTCTATTCGAGGTTAAAATTTGACGTATATTTTTAGTTTTATCTATTCGCTTATTTTCTTACTCTTATCTATTTACACTTTCCTTTCTTATACATATTTGTGTGCTATTTTTGATTGCCCATACTTAATATTTATTACAATTTCACTAAAATGAGTTATTGTTTTACGTTTACCTTGTAGTAGGTACATCTTAGCGTCATTTGTCTTCATTGCCATTGGCAAAATTGATAATTGCAAAACAGTACCTATATTTTTGTGTGCACAGACTTAATTTAAATGCAATGCTCTTTGTTATGTTCTACCGACGTCCAAAAAGGAGGAGGTTTCAACTGTATGTTTTTTTTAATCATTGTTACTTAATATTTTGGACTGGGTGAACAGATATAATACACTGTTTTACCTTTACGTGCAACATCATTCTTGCGTAGTCAAAATAATAAACTTGAGATGTATTGAAGGTTAAAATGATTCACTATAATTTGTAAAGTGGATTTGACAATTACCTATTTAACTATACTTACACATGTTTCTATACTACGACATTATTTTGGGCACTATTTCTATTTGAAACTCCTATTGTGTGTAAACTGGCACATCCATCTTTTTGCTTCACAGATTTCTTAGATCTTGGTAATAGTATGCAACAACGAGAAATAAATAAAACTTGGTACACTTATTAAGATATTAAAATGCAAAATACAGATACCAAGTCAGGTGCCATAAATCACGAACATACAACGTGCCGTTACAGGAAGCGATGAAAATATCTATTTAATTAGTTGCACGATTGTTTTGTGTACAGTAGTGACAATTACTTACGATGTTAAAACAAGATAAATTTATTAATGGAATGGGAATTCTGCCGCCATGATGGACACCCTACCGCAGAGCCCAAACTACTTACACTTTTTTTAAATAAGTTTTATTTTACTTAGTACATAGGGATTAATTTACTTTTTATTGTAGTCTTTAGATTATTCATCATCATTCACCGAGCCTTTTCCCAACTCACTTGTCGGCTTTCTATATAGTCTAACTGCGATTCGGCTGAACTTCTACATTTTCCGTGAAGCGACTGTGCTTTTTAGATTATTATGAATGTAAATATTTATTGTATGTGTGTTTAGAGGATTAAACATATTATGTTAATTATTAAATAGACAAATACGTGTATAGGTTCAGCAAAAAAAATGTAAATGTTGAAAACGTTAAGAATGCGAAATTTTTCTGAATTGAAAACTTAGCAGCAAATTTTGAAAGAAGTGTATGTGCGTTTGTGTGCGTGCGTGTGTATGCGCGCGTATGTTTGTGTGTGTTTCATTAACGTAAAGATGTAGATTGATAGAGATGAGAGAAAATTCGCCAAGATATGCGTCTAATTGGTGTCCAAGTAATGTCCTGTATAATATGAACAATTTAGTTCAACTTAGTTTCAAACTCCATTTATAGATAATTACTAATAAGTCTAATAACCACATACCGCAATAATGATGCTTTAAACCTATTCAATTACAGTGTTTAGCCGGTTCCCAAGGTATTCGTGTATCTTTAAAGGTATTCTCACCACGCCATCTAGTTAATACTGTACAGGGTGTAACATTGATATGGGTCAGTTAGGAAGTCTGAAACTATAAGACTTACGAAAATCTGTATTTAGGAACCATGTCATCGATTTTAGTAAAAATAAAAACTGCATTCACAGATTTAAAAATAAACTTGTACTCAGCTCGGAATCGAACCGAGAGTTTTTGAAAAAAGAACTTACTTTTATTTAGATATCGATTGTTTAGGTCTTCAATAGTAAATATTACTAAGAAACATGATGTCTAAAATTAATAAATTGCATTGTTTTAAAATCTTTTAGTTTATTTTAGTAGGTGTTTGACAGTACTACTTACATTTATTTTTCAATACAATGTTGAACTCGTTGCTGTGCGTAAAATTGTAAAAAGCAAAGTTTAAACAGAATTTTTAGTATTTTTTTAAACAGAATGGAGCACCCTGTCATATGCACCCCTCGATTTACAATCTTTATCATCACCTACCTGTAGACTTTTTTTTTATTTTTAAATATAAATAAAAATCTGAGTTTTTATTTTTATTAAAATCGGTGACATGGTTGCTAAGAACATATATTCGTAAGTCTTACAGTTTCAGACTTACCCTCATTGACCCATATTAATGTTACACCCTGTAGATAACTATCGGAACTAATTGATTTGTAATTACTCTGATGTGACCTTTAAAAACAACAAGACGGATTGTCTATTAAATATAATTACGTTATATTTTAATAGTATTTCTTCCTAGGTGACGGCAATAGGCTTGTAAACATAACTAGGTACTGGCTAAATGTGGGGCATAGTCTATCTTTTTTCTATGATGTCTCAGGGATATGATTACAGTTCTTATTAGATCCATCAAAAGAGCTTCAAAAAATTCTCGTCAAAAATTGACACAGCAACCGACTTCAAACTACCAAATGGTTGTCGGAATGGGACCATACTGAAATGGTCACCCAGTCCCCTGTCCGAAGATATGAAATCTAAAGACAAAGGTAAAAAGTATGCCCGATATGGAACAGTCCTTTGTAACACAGAGGAGAAAACATAATTTATTGTCTACACAGGAACAATCTCCACTATCGTCAAATAGCCCCCATGTAGGTTCACTTTCGAGTAGTCCTATTAGTCCCATTAGAGTCACAAATAATCAGTCGGACATTATATCTGCAAGTGACGCTTCATTGGCCAGTCCTGGTAATATGGATCAACCGCTTTCGAGAAGTATGGACTATACAATAACAGATTTATTGTCAATACAGGAAATGCAGGTATCACTGGACCAGCTATGACTAGAGCTAAGTAGTTCACAGAATGAACTAGAAACTATTATTATGGAAAACAATGAACTCCGGGTACAGGTTGATAGGTTACATAAGGATAATAAAACCCTGAAAAAAATGTTAACAGAAACGGCGAGCACTAGCGCAACAAAGACGCGTAGATGTTCCCTGCAACAAGCTAAGCCACCTTAGCTTGTTGCAGGGAACATCTACGCGTCTGCAAACCTTCCAGGCGCTGTACCTTGAACCCTGTTGAGGCAGACCCCGGTGAGAGGGTAACATTAATGCAGGAGTCTATTATGGACCTGGAACAACAGCTCAACGAAGCCAAGAAGGAGATAGATAGCCTAAACCAGCAAATCAGTACGCTGCAAAAATCAATTACAGTAACCAACGCATACGACAAAAATTGTCAGTCGTCGGGCAACATAGCGGAAAACAGGGCGACACCTCTACCAAACCAGGTCAAAACTAAAGTATGTATCCTAACTAATGTTAGTTCTTATGGCACGCAGAGAATGATTGAAGATGCTTTCGGATGTCATTTTGACTACTGTCGTTATGTACTAACGAATTGTACCGTAAAGCAACTCCTGAAAGATATTGACAGCAAGATAAAACACTTCAACATGAACGACTACTGCATAATTATGTTAGGTGGTAATATAATTAAATATGAGGACAGTGGGGAGGTAGTGTTAGCTATAAGGGAATCTCTAAAGCATGTAAACTATACAAATATTGTGGTATGTTCTCCAACTTATGTATGTGGGATGCCTATTTACAATTACAAAGTTGAATTATTTAGTTGTAACCTACATGCAGAGCTACGAAACTCAGCCTATGCATATTATTTCGATTCAAACAGTTACTTATCTTATGACATGTTCTCGTACAATACAGGTATAATAAATAGAAATGGATTGAGAACGATATATAAAGTAATTGTGGACAATATAAAAATTGATAAATGTAAATATTCAACTTTTCAGGTAACACAAAGTCTTAACTCTTCGCAGTTTTTTCTTGGGTAGAATCAATAGTGGTCAGAGATCCGTAAATAATGTTAAAAATTTGGAAATGCCTAATCCGCGAAATAAAGTAACTGCAAAGAAATGTATATTTTTCTACCAAAACGTGCGAGGTTTACGTTCTAAAACCACCGTTTTCTACAATAATGTGCTCGCTAATTCTTATGATATTGTAACCCTCACGGAAACATTTCTAAATAGTTCAATACATAATGCTGAACTTTTCCGCCGGGCTATATGGTGTTTCGAAAAGACAGAGCCGGTGATACCGGATATGGTGGTTTATTGTTAGCTGTTAGACTGTTACGTGGTAAAACGTATAACAGAAGTAGATGGACTAACAGAGGATAAGGAATTACTATTCGCGATTGTATCAGGGAGGAGTGTTAGGTTGTTTGTGTGCATTGTGTACCTACCTCCTAGCTATACTGTAAACCGATATCTTGATGCTCTCACCTGTATGGAGAATGCCATCAATGCATACTCCGATTATAAGTTTGTAGTTATAGGTGATTTTAATCTTAACTCATGTACTAAACCTACGAAAACGCGATTTGACTTGTTTCTGGAATTCTGTAAACTACGACCTTGTTATAATATCTATGATGATGTTGCAAGTAGTTACCACCTAGACCTGATGCTGACGACCGATGATCCCAAAAATTTTCACGTAATATACGATACTGAACCCCTCGTGCCATTGGACACAACAGCCGATCACCCAGCTCTTGAAATATATTTGACTGTGATTGGAAACAGCTCAAAATCAACTGTTCCTCCTCCTTCGCGAAGCAATGGCACCGCTTACCTTAACCCTGAGTGGAATTTTCGAAAGGCTGATTTCCATGCCCTGTATTCAGAAGTCGCAGATATTGAATGGAGCGATCTTCTGTTAGAGACTGATGTTGATACAGCTGTAGATAGTCTATACAAAAAACTGAGTAGTGCCATCAATTGCCATGTCCCAATAAAAAGTATTGCACATTGCCAAAACAAATATGTATATCCAACATGGTACACTGGAGAAATTAAATATTTTATAAAGCAAAAACATTTTCACCTTAAGATGTTTAAAAAAGAGGGCAAGGATTTTAATAGAGAGCTTTTTAGGTATTATAGGACTAAGGTTAAGGAGCTGATAGCTGTAGCTTCCCAGAATCATCTGACGACTATAGGAAACAAAATAACTAGTGACCCTGCAACCTTCTGGGAAAATGTTAAAAGTAAGAGGACGGATAGACAGCAAATCAAAGAATTCTCGTACGAGAATAGAGCCATTTGTGGACAGGAAGCTGCTGACACTTTTGCTCACTATTTTGGTTCTGTCTTCCACAAAAACAGTCCACAATTAAACCCTCACAACGCTGGACATCCCTCTTTTTCTTATGAGCATCAAATTAGCATCCCTTGTATAAAATGTACAGACCTAAAAAATGCAACGCGACGGCTGAAAACCACATCCGCGTATGGACCGGATAACATACCGCCTTACTTGGTTAAGGATTGTATGTCTGCTCTTGAGGAACCGCGCCTGTACTTGTTCAATATTTCTCTTCAACAGTGTTCCTATCCCACCAGGTGGAAGGTTTCACGGGTTACACCGGTTCCCAAGGGCGGAGCGTCAGCGGATTTTACTAACTATAGACCAATTGCAATTCTATCGGTATTTGGCAAAATTTTCGAGTCAATTCTTAATTACCATATTCTAAACCAAGTTAATCATCTCCTGAACGACGCTTAATACGGCTTCCGCCCCGCGCAATCCACTTTGACTAACCATATTGGGTTTCTAGATTATGTAAAAACTAATGTAACTTCGGGTTGTCAGGTTAATGCGGCATATTTTGACTTTGCAAAAGCTTTCGATCGTGTAGATAACGATGTCCTTCTTGACAAGCTTTCGTCTCTGGGTTTTGATCGGCAGCTCTTGAGACTTATGGCGGATTACCTTCAAGATCGGAGGCAATATGTTAAGCTGGGCAACTATATGTCACGTGATTATTATACACGTTCCGGTATAAGTCAGGGTAGCACCCTAGGGCCAACCCTGTTTCTTATCATGGTAAATGACCTACCAACAGTTGTGTCTAGTTCAAAATGTCTCATGTTTGCTGATGATCTCAAACTATTCACTTCGGTAAGGAATGATGATGATTGCAGGGCGCTACAGAGCGACATTGATGCAGTTCTGGAGTGGAGCATTGTTAACAAGTTGTCGTTGAACACGTCGAAATGCAAAACAATCACTTTTACTAGATCGCATTCGCCAATAGTGGAAACATATACACTAGATGGAGAGGTGCTGGAGCGGGTCACTTCAATACGTGATCTTGGGCTGACACTTGACACTGAGCTGCACTTTCGCGACCACATCATAAATACGTGCAAGGCGGCAACCAAATCACTAGGTTTTGTAATTAGAACAGCTTCTCAATTTGATAACATTCATGTAGTTAGGCTCCTCTATAACGAGTATATCGTTATTGTCTGGGCTCCTCAGGAGAAGCTGTATACGCTGATGTTGGAGAGAGTACAGAAAAGATTCGCACGCTACCTTTACAAGCGCGAATATGGATATTATCCTTTTCTTTACCCCTCCCTGTTTGTCTCTGGGATGGTCGGTCTGGAGACTCTGGAGCTGAGGCGAAATTTCACGCATATTATGCATTATTTTCTTCTATTATCCAACAAGGTAGACAACCCATCTGTCAACGAGTGCATCTGTTTTTTTGTGCCGGACAGGTATGTGCGTGCTACTGGACGTAGGCAGCATCGTCTGCTGACTACTCCATCATCGTGGCGCTTGCCTCAGTCGGCCAGTAGTCCTACCGCGAAAGCTATCGTATTGCTGAACAGGCTACTGTACACAAATTCCGATGTGGACTTATTTTTCGATAGCATGGGGCGGATGGCAATTAATGTTACCCATTTCTTAAATGCAACCATGACTTTCCCATCAACAGTGCAACAGTAGAAGCGAATAATATTTAGTATACCTCGTAGCATAATTTTTTTATTTTTTTTTATTGTGTCAAATGAATAAGAATTTTGACATTAATCTATAAACATACATAAAATATCTTTTGACATTGTGTACCTCGTAGCATTAATTTATTTTTATTGTGACAAATGAATAATAGTTTTGACATAAATCTATATACATACCTCTTATTCATTGACATTATGTAATTCTTAAATTATTATTATTATTGTTGAAAAGGCTTGACATTTTATTGAAATAGTAGATAAGTTAAATATCTTTGGACATTGTGTAACTAAATAGTTTTGGATTATCTAAATGTATTGGTAAATGGTATGGAATTGTACGGAATCGAATGAAATTGACATTGTAATTTTGTCTAGTTAGTAAGATCATTGTTAAAATTAGTATAACATGCAAGCGATTTGGTAGCCACTGTAAGCTTGTATTGTTTCCTTAAATAATAATAAATAAATAAATGCAGTTGAATTGAGAACATCCTCGTTTTTTGGAAGCCTGTTGAAAATAATTTATTATGAAACTACAACAACTACTTCTCCTAAGCAAAACTGTCCAATCCATATTGTTCGGGAAATTAAACAATATCTACGATTTTGGGGTTTGTACAATTGTATCAACTTATTTCTATTAATTTTGAATCATAAAACGATTTGCTAATAGGTACTGCCCATAGAAAACTGCCACAGATTCCTTAAAACAATGCCTTCAATAATTATAACTAGTTATCCCGACGAACTTTGTATCGCCTCAAATAAAAAAAAAAATTTAATATTTCATGCAAATGTATGTTAACTGAAAAACGCGACGGACAGACAGACACACAGACAAATTGTCGTATTAATATATAGATATTATAAAATAGATCACCTAAGCTCAATTGTTTAAAAAAAAATACAAATCCGACTTAACCATCTTTTGTTGGAAGCCCTCAAATGAAATTAACAAAATGACCAAATGGACCCTGCAATGCCAATTTAATTGACCGGCAGACATAATACGGTTAAATAAATCAATAATCAATTACTTTTTGCGGTAGTTCAATTATAATAATAGTATACACCACTGCCGCCTTTTACAGAATGACGTTGAATCCAGAACTGCATAAACATCAAATGTCAAAGACCTTTTGAACCCGGTGTTGTATGGTTATAATGTCAACTACCAAGGCTGACACGCCCGCAAATGTTATATGACAATAAAACCTATTCATGCGCGGATCCACCGTGGATCCAATCCGGTGGGCAGTATGGGCATGCCCACCACCTTCATTAAGAAAATGATGTCACACTTTCACGGTATTGAGATTAATGCTGGATTTGGAAAAAGAAAAAAAAGAATCGTGCGTTTGGAACGCACCAAATGTTATTAGACGCGTCGTAATGCATTATATTGATCACAACCGTTTTCATATTCCGACTCACACTTGACCAATTTCGACTGGACAACCTTTTTTTAAGGCCTGGATCCGCGCCTGAACCTATTCATTGTCGAATAAAGTGAACCTACATACTCTTCCATCTAGATATAAAGTTCAACGGGTACCTACTCGTATTTGGGGACTTACCAAGATTTGTTCTTAGGAACTATATTTTAGTAAAAATAAAAACTGCATACCAAGATTTAGCGCCGAAGAGGCCCCGCGCTCCTCGCTCCACCGCCGTCGTCCTGACGGTGACGACAGTAGGTGTGGAGAAGGGGGTGGGGTACGCCGACGTACTGAGGACTGTGAAGTCCTCAGTCAACCTCTCGGCCCTCGATATACAGGGGGGGCTTCGGTGCAAGACGACACGCACCGGGGCTCGCCTCCTCGAGGTCTCCGGCGCCTCCAGCGGCCCTAAAGCTGACGCCCTAGCGGCTCAGCTTAGGGTCGCGCTGGACGAAGAAGCCGTCCGCGTCACCAGACCCACCAAATGCGCCGCATTGCGCATCACGGGTCTGGATGACGCGGCCACGACGGAGGAAGTTGTCTCCGCCGTCGTGGAGGCGGGCGGCTGCCCCCGTGACCAGGTGAAGGCTGGAGATATCTCCTTCGGCTCCACTGGTCACGGGATGACAGTCGTCCAGTGCCCCGTCGCGGCGGCACTGAAAGTGGCGGACGGACGAAGCCTCCTCGTAGGGGGGCTTCCTAAAGGCGCAGGTGCACCTCCTTCGTGCCCGGGAAACCAGATGTTTCCGGTGCATGGTGGTGGGGCACGTCGGAGTGCAGTGTACAGCGGAAGTCACCGTGGGCGATCGGTGCTTCCGCTGCAGCCGGCCCGGTCACAAGGCAAGTGCCTGTGACGCCCCGCCTCGCTGCTTTAGATGCGAGGCGGAGGGCAAGACCGCGGATCACCGGGTCGGCAGCACAACCTGCGCCGCCTCGAAGCCAAAACCTCGTCCGTCCGCTGAGAGGGGTGGGGGTGCCGCCCTTGCGCGGCCAGTTGCTTCGCGGCGGGATGCGGTTATGGACGTCAATTAATGTCTGACGCCCGTATCCGTATCCTGCAAGTGAATTTGAACCACTGCCGTGCTGCTCAGGATCTTCTGTACCAGAGCATCCGGCAGTGGTCCATAAACTTGGCCGTGGTCGCCGAGCCGTACTACGTCCACCCGGGAAGCCCGGTGGACGAGGACGGCTCGGCCTGTTGTATCTTTGGGGGGTCCGCCGCAGACAACTCGCGCCTTGCGATCATTGCAAGGGGCCGCGGGTGTGTTATGGCGGACTATGATGGGTTGGCAGTCGTGGCCACCTACATCTCGCCGAACATTGACGAGTCTCAGTTTGAGCTATGGCTCACTGAGCTCGACGTCGTCTTCGCTGCGTGCCGTCCTCGCCCTGTCCTGCTCCTGGGAGACTTCAACGCCTGGAGTGAGGCGTGGGGCTCCCGGGAAACCAGGGACAAGGGGAGGCTTCTTGAGGACTGGACCAGAACACGTGGTCTGGAGGTCCTCAACCGGAGGAATGTCGCCACCTTTTGGCGGCGGGGGGGGGGAATCGATCGTGGACGTAACGTTCGCATCCCCTGACCTCGCCGCCCGTATTACAGGCTGGCGCGTGGAGGAGGGTGAGGAGACGCACTCGGATCATCGGTACATCCGGTTCGATGTCGTCCCCCCACCTGACCTCCCACAGCCGGTGGCAAATCCCCCGGATCCGCGTTGGGCACTTCACCATCTGGATCGGGAGGCTCTCCTGGAGGCATCCATCGTGCAGGCCTGGATTCCGGCGCCGGACCGGCCTGCCGATGTGGATGCCGAGGCGGAGTGGTTCAGGAGAGCCATGTCACAAATCTGTGATCCGACGATGCCTAGGGTTACACCCAGACCGGCCAGGAAGCAGGTGTACTGGTGGTCGCCGGAGATTGCAGAGCTGCGCGCAGCATGCATCTCCGCCCGCCGCCGGTACACCAGGTTTCGCCGGAGGCGTCGCCGCCCAGACGACGCGGCAGCCCGAGAGGCGGAGCTTTTTCAGGCATACAGGGAGGCTAAAGGTAATCTCCAGGAGACGATAAAGCGGGCCAAGACGGCGGCCCGCGAGGAGCTCCTGGAGACCATGCAGCAGAACCCATGGGGGCACCCGTACCTACAGGTCAGGGAGAAACTCCGACCTAGGGCGCCCCCACTGACCCAGAGTCTCCAGCCGCAGCAGCTGGAGCGGGTCATGGGCTCCCTGTTTCCGACGAGCGCGGAGGAGCACGTCCCTCCGCGCATGGCTCCGTCTCTGCCCGACGCGGATAGCACCAGCGAAGACGACGTACCCGAAGTCAGGGTGGGGGAGCTAGGTGCGGCAGTACTCCGGCTTAAACGCCGGAAAATCACTGCCCCCGGACCCGACGGCATTCCTGGCCGTGCATGGGTCCTGGCCCTCGAAGAACTCGGGCCTCGACTGATGGGGCTCTTTAGCGCATGCCTCGAAAGGGGCCAGTTTCCCAAGGTGTGGAGGACGGGGAAACTGGTCCTGATCCGTAAGGCGGGGCGGCCGGTGGACTCACCGTCCGGATACCGGCCGATCGTGTTGCTCGACGAGGTGTGTAAGCTCTTTGAGCGAATTATCGCGGAACGCCTCGTCGAGCATCTCACGAGTGTGGGGCCAGACCTGGCGGATAACCAGTTCGGTTTCCGTCGGGGACGCTCCACCGTGAGCGCGATCATGCGCGTGAAGAGCCTGACGGAGGAAGCAGTCTCGCAGGGCAAGGTGGTGGTGGCGGTGTCTCTTGACATCGCCAACGCGTTCAACACCTTGCCATGGAGCTGCGTTAGGGAGGCGCTCGTGTATCACGAAATGCCTCTCTACCTCCGTCGTATTGTCGGGGCCTATCTCTCGGAGAGGGCCATAGCTTTCCCCAGCTGGCTCGGGCCAGCTCGGCGAGATGTGTCGTGCGGTGTTCCGCAGGGGTCGGTCCTGGGGCCGCTTCTGTGGAACATCGGCTACGACTGGGTGCTGCGGGGTGCGTTGCCTAGGGGTGTCGGCGTAACGTGCTACGCTGACGATACCCTCGTCACGGCGCGGGGTGCAACGTACCAGGAGGCAGCACTCAAGGTCACGACGGGTGTTGCTCGAGTCGTGGGTCGGATACGGCAGCTGGGACTGGAGGTGGCCTTGCACAAGTCCGAGGTTCTGTGTTTTCACAGACCTCGGAACGGTCCACCAGAAGGTTCCAGCATAAATGTGGGAGGCGTTAGCATCGGCATCAAGCCCTCGATGAAGTACCTAGGGATCGTACTTGATAGCCGATGGAACTTCGGACCACATTTCCGAAGTTTGGTCCCCAAGGTGACGCAGGCATCGGTCGCGCTTTCGCGACTGATGCCCAACCTAAAGGGACCCAACGCCTCCTGCAGGAGACTGTACCTGGGGATCGTGCGGAGTATGGCCCTATACGGGGCTCCCGTATGGGCGGATAGGTTGGCGGTCAAGGGGAACGTGACTCTGTTAAACAGACCACTTAGAACCTTGGCCGTCAGAACCGTACGGGGGGGTACCGCACGATCTCCGGAGAGGCTGCATGTCTCCTAGCCGGGACCCCTCCATGGGACCTGGAAGCGAGAGCCCTTGCGTCATTGTTCCAATGGCGCAAGGAGGCGCTGGAGCGGGACCACAGGCCTGCGTCTCGAGAAATCGAGGACCAGCGGTCCCAACTCCGCCTGGATCTCATGGAGTCATGGAGGGTGCGAGTTGAGCAACCCAAGGGGGGTGCCATCTTCATCGCGGCGGTGAGACCGATCATGGACGATTGGCTGCAGAGGCAGCATGGTGACCTCACGTACCGTGCGACGCAGATGGTTGCCGGGCATGGATGCTTCGGTAGCTATCTGTTTCGCATGCATCGTGAGGTCACACCCCGGTGTCAACACTGCGAGGTTTCCGACGACGACACCGCACTCCACACGTTGGTGGAGGGCTCAGCGTGGGCGAGTCAGCGCCGGGACCTCGTAGTGGGTCTGGGCGTGGATACCCTCTCGCTGGGGACCATGCTTCAAGCCATGGTATCCAGCGGGAGTAGGTGGAACGCGGCCGTGTCCTTCTGCGAGCAAGTCATGCTCGCGAAGGAGGCGGCCGGGAGGGAGAGGGAGCGTACCCTCCCCGCCGAGTTCCGTAGCCGACGGCCAGGCCGCCCCAGACTACGCGACTACGCCCAAGACTATAGTCCTCCATGATCGGGGCCTGAGGACGGCGGGATCGCCACCCACCGTCCTTACAGAAGCAGGCTAGAAGGGTTGCGTGCTGCGGGGCCTTTGCCCCATAGCACGCAACCAGATTCACTCACTGACGCGGGATAAAACCCGACCCCAATGACGCGGGATTCTCGTCCCGACCAAACACCCGCAGAGACCACAGGGGTGGTCAAAGTCCGCCGGGCGCCACTGGACATACCCTCTGCTAGTAACCAGGGACGCCCGGCAACGGACATTAGAGCGGCCGCGGCCTTGGGCCGCGGAAATAAAAAAAAAAAAAAAAAAAAAAAAAATACCAAGATTTAATTTTTTTTTTATGTTAAAAATTTTAAAATAAAAGTCTACAGCTAGATGATAATGATGATTGTAAACCGAGAGGTGCATGTAACAGGATGCTCCATCCTAATTAAAAAATTATTTTACAATTTTACTCATAGAAACGAGTTATACGTTGTATAGAAAAAAAATGTAGTATTGTCGAACACCTACTAGAATAAACTAAAAGATATGAATACAATACATTTTATTAATTTTAGACATCATGTTTCATATTAATACATATTTACTATATTTAATATTTATATAATATTATTAAATAAATAAGAATTACAATATACAAAATATACATAATTTTAGACTAAAAATATTTACATTACAAAATATCGTTTAAAAAATCCTCCTCGTCATTGCCGACTGGGAAGGTTCCCAGAATGCTGGCTGTGTTGCCACGTTGAATGCCGATACTTATTCTTTGGGCCAGAAAATAGCCAGTCTTCTGGTCCTGAGAAGCATCGATTAGGCGTTTAGCAATGTCTCTATAAAGGCGGCGAGCACTCGGACCCCATGACCCCAGTGTCTCAACCCCAAACGGCTGAAATATGTAATCACCTGCTAGGTTAGCATATTTACGCCGTTTTAGGCCCTTCGCTGCGTTAAGCGGGTGCCCGTCGCGGGTGCTCGACGCGGATGTCCGCGCCGTGCGCCCGCCTGCCCAGCGCGGGCAGGCGGGCGCACGGCGCACTATCGCAGCGACGGGTCCCGTCTATCGCAGCGACGGCGACGCTAGTATAATTTTGATCGCGCGGGTGTACAGTCGAAATGGATTATTTATTGATATATTACTTAACCAAAAGACGACGAACGTGAACAAAGGCATCAGCCAATCGGCCCATGTGTCACGTCTAGATTGTTGTGTGGAGAATTGGTAACCAACTTATTTCAAAGACTGTACCAGCACGGCGCGTGCGACACGGATAACGGAGCGGCGCTCAATGATTTTGTAGAAACAGACCAGCTTGCGTGCTCCGTCGTGCGTACACACGACGCGTGTCCCGTCACACGCGACGCAGGGCCCGCTACCCACGTCGCGTGCGACGGCTATCCGCGTCACGCAGCGCTGCTCTTGAAATTACATGATTCAAGCACTTGGAGCGGACACCCGCGACGGGAACCCGCTTAACGCAGCGAAGGGCCTAAGGCCTTCAGCCGATGCAGCAGCAACGCCGGCACATCCGGATGTGCTTGGAAGGTGTGAAGGTGCTAAGGTGTCAACGCATGTAGCGTCCCACACCAAAGGCCTTCCCATCTTCCACGGTAGCAACGACATACCGTCCGGCCTCTTTCCATCGCTTCGTGCTAAACCATTTGGTTCACGTACGGCCGGAAGACCTGCGGTGGAAATAGCCCTACGAATTATGTCGTTTAGAATAGCGTGCCGAGGTATACGACCTGCGCTTGTGCTACAAGAAAGGCCATGGTGTCCCAGATTATCGACTGCCACTCGTGCACTCATAGGTGCAATGATCCGGGGATACACAAGGTGTACCCAGCCGAAGGCAAGTGGCAATGCGGAAGGTTGTGTCGTCCAACATTGTACCGATGTTGGGCGATGGGAGCGCTTGGATCCATTACCCTGACTCCCATTCTCCAACAGCTAGTAGGCGTGCACGCTCTGAAATATTGACAGAAGTGTCAATTATTGTATTAATTTTCAATTTACAGAGCGGCCAATCCCGCAGTCGCTGTGACCCTAGGCGTGAGGTCAGGTCAGTGTCGGGGCAAGACATCCTCCAAGCATTCATGGCATCGGTCTTGCATCGCACCTCGGAATCAATCAGTGTATTTGACAAAAATTTCCTGAATTCATATTTACTACTGAAGACCTACACAATCGATATCTAAATAAAAATACCTAGTGTAAGTTTTTTTAACAAAAGTAAATTTCTTATATATAGGTTTAGGGCACTGTTCCATTATGTGTCACTTGCAACTTGTATACAACTTGTGACGTCATATTAGCGTAATTAAATTACGCCTTTACACTAGTTTTAGTTTTATTACTAGGAGCCCACGAGAAACATAAAATCGCACAGTAAATTCTTCAAATCTTATTAATATTCGTCCCAGTTCTAAGAAGCCTTATCTACATCACCCCATTCATTATCACCTCTGTTTCTAGTTACAGTTCCTTACGTTAATTTGCTCGAAATACGTTTTCGTATTCCCCGTACATTTCACACCAGAGCGCCCCTAGCTTTAGCGTCAGGGAACTGTGCGAAATGTATGGAAGAATACGAAAACGTATTTCGAGTAAATTAATGTAAGGAACTGGTACTACACACTCTGCTCTCGGTACCTACACACACACGAACAAATATTTCCAAAACGACATACGGCAGCAGGCAGTAGCAGTGGGCTCTTTACCTGCGTTTACCAAGCGACTCTTACAATATGCATCCAGAGACTCTTTATGGATAGTTTTTGGGTGTGTGTGTGAAGAGGGAAAGGTTACTTAGAAGATGTTGTTGTCGGTTGTCAGAGCATTAAGTATCTCCCAATATGCTAAATCAAATTGTATCATACCATATTAAAACTTAACCGGTTATTAGTAATAAACTATAACCGTTACGCCAACTATATCTAGGTAATCTACAAAATAACTGTGCCGTCAAATATACTAATAAGTTATGGTAATCGCTGTACCATTTGTGGTAATACCATATTACATAATAAACTTTTTACTATACTAGAGAAAAACGACATTTAAAACGTGTAATGATCCAGCCCCTACAGTTAGGAATCTACAGTATTGTTTTGGGTGTGTAGGTAGATTTAAAAGCAGTGAGCATATTGCCATTGACGAATAGACAATAGTACATACTTGAACCAATAATTATTCTTGAATCCGAAGCTTTATAAATTACAACGGGGTAGGTGACTCCAGAGACGCCCGGCAACGGATTTTAGAGGGGCCGCGGCATTGGGCCGCGGATTTGAAAAAAAAGGAAATAAAATTGACTGTCAAATCAAATTACCTTCTTTTTATTAAATGTCAAAACTATACGCATAGAAATTTGTACGAAAAACTCTAACTATTATGTAGCGTTAATGATTATAAATAAATAAAATAAATATTTTTGGACATTCTCACACAACGTCGTCTAGCCCAAACTAAGGTTTAAGCTTGTGCTATGGGATCTAGACAACTGACAAACATATATATTTCTAAATACATACATAATATACATAGAAAACATTTAAACTCCGAAACAAACATTTTGTGGATCACACAAATAATTTAATTCGACCCGGAATCAAACCTGGAACCTTATGGAAGGCAGTTGCATACTCCTACCACTGCGCCACCAATAAAATAAAGATAATAAGAATAAATACAAGAAACGTACATGCTGGAGTAGGTGGAACGCGGCCGTGTCCTTCTGCGAGCAAGTCATGCTCGCGAAGGAGGCGGCCGGGAGGGAGAGGGAGCGTACCCTCCCCGCCGAGTTCCGTAGTCGGCGGCCAGGCCGCCCCAGACTACGCGACTACGCCCAAGACTATCGTCCTCCATGATCGGGGCCTGAGGACGGCGGGATCGCCACCCACCGTCCTTACAGAAGCAGGCTAGAAGGGTTGCGTGCTGCGGGGCCTTTGCCCCATAGCACGCAACCAGATTCACTCACTGACGCGGGATAAAACCCGACCCCAATGACGCGGGATTCTCGTCCCGACCAAACACCCGCAGAGACCACAGGGGTGGTCAAAGTCCGCCGGGCGCCACTGGACATACCCTCTGCTAGTAACCAGGGACGCCCGGCAACGGACGTTAGAGCGGCCGCGGCCTTGGGCCGCGGAGTTAAAAAAAAAAAAAAAAAAAAAAAAAAAAGAAACGTACATGCTTTGAGATTCTTTATGTAGTAAATACATTTAAATTATTTATTTAACCTATTGCCGGAACAAAATAGTAATTTGACAGAAATAAGGGTCGCCCAAAGCTCAAATTTTGATCACATTAAAAAAACACTTTTAAACACGTCAAACTGACATAAAATAAAAACCGGTTAAAATATCTTTACGGGCTTCTTTTGCAAATAAACTTTAAATGTGTTGAAGTTCGCGTAAATTTCTTAAATAGGGGACAATGTATACGCTTAATAGGTAAGTACTTATCTTAAAACACTATTGATAACGCTTCTTACGACAACATCTAAAGAGGCTTTCACACAAGACTGTCTATATTACAATTGTTGTAACCTACGTTATGTCAAGATGAAAAAAATCAATATTTAAAATGCAACTTTTAATATATTCAGTACAAACACGGGTCAAATAATTGTAATACATGAGGAAATTTATCTACGTAAGAGATATTTTTCAAACTTACATAATGATATAAATTTTTTAATTGAATTATCGTAAGGATTCATTATTCATTAGAAAATTATTGCAAATCTATACAATAATATGCTTTATATTGATACTCCACTGCTAGCTATAATATACTCGTATCTAAATAGATGCATTTCTTTTTCATTTTTACCGCTAAGTACTTCGATAACGTAACAGACAAAAATGTCGTATTGGACGACAAAGCTACCAGTCACTTTTTGAACCCACATGATAAGGGGCCTATTGCTTATTCCGGGCCAAAGCCTCACTTGACTGTCATTTAGGTGCACAGCGTGTAGGTAAGTATGGCTTCAGTCCTAAAGATTTGCGATATATTAAGCACTTAATACCCTGCTAATATCATAGATAAAGTGATTTCTAAATATCCAGATAACCGTTGTACGGTTATAAGGTGACCGGTGATCGAACTCATGTCTAAATCCAAGTTCAACCTATGGGTTAAACTTGCATTTAGACCACGAGCGGTCCGATATCTCAATTGCTGTTCGTTACTCTCGCTAAAACTCGAGAGCGGCTGAACCGATTTGGCTAATTTTAGTCTTGAAATATTTGTGGATGTACAGGGAAGGTTTAAACGGTGAGAAAATATGGGAAATCATAACTTTTTTTATTGATTCTGAGGCGGTACGAAGTTTGCCGGGTCAGCTAGTGTATTATAATTATAAATGTATGTAAAATATTAGATATTACTTAAACTACGATGCTATTTATAGCATATCTGTTAGTATAAAACCGATACAAAACCGGTATATCGACTGTAACAGATTACGCAGTTAATAGTAACGTTAGTTGCAGTTACGCAAATGAGACAACACTAAACCGTCAGTTTTCGTACATATATGGCAAGTATGAGACAAATTGAACGGCCGGGATCACTGTGTCACTTGATATGGAGAAATTGACCATAATGTTGCGTAACGAAGTGTTACATCTGCAAAGTCCAGTTTACTGGTATGTTATAGATGGAATTTGTTCCATTTATGGTACATTTACCACGTAAAACGATTAATTAGCTGTTGACAGGAAAATTTCTTTAAAATTTTGTTATTAGTCGTTCGTTTATAGGTTGTCTGCGTTATGCATTACAAAACGCTCGACTAATCGTAATGATTGAGAATGGTAATAGGTTTAGACGAGGGGCTCGTGGTCTAGTGGTAACCGACAATGTTAACACATTGCAATGGTTAAGCAACATCGACTCAGGCCGGTCTTAGGATGGGTGACCATTTCTTAAGACATTGAGACCCCTCCGTGCTTCGGAAAGCACGTTAAGCCGTCGGTCCCGGTTGTCATACGAACATCTATGGCAGTCGTTAGGGGTAGTTGGAGCCCTAAATCAAAAATCCGACCGGTCTAACTACAGGACTTCGATATCGCCCATGGGTTGTGAAGGTCAGATAGCAGTCGCTTCACGGAAAATATCGAAGTTCAGCCGAATCGCAGTTAGACTGGAAAGCCGAAACTGAGTTGGGAAAAGGCTCGGTGAATGATGGTAATAGGTTTAGACTAGATTTTATCTTGATATTAGGAAGGATCCCGTGAGGTTAAGAAATGAGACAGCTTTGCTATTTTATCGGCCGAAAACTGAAACGTCACTCAAATATTCAGATACTCAAATGATTATGAAAAATTTAAGTTTAAATTTAAGTTTAAATTTAAGTTTAGAGTTGACACTAGTCTATTTTTTTGACCTACGACGGAAAACGCGATATCATTCTATAGCTTACGAACGGGTGGACCAAAATTGATCCGTTTTTTTTTTTGGTTCAAAACCTATGTGGTTGAGATGGTTCTTTGCTATAAATTTTGAAGATAATAGATAGCTTACTGAACGCCCGGCAATGGCCGTAAGAACGGCCGAGTTTGTGCGGACATAAAAAAAGCCGACAATTTACGATTTTGTTTTTAAATAGAATATAATTACGACGTAGAATGAAGAAAAAACACCACTGTTTGCTCCCTAGAAAAGAAAGATGTAACATTTTTTGTAAACAATTATTACATCAACAAAAGTTTCACCAAGTTTGTAAGACATTTAAGATGATATAGATAATGCAACAACTGCTCGATCTCCTCACACTTATGACCAAACTGTTATAAGTAAGAGATTATGATGACACGCGGCTTAATATTACGTATTTGTGTTTATAAATCATTGCGAACCTTGATCCAGTTGGATGGGATTGGTAATAACGGCTCATGATCTGATTATGTATGACAATTTGTTGAAATTACGATTAATTTGTTGTAATTACAATTAATTTGCTGAAATTACGATTAATTTCTTGAAATTAATTGTGCGCTGTCTGTCTTTTGGGCGTTTTATGAACTTGTTTTAAGGACACTGAGTAGAATCATAGAATTCTGGATATTATTTAGTTCAAACTTTTTAACTACCTTTAGCCATAGTGTGGCAAAGCTGCCAGTTTTCAAGAAAAAAAATCAGGCGGCGACGAGATGGAAGAATGCCGTGATGCGTGCTGTAATTGTAATTTTGGATATAGATACTTGCAGCCTATACTTACATACATACATATCATAATCATGCCTTTCCCATGAGGTAGGCAAAGACCGCAGATTTCCCCATTGCTACGATCCTGGCATACATTTTTTTATTTCCTCAATTGTCTTTAGTGTCTTCATACATGCTCGTCGGTTACATTTTAACCTGACGTTTATTCAAGACATCTAATTAACACCAAATTTGGTAGCCATACGTTATTATTATTTGCCTGGGTCACTTAGATATACATTATTCGTTTGTATATATCAAAGTATTTATCTATATTTAAGTACTGTATTCTGTGTAATAAAGTCAACTACAGAGCTTTTCTGGTGTCTGCCGTCCATTTATTCACCTCGTGGGGGATCTAACCATCACACATCAGTGTCATCAGTGCATTCCAAAAGGGTACGCAATAGTTACATTTGCTTCCAGAGTATTTTGAAATATTATTATTGTGATTTTGTAACAAATCTTCGGCTGTGGGTTTAGTTGTTCAGTTTGTCAAGCATCCCTCCTGAAAATGTACTGACGCTTGTTTAATCTAGCGTAAAATCTTTCGCTTTTGCGAAATTGTAAAAACGAAGTTACCTTATTGTAATTGCTACAAAATACATAAAAAAACGATAATCATATTGATAACTAAACCATAAAATCTTCAATGTTCGAATATTGTAAGATAAACCTACATATGTATTACATTTAAAAAGCAGGTCAAATAATTTCGCCGACCTTCAAATCGTTTTAAAGATTACCAAACATTGTGCTTCTTATGTTGACGCAATTTACTAAGTAGGCATCTCATTGGCCTTTTCCCTTCCTGTTATGTCATGAGGCCTAATTTCGCTATTTTTTAGAAAAGCGAGCTGTAGAACTTCGATATCGCCAATTGTTTGTAGAGGTCAGATAGCAGATCTCTACAAACAATTGGTGATATCGAAGTTGTGTAGTTAGACCAGTCGGATTTTATTGAGGGTTCGAACTAGCCGTAACGACTGCCAAGATGTTCGTATGGTAACCGGGACCGACGTCTTAACGTGCTCTCCGAGGCACGGAGGGGTCTCAGTGTCTTAAGAAATGGTCACCCATCGTAAGACCGGCCTGACTAGATGTTGCTTAACCTTTGCATTGTGTTAACAATGTCGGTTACACTGTGGGTCCCCCACGGTTTAACGAGATTTTCGAGAGGATGTCTTGGGGTGGACCTTTGCAATGTTGTAACCTCACCGGTTGCTACTTAGCCTCAAGCCCCAATTTACTAAGTATCAACTTATATACACTTTACCTCTTTCTGCCAAGATCTTAGTAGCTCAAGTCAACCTTACGATCAACGGACTACTCTTTAAAAGTTTGTTTGGTTATATTATTTCTGCCTCCTGTGGGCTGATTGCGTTGGCATTTGATAGGTGTACCTACGATACTAAATTTTGTTTTACTCCCTTTGATTAGTAGGTATTTTATTAAAATCTTTCCTTACAATCAGTTACCTAATCACATTATTAAGTTAGCATAATTTTACAATCTATATTGCAAAAACGATAATCTTTAATGGACTTGAACCAACGACTGTTATCTACCTTTCTGCTGTCGCTGGTTAAAGTTCAAGAAAAGTTAGCAATGCTTAGAAATAAGTTAACATAGTTCGAAACAAGAAAGCGTCATATGTATATATCAAAACATTATCTATCTGCCGAATCTGCATTTTTGCTTCTGTAGTACTACGACCGCCTTTATGCAGTCACATTGATTAGAAACGTATGCAATACTGTCAATCATAATATTTCAATACTTGCGACGTATCTGGGCCAATTTCTTCACAATATGCAAACATTTAATGGACCAGGGAAATGACCGGCGATGATTACTATCATCAGTAGAAATTGTGATGCGTAACAGTCAATTAAAACAATAAGTTACTCGAGCACGATAGAGTAACTATTTCACTCAGTTAAACTGTTACTTATCTTTGATTATTGTTTTATCCACTCAAAGGTCCAGGCTCCCATGGCTATTACAGTGTGACACGTCAGCCCCCCAAAGAAATTTGTCCGAGGGTTCGGTATAAATTTGTTTTTGGGACCCTTTGGTCCCAGGACGGCTTCGTGGCTATGTCTTCACGTTCTAAGTATTTACAGAGATCTATACACTTAAACACTAGTGGTTCTGTGAACCGTAGACTTCGGGAGCTTTGTTTAGAAAATTTATTTTTCAATTTTCTTTAGTAATAAAGAAAATTTAAACATAAATTTTCTAAACAAAGCTCCAAAATGAAAGAGTAGTCTTTCATTTTCATCCAATCCAAAAAATATCATTCACATGTTATTCATTGTAAGAAAGGAGTGTGTGTATAAAGTTTCATGAAAATCGTTTGATAAATACGGCCGCAAACATGATCTGACAGAACCTGTAGATGTAGAGATGTGTACAGACGAAAGAAATTCTCCCCAGTCTGCAAGTTGAAACGGAGCCAAGTACTATTCCCTATTTCGTGACCAGGGTATGAGAGCATGTCAGTTTCAACTTATTCAACCAGGTAAGTAGTATAACGTCGCTCAGACTGCAGAGATTTTATTAGTGTTATGTAACATTTATCCTGGCTATGGAAATTTTGGATTGAATTACAGAGTAGGTTGAATATTCTATAGTACCTACCCGGAAACGGTAACAGCTTGACATCTATTACGTGGAACCGACAAAATTACTAGCAAAGTGTGGATGCGTTATGAACCTCTGCCTACGTCTTCAGGGATATAGACGTCTTGTATGTCTGTCTGTCTATAGTAGTAGTACAATGTGCCAATCTATAAAGTTTCTATATAAGCCTTTATTGTCCTCAGATACTTCGTGAGCACCATCCTCCAGTTCCAGATCCATCGCGCCCTCTGCGAACGCACCGGTCAGTTCATCCCTGGGGACCCGTCAAGACCACTGCATAAATGTGATATCTACAGGAACCCTGAGGCTGGAAGGATACTGACGTGAGTAGTTGTTTTATTAGTTCAGACTCTCCTTTTTATTTTAAGATTCTCTGGAAGAGATCTGGAGAAAAGGCTCTTAGAACCACGATATTCTTCTCAACTTAAGGACTCTTTATAAATTGCAATTTCAGGTTCTTCGACTGTGGTCTTTCTGGGAGAATTTTCCCTGAAAATAAGTTGAAGAATTGTTTAGATCCAGCCCAGATCAGACTTTAGGCAAAACTGTCAAGATACCTTTCATTTGCAAGGCACAGTACTAAACTTAGTTTTTTAATAGATTGTCTTATTTTCTTGCTTGGACTGCAGAGATCTACTGGTATGTAACATCTGTCCTGGCTATTATCATTTTGATTTACAGAGTAGTTATGGATTTTCTATAGATCCCGGTAAGGGCAATAGGCTTGCCCCCTATTATGTGGGACTAACACAATTCCTAGCAATGCGTGGTTTTGTAATGCATATTTGAATAACACGTGTGAGGATATTATGTATGATGACTATAATGCAAGTAACGCCCCTTTTATTGTTTGAACTAATTCCTTCGTATACCAAGAGCATTATTACAATAAATATTGCGTTAATCCTTGTTCTGCCACCCATCAAATTCCAAGTACCAGTGAAAGTGAAGTAACCTACATAAAGACAGCAACTAACGTGCTTCAATAAGATTCTCACAGCGCAATCGCGAATAGCCAGTATAAAATTGATATAGATCTACATTATGTAAGTGTCCAGTCTTTGGGATAAAATGTAGGGTATGCAGAGCAGGCGCTAAAATTACGCTTTCAATAATGGGAACTATAATTTTTTTGTAGTTTTATTTATTTACAAATATTCATACTACGTCGAAAAGTAGATGTTTTGTAATTACTTTGCACGCAAACGGAAATATAAATATTCACAAAATTTTGTATGATGTTATCTGAGTATTACACATGATCATTTTGATCCTGGTAATCCCCATACCCAATTCCCGTGGGAATTGGGAATTAGAAAAATAATTGTACGTGGAATGCTTTTGTTCGTAACTTTCAATTTCAATCATCCGTTGTTGAGATTTAGGTTTTGTAAATCGAGAACATTGATTTTGACTTTAATTAGAGGTATATACTCGTAACTATGATCTTAACATTTCTTAATAAAAACACGTCATAGCTATACATCTAATTAAATAATTCCTACTAAAAATCAAAATCAAAATATCTTTATTCATGTAGGTCACAAAGTAACACTTAAGAACGTCAAAAAAAAAAAAATGCTTCTACATTTACATTTACCGCCAGATTCGCAAGACAATAGGTAGAGCCTGTGAGGAAAGAACCTGGCAAGAAAAACTCACGGCCACTCTTTTTATTCGCCAGTAAATACAATGATTCTGTTACAACAATAAAAAGAGGGCAAGGGCAGTACGTGACCATTTGTGGACCAAGTGAACTTAAAAATTATGAATCTCTGTTATTCACAAAAAAAAGTCAAATACTAGTTAAAGGTGCCACATAATCTCAAAGTAAACCGCACCTGAAACAATGGTAGCCAGAACACAACAGCAATACAACAGCAAAGGTGCCGTATTATACACTCTGGATGGCGATAGCCTATATTTATATTTCTTTTATATCGAAACTTGGCTTCTCCCAACTGAACATCGAAACGAAAACGATTGGAACTACGTAGTAACGTGAACCCAAAGGACTCTTATTCGTCATTGTAGGTGACATAATTTATCAAAACTGCTTCGCTCTTTCCGCATACTTATAGCATACATCGTGTAGCATTTTAGGTGCCTAGCACTTAGGTCTGCTGAGCTGGTTTCACAACAAGTTCGACCCATATTCAAAGGCTTCCGATACTATGTTTTGTACAATGGTAATTAGGACGGCGGCACAGTCACGACTTTACTTATCAATTAGTTGCTTTTACTTGTAATTGAAGTTTTCGTAGGAAGTTGCAATATTGTGAATACTACTCATATTTCTTTATGATTGACATAGACAATGACGTTTTTTTTAAAACAATTTTACAATATGAATCGCAAGTCCGGATTTGAACCAGTGAGCAGCTTTTTCCAAGAGGAACGTTCTGGCAACCTACCCAGACTTCTATAGTTTCTCAAAGCTTGCGATTATATCAATGTGCGACTTATGGCGTCGGTTCAGCGCCATCTACCAACAGTTAAGGAACTAACCACTATGATACGTTGTTTAATGTTGCAATTACGTCAAACACAACTAACTAGATGGTTCAAGTCTATCGTTTTTCCGATTCATATTGAAAAAATATTAGTACAACATCCTGAGAGCAACTTACAAAAGGCTTCAAAAAAAGAACGAGGTTTCTCAATTCGACCGTATATTTTTTTATTAATACATTTTTTTATTGTGCGAGACCGCGACCATGTCCATTGGCACTGTCTCTGGCACGCACCAGAAGGCATTTCCAGTGGCGCCCGGCGGACTTTGGCCACCGGTTTGGCCTCTTCAGGGGTCCCTATTAATACTTAATAACTATTAACATTCGTAGTAAATATATTCTGCTAGGAGTATTAAAAGTAACTTATGCTCTACGGACTCTAATTACACAAAACGTAACTTCTAACAAATTAAATATCTAGATCGAACTAAACTGATTCGTGTTTTAAATGCAAATGCTAGAGATACCTTAAGTGAAGGTTACATAAGTTCTATATTTTATGGAGCGGACGATAATCCTTGTAAAATAGTTTAAATGCTTCTCAGGCGAACTAACAGTCATTTAGTTATTAGGGCTGTCTCTACCTAATGTTAGTTCATTTTATTTGGCGAATAGATATTTTTGGAGGTATTTCAAAATCTGAATGGAGTCAGGTGTAACCTGGCGAAAGTCTATGATAAAATAATGGAAAATATTATGTTGAATTTCTAGATAAAAATAATAGATAACAGCTGTTCTCTTTGAAAGTCTTGATAATGCCTCGTGATTAGGTGAACCATATGTCGACGTTTATAATGTCTTCTGTTTAGCGATTATGCAATTATCTAGAAATTCAACATCATATTTTCCGGTATTTCAAAAGTCCAGTGATTTCAAAACATAACCTGCACTAAATCGCAATCATGATAAAGCAAGTGCTTATCGACTAAAACCCAGATGGGAAACCAACCTGGGCTTTCTACTACAGTTTGGTTAAATCATCACTCCCGAAGGGGCCCAGAGCGATTTCTTCCGCTTCTGGAAATGATGTACCATAGGCGGAATTAACGTTAACTCTTCCCGACAACCATTCATGATGGAAAGGATACATTATGATGGAAACAATAAAGGGGTCGTCTCCAATTTATGACATATTAGGTAAAGTAATAAATTAATCATTTCCAATTACTAGTTACAATACCAATTATGAGTTATATTGTTGTATAATTTTATACAAATTAAATATATTTTTATGAGAAAGAGTAACCATTATAATATTGCGTGGAGAAACATTCAAATATCAATAAAACACATAGCTATTATACACTTACCAAATTATTTTTAACTAGCTGATCGCCGCAGCTCCGCCCGCGTGATTTAGTTTACTCGTTTCCGGTTCCCGTGGGAACACATTACCGGGATAAAAAGCGGCCTATGTTACTCAGGGTGAATGTAGCTTTCCAATGATGAAAGAATTTTTGAAATCGGCACACTAGTTTTTGAGTTTATTCATTACAAACATACCAATCTTTATTCTTTATAATAGTAGTATATTCGTCGGATTTGTGACAACCCTGTACCCTATTATAGTTATTGTAATAATATTAAAGTGTAAATTTTGCACCAGTTTGTTTGTTTTAAGGCACTTTGCACACTTAGCAACTTTAGTAGAGACAGACATCAACTTTTTAAATGGTTAGAGGTACTTTAAAAATAGCCAATAACCAAATAGCTTGGTTTACGATTGCCGCAATTTTATGGATATCTGTGAGCAACTTTGATAGCTGCGGTGTTTCTAATCTACGTACAATGTGAAGATGGATAGGTATGAAGGAAGCAACATTTGTTTTTATTATATCTTAACTCTTTGTGATTGCCAGTTTAGGAAACCAGCAAAACGCAATCGTTACGGTGACTATGTATATGCAGATCTCTTTTGATGATTTTAAGTATAAACAGCTACACATTTTAGACTTTCTTTCTTTCTTTCTTTCTTTCCATTTATCGACAGTATAAATAGTCATATAAACAGCTAGTTCCCAGTTACTGAGGTTATCACTCCAAGGGCTTACCCGCGACGCCTGAAAAAGAATAATAACGAGACCTTTTTTGTAGCCGCTGGTATAAAAAAAGTTGCTACGTGTTCAAATCACCTAACCAAAATAAGTAGCAGAATTGCACAATGTTGTCATCACACTCGCCGGATAATTGATATTGTGGAGGATATTGCTAATCTGTTTACCAACATCCAAATTCTAAAACATTCTATTGAATGTCTTATGTAAGGTAATTTGTAGCCTGTAGTGCCGAAGTCACTAATTTGAACTCCGAGTCAAAGCAATTTTTTTAACACACACACATATCACGCCCATATCCCCGAAAGGGTAGGCAGAGGTGCATTACACACCCACAAATTGCCAGTATTTTTAGTCCCACGTAATAGGGGGCAATTCTTTAACCGACTTCCAAAAAAGGAGGAGGTTCTCAATTCTACTGTATGTTTTATTTATGTTTGTTACCTCATACCTTTGTACTGGGTGACCTGATTTTGATATTCCCGAATAGTCCCATTTCAATTTGGTCCCATACGAACTTTTCCCTATGCACCCTGTTTAAGATATTATTTAAATTATTCTTTCAAATTAACATTTAATTCAACAATGCAACCCGCATCAGCTTCAAGTGGCTGTATCCGTAAGGAGACACGCAATTGTCAGGACAATGGCTTATTTTTAAGCAACAACCAACTTTTTCAAGTTGTAATAGGATTGATATTACTTCGTATTTTAATAAATAAAAGCTTGCAAATGATATTAAACTTTAACATTTGTTATTAAGATTAAATTCACGTCATCAATAATGTCTAATAGTGACATAAATTAAGATATAAAATGTTATTCTCGTAATCTGTCGCTTTTATGTTAGACTTTTGTAGTTAATTAAAAATAATTATGATTTTATTACTTAAAGTAACAAATGTCTAATTAGCCCATAGATCAAAGAAAAACAAACAATAGTTATCCCGGAGTGTTTGGCAAATAACTAGAGGTACCTCCAATATCCACAATCTTACGAAGTTGTTTCTAAACTTAATTAAATATGTTAGGACAATTCACACTACGCCATCTAGTCTATCTATTTTGTAAATACACAGTAAATACCCAGACTTCGGTACAAACGTATGTGTCATCACACAAAGTTTGTCCGGACCGGGAATCGAACCCGAGACTCCAGCGTCGAAAGCGGATGCCGTACGCGACCACTCCACCGAGTCAGTTAAATAAAATTTAAATAAAATCAAGTCAAATGAAATTAAATACGTATAGGTGTCGGTCAAGAGCAAACGTTTTTACGAATAAATTGTAAATAAGAAAATAAATTGTAAATAAGTCATGGTCATAGTAGTCATAGCGTTAATTAGGACTAGGGCAAGGTCGACATTTGTCGATAGAAAAGAATCAACCAATGATAAGCCAGGAAATATACACCGTGAAGTTTCATTAACAAAACCGACACATTTTTTTGCAAAAATCTTAAATTTGTTAAATGAGTACTCGTGGTAGCTCACTGCCTTAAAAAATCTTCTTATTGCTATCCAGAGGAGCTCGGCAATAGACGTAAATATATATAAAATCATATAAGCATAATTAAGTCGATCGAGTAACATAAACGCAGCCTATATGATAGACCTGCTGATCAATTATTGAAGAAATAGGTCGCTACTGTACTTATAAATTATATCTATAGATAATTATTTACTTAAAAGTAAGGCTGTACTCTAATTGAAAGTGAACGCAGGTATGGCAATGTCAAAGTTAATATCGGTGGTATTAGCTGATAATAATATTATTGGAAGGTAGAATCGCTCACTAAAGTTACTCAAGACCTTATTTTTATTTAAAAAAGTTTACCGTCTTAACTTTCATTGCCGCACGCCCCGGGTAATACCAAGGGCGCCAGCGGACTGTGCCTACACTCGTCGGTTTACAAGGATTTGTTTTTTGTATTAACCGTTCATGAAAGCTTAATCCGAAGCTCTTAGGCCAGTTTTACACGGCCTTTTTTTTTTCAACGGAAAATGATCGTCGAGGGGAGGTCGCGGTACATTCAGCGCAATTTGTTCGGAGGACCTGTGTCCATTGTGTTTAAAACCGTTCAAAATAAGCCATACACCACCGGTGAATCCGATAAAAACGGTCGTAGGAGCGTATTATTCAACGGTCCGCTGTGTTACCTTTGATAATTTTGTATGAATGTTTCGAGCAGGCCTAAATTTTGCTTCGGTTTTTACGAGAATATACCGGCAGACCGACTGTGAGGCCCTTGCATGTATACCTACCCAGAGTGCTTCCTGTTACCACACTTGGTAGTACAAAGTTCTGTTTCTACTATTCTATTACGTTGAACCGACAAACTGACTGATAAAATATGGACGTTCCGTATACATCTACCTACCCCTTCATAGAAATGAACGTGTTTCTGTAATATGTGTTGTATAATATAACTACTATTACCTTACTCTGCATAATACTCCGATCAAGTAATGCAATATGTCAATTCTAAGTAGCCTAAGCCTTTACATAATTCCCTACCGTAAGACAATGCCGAACTAGGGCTCTACATGCGTTTGCGCAAGTCGGCGTACGCTTCCTACTGTCTGTATCGATACCGTAATAAGGTTTCCGGCATTTTGATATATTGAATGAGTTTTCAATAATATTTTAGTTTTAATATAATCTGATAAGTAAAATATGCTGCAGAGATTGTAGTACCATTGGTCCTCGATGTTCGAATTTAGTATTCGGGATCCTTGTGTCACTTGGGTCACGTCAATTGGGTTCCAGTTGGAAACCAGCCCCAGGTTTCGACCTGACTAATGTTCAATTGGGAACCCATTTGGTGCATTCGTGTACACACTTCTTATTAATCGCGTCTGTTGCGGTTGGGGTTTGGAAGTTAGAATGAACATGCTTCCAATCCCCAATGTGATGTCATTTATTTGTTTCTTATGTTGTGTTGTACGAGTATACCGGGTGTTACGTAAGGGTTATATCAACCCGAAGCCAGCACCAGCTGGTCAGCTGGTCGACCAGTACCCGTTTCGGTATGTCGCGACCGCCAGAGAAGAAAAAAAAGTTCATAAAAAAAAACATTATTACCGAATAAAATACACACTTGTTTAAACAACACTAGCTAAAATCTGCTGGTTCGGTCATCGACATCAAAATAGGTACAAATAATAGGTAATAATCCTTTAAGGACGCCCACACCGCCGCGACGCCCCTCGCCACCGCCAAGGGCATTGTACATACGTACCACGCGCTCATTGTCTAGTTGTAGCTACGTCAAGCCGTAGCGTTGGGACACGTTTGTTTTGATTTGAAATATCTTTTTAAATTTTTTGATGAACTTTTTTTTTCTTAATTGGTGGTCGCCATATATCGAAACGGGTTATGGTTGACCAGCTGATGATGCTGGCTTCGGGTTGATATAACCCTTTCGTAATCGTAACACCCTGTATACAGGGTGAATTTTTCAAGTGGGCTTGGATGGCCAAATCCGGAACTATAAGGAATAGCGAAAAATGCTCAAAGGAGTCACGAGCCCGATTTTGATGAAACTTAAAACCTCATCATTAGATTTTTTAAAAACCTATAATCCTAGCTGGGAATCGAACCCATTGATTTAGAAAAAAAATCACAACCTTTATTATTACACCATACGATAGTGTTGCTGTTAAGGATCAAATTCTGGGAAGTAATGATATACGGCAAATTTAAGAAAAACTTAGATACCTGTATATAATATTATGTGGCCACATTGTACTAAATATGTTTCTTTCTTTCTTTATTTCTGTATATACAAGAGATACACCCACATTTTGCCAGTAGGCAATTTTGTTGATCCCACCTAATCCCTAGATAGGCAGCAAGTCTAGTGCAAACTACTAACTAAATTCAAACTTAAATCAGAACAGCCAAGACAAATGTTATACACCACTAAACAGAATCTCAGCAGTTCGAGCGTATGTACCTATATCAATATACATAATATGAGCTAGCTACAACAACATACATACATTATAATAGTACTATAGGTAGGTACTATACGCCCACTTTTCGCCAGTAACTTTAGTCGCATATAATATGTTTCTACCGGCCTGTTGCTGATAACCTGGAGCCTTTAGTGAAAGGTTCATTGTTGATCCGCAGGTGCACCACATGTAGGTGGGGTTAGCTTGGCCTCCTTCCAGCCTACTGTAATAATACAAATACAAATACAAATACAATACAAATACAAATACAAATACAAATAATTTATTACCAAAAAAACAAATTACAATACATTGCAATAAATCTACTCATCATATTTCAGGCGTATCATGGAGCGTGGATCATCATTACCCTGGCCCCAGGTCCTGCAAGAAGCGATTGGCGAAGGTGGTCTGAACGGCGAGGCTTTGAGGGACTACTTCAGGCCGCTCGAAGAATGGCTCCGAAGTGAAAATCTAAGGACAGGAGAATACTTGGGATGGAGTTATGACGGAGATTATTGTAAATTTAGGTAAGTGATTAATTAATACTCGTATATTAAAAGTCAAAGACCAATGGTTTCCTATAACAGCGGTGCCGCCTTAAAGCGGCTGTAATACAGCGGTGAATGCCGATATAAGAACGTTTCTTACTTAAACTCTAGAAAAACGAGCCATTTTGTTTTCATGGATTATAACCATGTAGGTTAATTAGCTGCGTACCAGAATACAAGAGAGTCACCTGGTCTGACAGACCTACGTTACTTTATATAGCACCTCATAGTTGCTGCTTGTCGCAAAAGACCGTGTTGACTCACTCATCATCCACCGAGCCTTTTCCCAAATCAGTTGGGGTCGGCTTTCCAGTCTAACTGCGATGTGACTAAACATCTATATTTTCCGTGAACTGACGGTAAGATGGCATCTTACCTTCACAACGATACCGATGTTTCTAGCTAAACCAGTCGGGATTTGTTTTATGGCTTCAAATACCTGTAACGACTGCCATAGATTTTCGTTACAACCGGGACCTAAGACGACTTAACGTGCTCTCAGAAGCTCCCATTCTCAGACCGGTCTGGCTATATACCACTTATCCTTTGCAATGCTTTACCTAATCGGTTACTACTATACGAGCCACGAGCATCACACTCAAGTTGGCTCACAATTATTATTTATTTCACACTAGCCAGGTTTCCACCCGCGGCTTCACCCGCATGACAAATTTTATACACAAAAACCTTTCTCGAGAACCTGTCTATTCATTGGTGAAAATCGCATCAAAATCCGTTGCGTAGTTTTAAAGATCTACGCATACATACGGACAGGGGACCTTATTTTATAATATGTAGTGATGATAAGGGCTAAAAACATCTTCTTTAATGGAATTTCTTTTTCAATTCCAGCATAGAAACAGCTGGTCTGCAAGTATACGGAGGATTCTACAACGCAGCCCATCGCCACTTCGACACTACCAGTTTCTTCACCATTCTATCGCTGTCTACAATCACCACAATCTTAGCAATGCGTAGGCGGTGAATTGCTTAAAAAAATTTGAGAGTTTATTTTTTTAGTGATCAAAGAGTAAAACAAAAAAATGGTCTAAACTAACAGTGCAATATGGTTTTTTGTAAAATTGTAAATTTAAATAGATATGTTTTATATTGTATTTGTTAAAATAATGTAATTTACAATTAAATGTAATTAAATTTGCAATTATAATAAAAACTCGTTAGATTTTAGAATAAGATTCGGGAAGAATGTATGTGACTCGATCACACGTAACCCATTAAACAGATTTGAATGGAAACCTAGACCATTTTTTAATGAACACGTAATATATTATTTATCCCAGTAATATATCCCAGTGGGAACTGGGAACTATTGTACAGAATCTCATTCTAAAACTTAACGCTCTAGGTATATGTAATTAATTATATCTTATTTAAGTAAAATAAATATATTTTTTGAAGTCAGGGTGATTTATATACTTAATAAAACTAAGTTTAAAGAATAAAAGAACTTAGGTAAATAATATTATTTTATATTTTGCATTAATTACATAATTGTATATAGCAGTGACTAACGTGAGTTTGTTATAAAAACAATAAAAGTATTTTCATGAATAGCTATCGATATTTTTTGTTACTCGCACTAGTGAGAATTTATAGCATGGTTTTTTTTTTTTTTAAATCGTAGATAGCATTTCCCTCAAGGTAAAAGTGCTTGGGTTCACTTCGGTAGTGTGGTGGCCGGGGATTGAACCCACGTCGTCATAAGGTCAACATCAAACCAGTAGCGTCGTCGACTTTGCTCTATTCACTTGCTTGATCAATGATATCGCAAAAAAAAAACAGTCACGAGTCATACGACTTTACTACATGATGAAACTATTCACAACTTCAAATCATGTCTTTAATCCCGAAAGTGTAGACAGAGGCGGCCATTACGTCCACATTTCGTCAATTAGTGCCACGTAAGTAATAGAAAGGCGAGCCTTTTGCCGTTTCCGAGCACTTTGATAATGCTTGCCAGAGCTTCGTTTCTTCGTGTATCAGTAGATGCACCGCGAGAAGGTAAGGATGACTTGGGTCCTAAAGATATTGAAAAAGCCTTTCAGCATCAATCACAGGCCTGTTTTTTCAACTAACTAACTTCACACAAGTTCCATTGTCAATCAAACGTGTAACTTTTATGAAGTTGATAGTTGGAAGTAAGGATTCAAACCTATGACCTACCGCACCCTTCAATAAATATAATCTTAAATAAAGATATCAATCAGCTACAAGACCACTGCATGCGGGCTCTATACAAAAATGTAAGTTATAATTGAGTGAACGGCCATACTGCCCATTTGTCTTCAGTGCTATGGCTTCAAAGAATCAAAGTCACTCTAATATGAAGTAATCATTTATACTGACTGATTTGAACTGCTTGGGTGTTTTGATCGGTTGTACAGCTTTTGGCGTCAGAGTATTGCGTTCGATTCCCGGTCAAGACAAATTTAGTGTAATTCGAAAATATGTGTATCGGAGTCTGGTGCCTTGGGAATAAATTGTAGGCAGATAATTAAAAATAGTAGGTAGCTTTCATGTCAAGGGAGTCAAATGATATATTGTTGTCGAAGGCACTATTTTGAATCCAGAGCGAAGCGAAGGATTCTGGTGTAGAATCCTGAGCGTAATGAGGGATTCGAAGTATGTCGCCTGAGAAAAAATAATTTAAGTATTATTTCTTTTTTTTTATTCTCTCGAGGTACAAATATTACTTTTATTCCTTCTATGAAAAAAGATTTTTAAATAAATTTAAATAAAATTCGTGCGTTTTGTTTTTTTTTCTGGTTGGATTATCTCACATTATCTTAGTCTCATTACCGCCCGCAAAAAAGTCTCTGAACAAAAAAGGGCTACTTTAGGCGCACTTATGTAGGAACAAAATCCCGCTTTTTGAATAGAAGTGATGAAAATATTATACTCTATCTTCCTCTACTACAACTAGGTAGGTATACTTGTTCTACCTTACAACTTTATGACGCAATTTCTTAACAACAGGTCTAATTTACGCTTTGTGACTGAAACTGTCAGTGTCATAGACCAACGCGGTCGTCGTATACGCTGTCGCCGTATACGACGGGACAAGGCATTATGCATTTTCCCGATACATAAAAGTCTAGCATGTTTGGTGCGGGGGGGTCATCGACACGCACACATTCTCAGACGCTCAAACCCAATCGGGTGCCACTACGAAACTCACACATGACAATAAGAATAACACATTAACATTTTCACAAACACATACATATACATTTTATATCATAACACTATAATGACACTACCAAAAGTTACCGCCCACTATTGTTGTTATAGTGTCGATACATTTTATCGATAAATTTGACAAAATCGACTATTAAAATCAGGTTTCAAAAATGATACCAAGGTGGATGTTGTTTATAAAAGTGTGACTTTATTTGCTATTTGTAACTTAGGGTAGGTATTATATCAAACCTATACATCATATAAATCTAAACAACTAAATAAAATCGAAGAGTCTGTATACTTCTGTATGCTTACTTATACGTCTGTATGCTTAATGTCATAATTCAGTTTTCTATTTTTACTACAATCGATTACATGGTTACTAATAACAGATCATTGCATGTCTTATAGTTTCAGACTTTTCCATGCTGCCCATATAAATATTACACTCTGTATGTATAATAAATACCTACCCCATAAAAATAAACATTTGAATGAACTTTCGTCACTTTCGTTAACACTAGTGATGTAGTAGCATCAACTCGATGGAGAATAAAATGAGGACAAGGGCACTACGAGTACAACACCGATTTTATAAAAATAAAATAGTAAAGTAATGAAATAATTAACTCAACTAAGTCTAAGTAACACTATAGTCTCCAAGTACCCGTACCTTACAATTGAATGAAAACGGTCTATATTATACAACAGTTAGAATGTGGCTGAGCCAAGTTTATACTATAGATCTAACGGCTCGCTTTTGTAAAACGAAAATGGGACATTTATATCCGCACATTTATCAGCAACTCAAATGCCTAATTTTATTTACTTGCTATTAATTTGATGTAATGACTGACGTATTTGTAGCAGAACTGAAATTACTCGCTACAAATACGTCACTCAGTCAGTCAGGCTCTACTGTAGTTTAGACATCGAAAATCAGACCTAGGAACGTCGCGTCGTAGATTCAATGAGTTGCAACATGTGCCCATTAAGTGGAACGTCAGTTTCTACCTATCTTACGTTTTGGAAGGTAAATTCAACGTATCCAATTGATTTTTTTATCATTAAGGCAGATACATATAGTTTTGTATAAAACAAGTAAACAACATCCAAGATTGATGTTAACATTGTCAAACAATCCTGTCGTTGTTATCCACATAATAATTATGGTTAATCTATAATAACTATTCACTAAGTAGGTATTCTATCTTCTTCTTCTTCTAATCTAAAATAAATTATATTCTACTTTTTAGTATGTGTTGTTATAGTTGCAACAGAAATACCTACATCATCTGTGAAAATTTAAACTTACTAACTATCACGGTTCATGAGATACAGCGCAAGAAAAATAAATAAATAATAATAAATAAAAATAAAAACTGGGACTACTGAATAAGGTAAAGAGATTCTTTACACCGGACAAGAGGTGTCTGCTGTACAAGACGCAGATTAGACCCTGCGTCGCATTCTGCTCTCACCTCTGGGACGGCTTCGCGAAGTATCTGCTGGACGCTCTCGACGCTATGCAGCGACAGGCTATAGGTGCAATGATGCGGGGATACACAAGGTGTACCCAGCCGAAGGCAAGTGGCAATACGGAAGGTTGTGTCGTCCAACATTGTACCGATGTTGGGCGATGGGAGCGCCTGGATCCATAACCCTGACTCCCATTCTCCAACATCTAGTAGGCGTGCATATCTTAAGATAAGATGATATATGTAGGGAATAGGTATCCCGTTAACATGTTTCCATGGAAATCTGGATCTGAAAAACTATTCCACTCGGATGTTGCCGCGGGCAACAGCTAGTCTACCATAAAATATTAAAAGGAAATTCACATGTAGAGGAGTAGATGATGCACACGGTTTCATATACGGATCAGAAGTACTAATGACATCGCAAGGTGATTGTTGGTCATCTGATAGAGCGGAGGATAATTGATGGCTCTGAAACAATAGATTTTACATTGTGATTTTTATAAGCGGAGTAATATACGCGTATTTTAAGAACTAAACATACTAATATACTTTATAACAATTATGTTACCGGTCGTACTAAAATGCAGTTGAATTGAGAACCTCATTATTTTTTGAAATCAGTTAAAACTTACAACACAAGTACAATGTGGTATTAGAGTTGGTATAGTGCCCTCAAGCAATAGCCTTCTCTTGTTCGCCAACACTTGAAAATCAAAGATCTTGAAGTGTTCCGAGCAAATGACACCAGCTCTAGGAGGCATCCAAGTACGTCTGTTGTTACAAAACAATATCCATAATTCCCTTACTCTCGGATCTTTCGGAAACCTGTAATAAATAAATGAACAAAAATATCGTCGAAGTATTTATTAGGTAATGTAATTCTTAAGTATAATAAAAAAATTATACAACAAGACTCAATATTATACCTATTAAACTTATCAAAACCTTTATTAAAATCAAGATCATAATATACGTAATTTAAATAATATTCAAACCAGTAATTTATATTGCACCTCTTTGCATTTTCAAGGTATTTTATCGATACCTAACTTGGTACATCACTCCGATACAGACACTATAACTGTGTATTTGTTGCCATGGCAACACCCATGTCAGTCGTTTGACATGTTTGACTGATTTGCGAATTGTATGAAACGACCGACTTCGTGTTGATAGAAAAATCCGAAATAATGAGACTTTGATTATTATAAACAAATAAATTTGTATTATTATTTGACTAAAAATACTTACCTATGGAAGGTAATACCATCTTTTTGTAAACTAGATGTGCCTGACCTTTTTTTGCAACAAAAACTGAGCAGGTTGGCATTTTTGGGGATGACAATAGCCGCGCAACTAGATCTAGTCTAGTAAGTTGTCAAGACGCTAATTTGTTTTATTTCTAACTTATGACCTAGAAGTCATAATCATGTGAGCGAGGGGAACGCCTGCTAAGGCGGCGGTGTGGTCAGTGTTGTCTTACGACACTAGTAGCTCGATTGACCAATATTATGTTTACTAAAACATAATATTGGTCAATCGAGCTTTGGCCAAAGTAAACTGTTATACCTACTAGACAAAAGCAACTTTACTTTAATTTGTAAAAACATCTACTTTCCTTATATTTTTGTATTTTAAAGCAATGAGTTTGCTTATACTATTCTTAAAATATTAAGAAAGAAATTATAAATAGACACCTAACCTTAACAGCGCGATGTAGAAATTATGAATATGATATGAAACAAAAATTCGATGCTGTCGGTAGTGGTCATCGTAGCTCAGTTGGTCAGAGCACTCCCCCTGTTAGGGAAAGGCCGTGGGTTCGAATCCCACCGATGACATCAGTTTTTGTGATTTATATCTATTTATAATTTCTTTCTTAATATCTACTTTCCTGGTTAAGTGGATCTTTTTGGACGCTATGATAGCATGATCCCTAGTACTTAATCCGTCAAGTTGCGTTATTTTTAACGTTACCTACCCTGGTAACGTACTGGTAGTCTATAGGGAAATCTATGCTCGCAAGTGTAGGAAAATAATAATAAAAAATGGATTCTTCATCTTGTTATTTATTTATAGATAAAAAGAACGCAATTATTTCGATGCAAATGTTATGAAATATAAAATTTTTAGCCTGCACTGGCCTACGAGAAAAGTTACGGTATTTAAGTATGATACAAGTGGCAGTTTTATTTTATGTATACATAGAGAGGCCCGGAGTTTGTCATACGAGCCACATAAACAAAATAACTTTATGAACCATTATTATTGTGGATACTATTCTAATATTGTGTGATATTACTGAAAAATATTTATTTAATTATATACGCTTTATTGTACGCCAATACATTATTAATATATCTACATACACAGAGCTTCCATATATGAGCAGTGCAATGGGCAGTACATTTGCATAAAGCAATTTCTACCAGGCAACCTTTGGATGGATAGAATTTGAAGGACGAAAGGTAGTAGTAGGCGTAGGTCAATAAACTTATAAATACATACATAATATGGGAACATAATTATAAACACATATACATTTAATTATACACACATAAATATTCATATGTACATACATATACAGGATGGAATTTTTTAATGACACCTGGAGGGAAAGTACTCTACATACTGAAGACAGACTATTTTACTCAAAGAAAACCTTCCTTTATTTTTAAAAAGAAACAGAACTGCATTCACAGATTTTCAAAATTCGATTGCCACGCCCGGGAATCGAACTGAAAAAATAACAGCCTGTACTTTTAAGGCATCGATCGACAGGGTCAATAATAAGGATCAAATCTCTCTAACAAACGTAGTAAATTAAATGAAAGGAAAACCTTGAAATCTAAACTTGTAAATTCAATGGGATAAGATAAAGCACTTTTACTCAATGGTCCATCAGATTACTTATGTTAGTAATTATTAATTATCGTTGACGTCATTTGTTCATTAAAATGACTAAGAACTATTTAGATAAACTATTTTGCACGTGTTTATAATGCTGTCTGGATACAACTGCGTGAGGCATTTATTCCATTTTTAATTAAATATGGAATATTTGAAAATAGAATAGAGAAATAGATCGCCCTGCATTAGTCTTTTGTTATTCACTATTGATTGTTTATACAAATTATTTCATATTTGTCAGCTCACCGTAATAATGGCTTATCAAGAGCAATTGGATTTAATGGAAGCTTATTTTTTGGAGAGAGATATCGGGACCGACAAATACCAACTCGATTTGTTTTAAAGAGAATGGTTGATAATTAAGGAATACTAGTTACAAAAGGCAACTTCCTCAGCAGGAATGTTCCAATTTTGATGTAAGTGTTTTAACATACTTCGAAGCATATCCAAAGGCTTCAAGCAGAGAAGCTGCCGAAGAAATTGGAATCACCCACACTCGCGTACTTAAAGTCCTGAAAAAGTATAAGTATAAATGTTATCGTGAGGGTCGGTTGGTTGAAAAATTGCATCCTGGGGATCGTGCGTGAGAGACGACTACAATTTTGTCAAAACATTCTGACTGAAGTTGCCCGTAACCCCACTTTTTTGAGTAACATTGTATGGTCTGACGAAACCAACTTTAGTAATAACGGCATGTACAACCGCCGCAATAACCATTATTGGTCTCAAGTGAATCCTGTTCGTGTTCATGAACTTAACAGTCAAGTATATCTGATTATAATAACAATATCTTAAAGTTAGAAACAGAAATTAATAATTTAAAAATATCCCTGGATATAATGACTGACAGGTATTGTAATGTTAAAAGTGAGTATCAGGAATACATTCTGGCGATGAAGGATCTTATGAGTGCAAATTCCACATTGACATCAAACAACCATTTAATTAGTCCTGAGCCGGTCTGTAAGTCCTCGCTGACTTCAAACATAAGCCCTTCACTTGAGTCAAACGAGAAACCCAGTAGTAACTTTAACAAACAAATTATGGTTAAATCTGAAATAGTGATGTTTTGTGATGAATTAGGGAAATCAATGGGCCGGTTACTAAGTTCATATTTAGAACAAAATGTTACTAACTATTGTATGCCGGGATTAACTTACCCTAACATTGTTAAAAATATTAAGAATTGTAATTTAAACAGCGACTGTACACTTATAATTTTGGTGGGAGATAGGGGAAATGCAGACAGAAATGTAATTGCAAATTGTTTAGAATTACTGAGCTTATTAGATGTTAAAAATATTATTTTATTCACACTTCCTTATAGCCGTGGCTTGTCACAGGCCGAAAACAATCTTAGATATAAGCTAAATCAAACAATACATACATTGACATTTCATAATCCGAATAAATTCCATCTGATTGACATAAACATGTATTTAGAAAATAAATTGTTATTGACGGACGAATCTGCTTCTATTGAGCAGAAAAATGACAATGTTTGTCTTGTGACCTTGGAATCTGTTCCAAATAAGGGTGACAATAATTTAAACTTAGTTGTAGAACAATAGAGGAAATCCCTAGCAAATTAAATTTAAGGACAAAGGAAAAGTCTATGTTCATGAATATTATTCATCAAAATATTGAAGGCTTTTCTGGCAAAGAGTTAGAGCTAGAATTATTTTTGAATGAAAAGTGTATTCATGTACTTTGTTTAACTGAACACTGGTTAAAAAAACATGAACTCTTAGTTAATATTCATAATTATAAAATCATCAGTGCGTTTACTAGAGATTCCGCTATAAGAGGTGGGTCACTCGTTTTAATTAATGACAAATTAAAATCGAAAGACAGAAAAGATGTAGTAGCACTCACAAGTGAGCGAAATATTGAACTATCATGTGCAGAGCTAGAACAATATATTATGAAGCAATGGTAAGTAAAATATTAAAAAAAAAAACACTTTAAACTTATTTTAAATTTCTTAATAGCACTATTTTTCGCAGGATTAAAAAGACAACAAAACGTCGACAATTGTTTCGCCTCTAAACGAAGCATTATCAAGACTGTCTCAGAGAGAACAGCAAAATTTGTGGTTAGAACATATTTGCTTATAAGTAAACGTGTGCAAATTTCATTATCGCGATGGAAGGATTTTTTCACAATAACTAACGTGGGTAGAAACCTCAGATCTTGCTAACTAAGTACCCAAAAATAGGTATTCACCAATACAAGACTTCATCTTATTAATTTTCAACAAATTGTGTAGAAATCTTTCCCAAACACTCAGCTTGAGCCCACTAATAGCTGAAATATTTATCGATGCGTTCGAGACTAACCACATAGTTGGGAACGTTCATGTCTTGTACTACTTTAGATACGTGGACGACATTATCATCTGCTGCACGGGAACAAAGCGTCAGCTCAGTATCCTCGTCTCCAAGTTGAATTCAGTACACCCTAGAATTGATTTTTCACTGGAAGTGGAGTCGGATTCCACTCTCAATTTCTTAGACCTTTCAATCACTAGGAGGAATGGTATTCATGAGTTTCGTATCTATAGGAAACCTACATTTACAGACACTGTTATCCCTTACTCATCTAACCACCCATGGCATCATAAAATGACAGCTTTCCACAGCTTACTGAGCAGGTTACTGACGGTACCGTTGAGCCCACAGGCATTTCATGAGGAATTGTCTATCATTTGTTACATAGCACACAGTAATGGCTACAACGTAGGTATGGTCCACTCATTACTAAATAAAAAACGCAGAGATGCTAGTTTTCATTTATTGTATCCAACTCAAGATCCACCTAAGAAGTACACTGCATGTTTGCCGTTCGTGGGTCCCATTTCGTTGAGTATAGCTAAGATCATGAGGGAGAATAGGATATTCGTGGCTTTTAGAGCACAGAACACCTTGAGGGAGCTGTGTAATGGCAAGGACTCGGTGTCGGTTTCACGCAGATCGGGTGTTTATTTGCTGAGTTGTGATGGGTGTGATATGAAGTATGTGGGGCAGACGGGCAGGTCCTTTGAGATCAGATATAAGGAACATACGGCGGCGTTCCGCAACGGTTGTCCTGAGAAGTCCCTCTTCGCGAAGCACCTCCTTGGCACTGGTCACCCCTTGAACAATAGTAACACCTTTAAAGTTTTACGTTTATGTGAGAAAGGGTTCAAGCTGAGTGTTTGGGAAAGGCTAGAAATAGTGAGAAGAGATGCGGACACCTTACTCAATGAACAAATAGATTTTCACACGTCTCCCTTACTTAATCTGGTTGTAAACAGACAGACACATTAGTTGGTTGTTGGTTTGTATGTGTCATTTGGCATTTCTACACAATTTGTTGAAAATCAATAAAATGAAGTCTTGTATTGGGGAATACCTATTTTTGGGTACTTAGTTAGCAAGATCTGAGGTTTCTACCCACGTTAGTTATTGTGAAAAAATCCTACATCGCGATAATGAAATTTGCACACGTTTACTTATAAGCAAATATGTTCTAACCACAAATTTTGCTGTTCTCTCTGAGACAGACTTGATAATGCTTCGTTTAGAGGCGAAACAATTGTCGACGTTTTGTTGTCTTTTTAATCCTGCGAAAAATAGTGCTATTAAGAAATTTAAAATAAGTTTAAAGTGTTTTTTTTTTTAATATTTTACTTACCATTGCTTTGTCATGGATTTTCGCCGAGTAACGCCTGCTTCCATCCAATATTTAAGAACAATATATTATTATTAGCGTCTATAAACCTCCATCTGGAGATTACTACTTGTTTGAGTCCATTATGGAAGAAGCCTTAAAAAAAGTATGTAAATGTAAGAAGACTGTAGTGGTATGTGGCGATTTTAATATTAATATTTTAGAAAACTCCCAGAACGCGCTAAGGTTCCTCAACCTTTTTAAATCTTTTAACTTACAAAATCTTTTTTGTGAACCAACTCGCACCACAGCCAAATCAGCTACCTGCTTAGACAATATTTTTTCTAACAGCGATGTAGATGAGAAATCAATAATACATTTTATTAATTCAGATCATGCAGGTCAGTTAGCTAGATTTAAGTACCAACATGTTCCATTATCAAAAAGTATTGTATGTAGACCAATCACAAAATATCGATTAGAAAAATTTAAAGTAAACATTAATAATAAAGTACCTCTTTTGGAGTTGAATAATGATAAAAACCCGAATGATCTTTACGAAGATTTGTTCGGAGTAATCAAATACGAATGCAATAACATATTCACAAAAAAAAAACAATAAATGTAAATCAATTCAAAATTAAATTTAGTGATTGGGCTACGCCTGGAATCTATAAAAGTAGAAAGAAATTATATGAATTATACGAGAAAGGCATCTACTAATGAGCCACAAGTAATTGAACGGATTAAAAAGTACTCCAAACTGTTCAAAAAAGTTTGTTCTATAGCCAAATCTAATTATATACGGGCTAAAATAGAAAAATCCGATAATAAAACTAAGGCAATATGGAATATTATTAACAAAGAAACCTGTAAAGCAAAGTCACGTGATCGATCATTCGAGTTAAAAATAGATGATAAACATATTAAAACTGATTCTGCAGTGGCCAAAGCATTTGAATCTTTTTTCACAAATGTTCCAATTATAATGACAACTAAGTTAAATTCTTCAAAAAACGTAGCCAATTCTCTTCTTAAATCTAGTGTTGATAAATGTAGAGTTAACTTTGATTTTCAGTATATTGACTCTGTCACTATACTTAAAACTTTTAAACAACTGAATATAAAAAATACTGAGGATCTTTGGGGCATTTTAACCAATATAATAAAAACAATAATTCCTGCTATTGCGCCTTACCTTGCATTCATATTCAATAAATGTATAGATGAAAATCAGTTTCCTAATCTTATGAAGTACAGTAAAATCATTCCTTTATTCAAAGCAGGAGACAAAAGTGATCCTTCAAATTTTCGACCTATCTCCATACTCCCAACACTGAGTGAAATTTTTGAAAAAATAATATTTAATCAATTGCTTTCACATTTTATAGAAAATAAGTTACTTCATAGCAAACAGTTTGGTTTCACTAAAGGCAGAAACACAACGGATGCAGGAGTTGCACTTGTGAAACATATATTTGATGCATGGGAGGAAAAGCAGGATGCCATTGGTATCTTTTGTGATCTATAAAAATCTTTTGATTGTGTTGATCATGAGACTTTGTTACTAAAATTAGGGTATTATGGTGTTTCGCACAGCTCACTTGGCTTACTGGAGTCTTACCTCACTGATAGAGTACAAAAAGTTAACGTTAATGGCACCGACTCTTCTGGCGCCTCATTAGTCATGGGAGTACCCCAGGGCTCGATATTAGGACCCCTTTTATTCTTAATATACGTAAATGATCTACCTTACTTCACTAAAAATCTTTGTGAAATAGTATTATTTGCTGATGACACATCATTAATTTTTAAGTGATAGACGAAAAGTAGTACTTGCCGATGTAAATACTGCATTGGTTCACAAGTAACAACTTGCTGCTCAATGCGAAGAAAACAAAATGTGTAAAATTTACTATGCCCAATGTTAGACAGGTGGATACTCATATTACTATGAATAATGAATTAGTTCAAATAGTCAATACCACAGTTTTTCTTGGAATAACTTTAGATAGTAAACTGCAATGGGGTTCTCATATTACAGCCTTGGCAGGAAGACTTAGTTCGGCTGCCTATGCGGTTAGAAAGATAAGGTCACTGACTGATGAAAAAACGGCACGATTAGTTTATTTTAGCTACTTTCATAGCGTTATGTCATATGGTCTGCTGCTATGGGGCTCAGCTGCGGATATTGGGACAATATTCATATTACAGAAACGAGCTATACGAGCAATCTATAGACTCGGACCCCGTGACTCGCTGAAAGAACTATTTAAAGAAATTAATATTTTAACCGTTGCTTCTCAATATGTTTACGACAACATCGTATATGTATGGAAGAACATAGAACTCTTCAAAAAAAGATCCGACAACCATAATTATAATACAAGAAATAAAAATAAACTGGCAAGGACAAAAATTAGACTTCATAAAGTTGGTAATTCGTTTGTAGGTAAATGTATAAAAATATTAAATAAAATTCCGCAGGATTTGGTTGACATGCCTCTTAATAAGTTTAAAATAGTAGTGAAAAACGCTTGATGAAGAAAGGCTATTATAATGTAGACGAATATCTTAATGATAAAAATGCATGGTCACCCTAATCTGCTGTTGTTAGCCACTCGTACAATACAAATTGTAACACAATGTAAACAAAACATTATTAAAAAAGAAAATGGATAATCTACCTGAGTTTCTTGCTGGTATCTTCTCAGGAGAACCAACTTACCGAACCAGCGAAAGAATCATTTTCAAATGGTTATTTATGTAGGTACCTAATTAATTTAGTATTTTTATAATATTGCTTGGCATGAAATTGTAAAATTTTGACATTCATATGTGCTCTTTATGTGCCTAAACTGAATAAATGAAATTGATTCTTTGATTCTTTGAGTAAGATTCTCTTTTAACGTCTGGTGCGGAATTATGAGAAATACAGTTGTGTAAGTCCACGTCCATCTAAACACTGTCAAATATCTTGAAATACTGGACATCTTAAGAAATGAGTTAAATGTTTTACCCGAGGAAGAGCGAAACTAAGTAATTGTAAAGCAAGATTGTGCTCCGGCCCATAACACCAGAATCACCACTGCCTATGTTAATAACCATAACAATACCTGGATTGGTACAAACGGCACAATCAGATGGCCTGCGAGTTTACCAGATCTCACCGCTTTAGATTTTTTTTTATGGGGATATGTAAAAAATCTAATTTACCAAAATTCCTATGCAACTGTTTAGTAAACGAGTTAAGAACTGAGGTACACAATACGATTTTGAATATTCATCACAACTCGCTATTAAAAGTTACTGGAAATGAATTCCTTAAAAGAATAAATTTCTGTATCCAACAAAATGGAGCTCATTTCGAGCAAATAATTAGTTGTATACCCTTTTTTTTCGTTCAATTAAAAAAGTTTAGATTTCATGGTTTTCATTTAATTTACCACGTTTGTTAGAGAGATTTGATCCTTATGATTGACCCTATCGATCGATGCCATAAAAGTACAGGATGTTATTTTTCGGATTTTACCCGGTTCGATTCCCAGGTGTGGCAAACGAATTTTCGTAAATCTGCGAATGCAGTTCTGTTTCTTTTTAAAAATAAAGGAATGTTTCCTTTGAGTAAAATTGTCTATCTCCAGCATGTAGAGTACTTTCCCTCCAGGTTAGTTAGGTCGTTAAAAAAGGATTTTTTTAAGAAGAAGAAGGAATTTTATATACAGGATGGAAATCCTGTATATAAAAGAGTAATGCATGTATGTACATAATAATGTTGCAGTTTATAAAAGTTCCAACGCTAAGTAGTGGTCCCTAACCAAAGATTTAAATTTTCAAAATATATTATTATCTGTTGCGTAGTTTAAAAGATCTAAACGTATAGACAGCGGGAGCAACTTCATTTTACACTTTATGTAAAAATACAAACTAAAAATCACAATCATTGCATTGAAAGTATTCTTTTATTAAGAAATTAGATAGGTATGTACTTACAAGTGAATTTCATTATTACCTACGAGAAAACATCGAAGTGACTTCGACATACTTATCCATAAAGACCCCTAGCATTCCCCTTTAGAGGCATGAACAGTAAATAGATTCAATTGAGTGCATCCCTCCCCCCGTATAAAGGGTGAGGAAGGCGACAACTAGGCGCTACGATTTTATAACATCTTTCAACTTATGAGCGCCTGGTACTTGTGGTATGGCACGCATTCACATGTGGACAAATAACCTTAATGGTCTATTTGTAAATCCTTTATAGCTTTTTACTAAATGCATATCATAAATAATATTGCATACAACTCTCATAAAAAAAAAAAACAATTTTTAATACTGTTTTTTTTTCTGTCTGTTTTTTTCATTCGGCTATTCTCTGAAGGCTAAACCGATTTTAACGGGACTTTAACTGTTAAATAGCCAATGTATAGGAGTAACTTAGGACTGATGTTACTTTTTATATCATAAATGTGTTCCCATGGGAAATAGGAACTATAAAACTATTACACATAGGCGAAATGATCATATTTACACATTAAAAGTTTCTGAGAGGGTTTGAATATTATCTAAGCGCGCTTTAATGGCTTCATAATAAAATAGACCCCCTGACGTAACTGTGAGAGCAATATTACCTAGTTTATAAACAGTTTGAGAAAGGGGCCATCCCTATGACACAGTTGTAGGTGCAAAACAAACTTCTACTGATTTATAAGCGCCTGGTATAATTTTGTGGAGAACACTGGAGTTGGAAATCTATCATAATGAATTATTTTATCTCTAAATCACACACACACACACATACCACGCCTATATCCCCGAAGGGGTAGGCAGAGGTGCATTACACACTCACAGTTTGCCAGTATTTTTAGTCCCAATTATAGGAGGCAAGCCTATTGCCATCACCGAGCACACATATATTATGTCCAAAATGGCCGAATAAATTTAAAAAAAGTATCAGCAATATTGTAATTTTGAAAAAAAAGAATGTCTTGCGATGAAATGTTGATGAAAGGCAACAAAGTCTTAAGTGCCAGCCGCAATAGCACAGCCAATTAAAGTCCTGGGCGTTTCGAACTATAATCTCTAAATCAGTTAGCAATTATTTAATTCTGATAAGTATTAATATACATTTCGGAATACAGAAGCGAGTTTAGAATGCAGATGTTGCCAACCCTATTTTAATTCATTAGTTACCCAATAATTTTTCTTATCGTATAGGTTTAAGGTATATTTTATTCGTTTCTTCGTTTTAAGTTATTTATACATAAAAATAATGTCTCTGATGCCTGACAATTGACAATAAAAGATTTTTTTATATAACCCCAAGATTTTGCCACAATTGTCCATATCCACAGCATATAATTTATCACTATGTAAGTAAGTAAGTAAGTAAGTAAGTAAGTAAGTAACTAAGTAAGTAAGTAAGCATTTATTTGATTAAAACAGGTTTAGTACGTGTGTCCAAAACAGTTTTATAGTGCGCTGCTTTGCCTAGAAAAGACATGCAAATTTTAGTTACAATGACAAAAATATCAAAAATATCAAGAATGTTAAAAATACGAGTACAAGCAAAAAACAATAAAAAAATAAAAATTATACAATATCCTACTAATATTATAAATGCGAAAGTTTGTATGTATGGATGTTTGTTACTCTTTCACGTAAAAACTACTGAACGTATTTTGATGAAACTTTACAATAATATAGCTTATACATCAGAATAACACATAGGCTACAATTTATAAAGATACGGCGACGGGAACAATAATCACGCGGACGAAGTCGCGGGCGACCACTAGTTATTACAATAAATGTCAATGGCTATTATGTCAAATTATAATTCTACAAAGTCAAGTTTATGTCAGCAAGTTAGGTCAATAATCATCAGAGTAATTTAATCGTAGTTAACACACTATTAAAATTTTCAAATAAAAGTACGTAATGTCAAATTCAGCTAAATACATAGGTATACATATTAATTTCACTATAGTTTATCTTGTATGAAATCTTTTACACTATAATAACATTTGTCATGAAGTAGTATTTTAGACGTTGCTTGAAAGCAAATAAGTCAGACTCTTTTATACTATGAACAATATTGTTGGACTCCTGTGTCTAAACCTCCTAAACCATATCCTTTCCTACCTCAAAATAGTTTAAGAATTCACTCCTCTTATTGGCAACCCTAATAAGGACCTGACAGAATTTAATCTTCGGAAATACTGAGTAGGTACATTTTGTAAACAACGGGGTGGGTCGTTGCCGACAAGCTGACGCCGTTTTTGTTTTTATGGCAATATTGGACACAAACAATAAGTATTTTGACTGTCAATGAACAAATTGGGTCACACATTACGACTTTAATAATATCTTTAATGATTAACTTTCAACGTTTCATAATCTATTACATATATTATTGTCATTGTTATTGTATCAGTGAAAGAATTTTCATAATACTCGTATGTTAAGTAGATACAGATATTACCCTCTGCAACCTCTCAAGCTTTACCTCTTTCTAATAACACACACAAACACACATATCACGCCTATATCACCGAAGGGGTTCATTACACACCCACAATTTGCCAGTATTTTTTGTCCCACATAATAGGGGGCACATTTATCATGGGTTATGTCGAAAATGGCCGAATTAATATAATAAAAAGTAGCAGTTATATTTCAAAAAAAAATTGAAACCCGTTGCCTTGCGATGAAATGATGTTGATGAAAGGCAACAAAATATTACGTGCCAGCCGTATGGCTCAGCCAATTAAAGTCCTGGGGCGTCTCCTATATATATATATATATATATATATATATATATAGGAGATATAGATATAGGAGATATATATAGATATATATATATCTTTCTAATAAAAGCATACATTGTTAAAAGTTAAGGTGTATTATCCCAGGAATACAAAATTAAACCATTGAAACGTAAACAGCCACAAAGAACCCAATTACCTATATACGTTCCAGTAAGTAATTTGTTCAATCTTCCACAAAATTCACCCCAAAAACATCCCTAAAGCTATTCAAAGTATCCTTTATCGATATTTTTATCTAAAACTTGGAATCTGTTGGTGTGTGACCCCTGTACCATCCTGTCGCATCCCAGTCAGGATCTAACTGTACTACGAGACACACGTGTTAACTTATAGAGCACTCTTTGACTCATATGCACTCCTGGTCCATATTGTGAACTTTGTGACGTAAACTAGTTTCTAGTGCCTTTTTGTCGGTTACGGGTGAGTTCTATAAAAGTTTATTTTTAAAAAATGTGTTTCGTTTTTGTCAATAGAATGACGCTACTTTTGATCCATTGTTCAAAAGTTCTTTTCTTTATTGTAATGTTAAAGGAATTCTCGTTCGATGTGTGTTGTGGATTTAGTATCGGAACCGAGTTGTTATTTTGTTCTCTAAGCTTATTTAACTGTAGCAGTAATATGACTGTAGCTTAGGTACTCAGGTACTATTTTCTAATTCTCTCAATTCGCTCGGAATTCAGAGATTCTATTTGGCTTTCTATTTGGATTCTGTTGAAATTTTGTTTTTAATTACAGAGTGGTTTGGTCATTCTATAGTGCCTGGCAACGGCAATAGGCTTGCCCCCTATTCTGCGTCTGCCTACCCTAAGTAGTCTAAGTCTGCGGATAAAGGCGTGATGTATGTAAAGATGCAAATTTTGTGAGGTTGTTTTTTTTTTTTTTTTTCTATATTTAGTTCGCCAAATTGACGCCGCCCGCCCGCGTAGTGGTAAGTCGTGACGAGCGACGTCTAGCGATTGTGGGCCACTCTCACAGCACGTAATACTATAGAGAGTTGTTGGGGGCAACCTGAGTTTATCTGAGTAATCTCCGCTGAGTAATATCTGCTAAGCTGATTTTGTAAATTCTTTCACTAATATTCTGTATTTTCCCTGAGGGTTTGTTGTGTGAGTTTTTGTCCCTATAATGTGTTCCCGTGGGAATAGCGACCAGCTACCAAAATCTTATAACACCTTGCTCTACTTACCTGCCAATTAATAAATAAACACAATTTATAACCAAAGGAGATGGAGAAAATCCGGCCAACATCCAGTCAGACTTGTGCACGAAAACGGCAAACGGCAAAACAATACACAAATTGTTGTGTAGCAGCCCCCTTAAATATAATAAATAAATAAATATTGTTGGACATTCTCACACAACGTCATCTAGCCCAAACTAAGCTATAAGCTTGTGCTATGGGATCTAGACAACTGATAAACATACTTATATATTTCTAAATACATACATAACATACATAAAAACACCCAAACTCCCAAAACAAACATTTGTGGATCACACAAATATCTGATTTGACCCGGGAATCGAACCCGAGACTCCGGAGTCGAAAGCCGATGCATTACTGACCACGCCACCGAAGCAGTCATATTTTTTTTAGTCTGTTTATAGCCTATTTCTTGTTTTGCTTAGAGCCAATAGAAACCTATAATACACAATTTGAGAAAATTTCAATTGTCTCACTATTACCTACATAAAGTTCATGAGATAGGTACAGCCTGGTGACAGATGAATGCCTACCATAGTGCTCGTAAGAGTTTGTCAAAATTTAAATAACAAATTTTTAATTGGGTCACGGGACCGATATTATCTGCGACATCATTGGTTATCGGCGAACTCTTCCGATGCCAGGCTCATAAGGCAGCTAATAATTATGACGTCTGCTTATCTGATATTTAAAATTTTGTTTTATTTGAATTATACTTACAAATTAATTAATCATAATATTGACTCATCAGATTAGACTAATCAGACATTGTAATTACTTACTTCATTATGCCTGCTAATTTTGCATACCAGTTGGCGGAAATATGGTGGAACTAAAACTATTATAATACCTCTGTACTTACCTGTATTTCGCAAAAATAAAGAATTGAATTGAATTGAATATGTAGGATACCTTTAAGGAGTGGGTTCACTACAGTAGACACCTAGTGTCAGGGATCGAACACACGTCGTCAAAACACAAGGCAAATTCTAAAGCGTATCACTTAGCATGTCTGTTAGCCTCTTTAACGGATAAAGACGTATAGGGCCCTTAGGTTGGTCTCATAAAAAAATTAGGAGATTGCTAAGACAATTTTTTGATTTGATTTAGGTATCCAAATGGGAGATATTCAACTTCAAAGCTCATTTTTTTGTTAAAACAGGGTGTCATCGTCGTCCACTACAACGGATTAGAAAACTCTATTAGTTCAGCAGTTATAGAGGTTAGTTTAGCCATGGCTTATGGAACCCTATTCTATACGTAGCCCAACACGCACATGGCCGGTTTTTATTGTATTAGATGATTCATTAATGCACAAAGGCAAGTATAAGCGCGTAGTATAAGACGAACATCCTTGCTTGTTCATCATATAAACTGGAGAGTATGTTTTAGTCATTAAGCCAATTTAACTAATATTTTGTCCGTCGTTGACCCGAATACTGAAGCTTCTGTTAATAAATTAATGGTTAAAGCAGCTGTCATATATCCGTTAAAAGTTGTACTTATAACTTGAGCACTTAACATAGAACTCTGCCCTTAAGAGTATGACATTGTTTACTAAAGTCGATCAAAATTCAATGATTTCTCAGAAAATCTTGGTCTTTTTGCATTGCCATTTTAGGGAGCCGGAACAGACAGAGAAAATGTTTTAATTATTTTATGTTCCTGCTCTTTTTTTTATATTGAGTTCGCCAAATTGACGCCGCCCGCCTGGTGGCAAGTCGTGCAGACGTCTAGCGATTGTGGGCGACTCTCATAGTACATAATACTATAGAGAGCCTCAACTTACAGGCTTGCTGGCTCTATCATTTTATCATAGCAATCACCATAGCAACGACTCAACTAAAAAAAAACAAAGTCCTTAAAATTGCTTAGGATAATTATACCTAATTTTAACATTTTCGTAAATTTTATAATTTTACAAACCAGTCAGCTATTTATTACCAGCCAAGGTAATGGCCAAACTTAGGTTTTTAGGGTTCCCGTAACCAAAGGGTAAAACGGGAACCCTATTACTGAGACTTCGCTGTCCGTCCTTCCGTCCGTTCGTTTGTCTTGGGCTGAACCGTGATAGTTAGAAAGTTGAAATTTACACAGATGATGTATTACTGTTGCCTACACAACAACAAATACTAAACAACAGAATTTAAAAAATATTTAAGGAGGCTCCCATACAACAAACGTGATTTTTTTGCCGTTTTGGTACGGAACCCCTTTGTGTGCGAGTCCGATTCGCATGAGGCCGATTTTTTTTATGATCTGCTGCATTGCAACGACACCGCAGATAAAACTATGTAAAACACATTATTATATTATTATTATCTCGAAGGATGTGAACTATTTAGATAGATGTATACCTAAGTTGCGTCGTTTTGTTTTGCGCTACGCTGTTTACCCCCGAGGAGGTAATTCTTTTACATGTATAACTATTACTAAGTTTCAGGTAACTGCTAATACATACATACAAACATATGGTCATACCTCTTTCCCATGACGGTAGGCAGCGACTATGGAATTCCACTTGCTACGATCCTGGCATACTTCTTTCGCTTCTTCCACGTTCATAACTATCTTCATGCACGCTCTCCGGTTCTGGGTACTCTTGACCTGGGCTTTAGTCAAAACATCTCCGATTTGGTCGAAGCACATTCGCCTAGGGCGACGCTTACTTGCCGGTCCATTCACGCCCGCCTTATGTATCTGTTTCGTCAATCTTCTTTCACTGTTAATATATATACTTGCTGTCGTACCGCACCTACCTTCAACCTTTTTTAAATGTTCGCCCTAAACGTGCATTCATTCTTGGTTTAGACAGACATACAGACACATATCACGCCTATATCCCCGAAGGGTTAGGCAGAGGTGCATTACACACCCACAAATTGCCAGTATTTTTAGTCCACGTAATAGGGAGCAAGCCTATTGCCGTTACCGGGCATACATAATAATGGGTTATGTCCATTTAATAAAAAGTAGCACCTATATTGTAATTTTGAAAAAAAAAATCGTTGCCTTGCGATGAAATGTTGATGAACGGCAACTAAATCTTACGTGCCAGCCGCTATGGCACAGCCAATTAAAATCCTGGGCGTCTCGGACTATAAATGTTCTTTGTTTAGCCGGTAAGGATGAGCCCAGGGCATCCCAGGACCAAAAGCCTATTAGCATTATCACAAAGCAACAACCTAAGGTTTAGTTTCACTTATGACGTTCTATTAACAGTCAAGTTAAGTATCTAATAAAATTGAAATGTCGGTTTGCAATTCCAAATTAACAGTTTGTCACTCTTAAAAGCTTATCCACGCAGCAGGTGGAAATCCTGCCATCAGCTATTCTATACCTACTAATACTCGTATTATCTATAGAGATAATATTTTATTATTTCTTTGTTTGCATTGCATAAGCCCCGTCACTACTGAACCGATTTTGAAAATTTCACTAATAATACAAACAAACATACCTAAATACCCTGGTGATGTTTAACAGATAAAGACGTGTAGGTATGTGGGCTTAGGTAGGTCTTATAAAAAGATTAGAAGATTGCTAAGACAATTTTTGCTTTGATTTAAGTGTCCAAATGCGAGATATTCAACTTCAAAGCTCATTATTCATTATAGAAAATTCTTTCACTATATATTATTAATTTGTTTTGTAATTATAATAAATAGTCATTTATTTCAGGTCATAATATACCCATATTATACACAAAATTATGTCAGTTTATTACAAAAATTTACATTACTACAAAATTATGTCAAATTATAAGAACTCAATTTAAATTAATTAAAGCAATTTGAATAAAACTAATACGCTACTTAATCAATAACAATAATATTCAATTAATAATATGTAGATAGAGCTACAATATCCTTGAGTGCTATTAGCTACTTTTTATCCCGGTGATATCTTCCCGTGGAATTTGGAAATAAAAAAAACTATATCACGCAGGTAGGGTCGCGGTTATCAGCTAGTGTTACAATATATAATTGAAGGCGTAAGGATTTAGATGAGGGCTGGGTTAAAGTTCACAATGAATTGACCAGAATCCCTCCGTAATGCTGTTATAGGGGCATCGAAATAATGATAACTTTGTTAAACTCTACATTATACCGTGTACGTTCAGAAGCATATATTAACATTATTTACGGATAGGCAGATGCATGATTAACGCCCACTTTTCACCAGTAAATATGTTAGTCCCACGTTATAGGGTTCGAGCGAGATTACCATTTATCGAGAACTTAAATGTTTGTCAGAACCTATCGTTGATCGGCAGGTGCAACACTTAAAAGTGAGGTTGACTTGACTTCAGTCCCTAACATCTTGGTACCCAATGCACTATTTTAATACTTTAGCTGGTGTTCAGACTTCACCCACGTGCTATAGTTTTCTCATCACTCTTCCTTATAGATATAGTTACTACCCTTTTACGTACTATAGGTACTGAATAAAGTGATTAATGAATATATTTTATAAGCAATGAAGTATGCTAACTTTTTCTCATATAATTTTACAATATGAATCACAAAACTGAAGAAAATACTAATACTGCTGACGCCAAGATGCGATATTAACACAATATGATCACAAAATTAGATGTCTTGGGCTAGTGGTGTCTTAGGCGCTGTCTTCACGAGCGAGAGAATCGCGACGAGTCTGTACTTCTATCGCCGCGATAACATCGCCGTGTGGAGACGCGTTCTTAGAGAGTGTATAGAAATACGTGGCACGACGACAATATCCGACAACTTACAGACATTAAAACGGCGCGTCTTGTCTACTTCAGCTACTTCCACAGTATCATGACATATGGCATACTACTGTGGGGTAACGCTGCCGATATTGAATGCATCTTTGTGTTGCAGAAGAGGGCTGTCCGGACTATCTATGGAATGGGGTCTCGGGAGTCATTAAGAGATAAGTTTAAGCATATTAACATCCTTACAGTGTATTCACAGTATATTTATGAAATTTTATTGTATACCCACAAGAACAAAAGTAAGTTCGTGAAAAATAGTGATAATCATAATCTAAACTTAAGAAATAAGGATAAACTGGCTGTTCCTAAATTTAGGCTTCATAAAGTGAGTAATTCTTTTGCGGGGAACTTTATTCGAATGTACAATACATTGCCAACCGAAATAGCAAATTTATCTGTCAATAAATTTAAAAAACTAATAAAAGTAAATTGTGCCATAAAGCTTATTATAGTATTAATGATTTCTTAGATGACAAGGCTGCCTGGTTGTAACACGAATTGCTCATTTCTAAATAACTCTGTATTAGATTTAAGATGAAATATTTTGAAAAAAGCCGAACTGAGTTTCTTGAGGGCTCTTCTCAGTCTCGTTGCATTTTGGAACCCTCGGTAGTCACACCAACTTTTGACGAATCTAAATAATTTGCTAAAAATTTCAAAGATAATAAACGTTATTTTATTTTATTTATTTTTATATCGCCGCGATTCTCTCGCTCGTGGAGACAGCGCCTGGTGGTCAGTTGGTAGAACGTCTCCTGGAAAAGGATCAGTCGCTGGTTCGACTCCAGGCCTAGACTATAGTTTTTGTGATTGTTGTAGTATAATTTTAAGTCATTAATATTCTGATGGTGAAAGAAATTGTAAAATCAGTGCAGTAACTTTAGTGGTTATCGTTACAAACATAATTATAAATTCTTTCTACTTTATTATATTAGTACGTAGTACTTACCTTGCTATATTAGTTATGACCACCAAAATGCAACCTATAGCAGGCCCATGTCACTCGCCTAACAATCGCAAAAAATACGTGACGTCAACGACAGCTTGAAGTTGTAAGTCAGTAAGGGTTGTCTCTTGTTTGTGACACGGCATTGACTATAGAGTTGATATTCAGGCATTAACGTCATAATTATTCTTCAAATTATGCTGGTATATATTTTACTTTACTGGACAACCCTAACGTTCGAATGATGTTCTCTGTAAACAAAAGAATGTGCTTTAATTAACGTCGGAGTGCAAGTTCAGTATGTAAGTACTATTCCCTAATCTGTGCCTGTAGGTAGGTATGTACTTAGGATATAATACATACATATTATGTATATATGTATGTATTCTATCCTAAGGTGCCTTCAACAGATGTCGCATCTGTTGATCTGGCAAATATATCTAAGGTGTTATTACGTGGAACTGATTGGCGAACTGTGGGCGTAATTAACATCTACTGGTACGTGGGCCGTAAAACATTGAAAAATGTTGATTAACAGCATGCTCATTTTTCGTAAGTAGCTTTATTTTACCGAGTGTCAAACGAGGTATCACGTTGTCCCGTACAAACTTTGTCATCTACAATTTTGTACAAAACTATTTTTTGATATAATTTACTGTTTAAGAGAAAAATCCAAAAAACCGAAAGTTTTCACCTTTAACCTTGAATAACTTTATTAGCACAAGTCGGATCGATGGGAACTTTTGATATTTGATTTATAATGATGTACTTAATACTGCATCACTTTGCAACTCTATACAAATTAATGCAACCTTACAATCTTGTTCCGAATATTTTAACTGGATAACTCTGTTAGCTACCTGATTTGAGATATTGGGGTAGGACTCGGTAAAATAAAGCTACTTACGAAAAATGAGCTTGCTGTTAATCAATATTTTTCAATGTTCTACGGCCCACGTACTATACCGTTTCGGAGATAAAAACGGTTTTTGGGTGGAGGTATATGTATTAAGGAATAGAATTTGTTGTAATGTCATCCCTCATAAATCTTTAAGTAAACCCGGGTCACATTATACGGGATTACTGTTCTCGCTCGCGTGCCCTACGTGTTGTAATCTAAATCGAGATACATAGAATTCTAGGTCGTCTTATCTTACTCCAGGTCACATACATTTGTAGAATAGAATCCAAATTACATTACCATACTAAGGTATGGTAATGTAATTTGGATTACATTACCATACCTATTGTTGATAAACAATTTTTTAAATCGTATACCTATCATTTAAGTTCTCAATCATTTTTATTACCTGCGCGGATGTTGTGGCTTGATTTTTTTTACGCGAATACATCTACCGCAGTATATATCTAATAAGAAATATAGGTAAATAGTTATGTGAAGTGTTAACGATTTAAGGTTCCAGTTCCAAAACAAGCTAACTATACGGTCCAACTGCCGGGTCGATCATGCAGCTGACTTGCAGTCAGCGGGCAGTAGGTTTTTTTGCAGTTTTATCGCACCGTGCAAACTGCATTCAAAATGCAAAGCAGTCGGAGTGCAGTTGAGCCGTCTTGTCTGTACGTCGAAGTCGGTCGTTAAAGTTCAAATAGGTCTCTACTAAGATTTAATGTTATTTATTGTGCACCTCCGATTTCTACGTAGACAATCAATCAATTGCTAACAATAAATATCTATAATATTTTGTCAGAGAGCAGTTAACGTAAATGTTTTGGCCCTCGCGGACTAAACAATCTTCTTCCGCTTGTCAAACAAACTGGCTATAAAAACAAATGGTAATTCCCCTAGCTCACTTCTAAAGGATATTGAGTGTTTAGACCCCATAAAATGTAGGGACTATCGTAAAAATAACTAAGAATTACTTGTCCTTGTACGCCTTTATCGCTGAAAGTGGGTAGTTAGAGGTGCTAAACACATTTACATTTTACACACACACACATATCAATAGGGGGCAAGACTATTGCCGTCACCGGGCACATTTATAATGGGTTATGTCCAAAATTGCCGAAAAGTAGCAGCTATATTGTAATTTTGAAAAACTAATTTGAAATCCGTTGCCTTGCGATGAAATGTTAATGATAGGCAATAAGATCTTACGTGCCAGCCGCTATGGCACAGCCAATGAAAATCCTGGGCGCCTCGGACTATAACTATAACCTACATTTTGCCTCGGTGGCGCAGTGGCATGAGTATACGACTGCTGTTCCTGAGGTCCCAGGTTCGATTCCGTGTCGAATCAAATTATTTGTGTAATCCACAAATATTTTTTTCGGAGTATGGGTGTTTTCTATGTATATTTAGTATGTATTTAGAAATATATAAGTATGTTTATCAGTTGTCTATATCCCATTACACAAGCTTATATTAGCTTAATTTGGGTTAGATGACATTGTGTGAGAATGTCCAAAAATATTTATTTATTTTACCCGTAATGTTATTGGTACATTGTAATAGCTCCCTTTCGTCGGCTAAATGTTCTAAGTTGCCAAAGACCTTATAATACAACGGACATAGGATCTAGAACAAATCGCAAGAAAATAATGTCCCGAGTCGACCTATACATTATACATACGCATACATAGATATAAACAAATTTCATATTAAAATTTAAACCTTGATTCAACGGAATAGTGTTCACTTTTGTTTGCACTAATTTATCGCATTACGTAGCTTCTATCTGTCCGCCTGACTAATTCACCTTATGCAGCTTATACTTGAACTACGTGAACATAGAAACAATGGAGTAGGTTTATTTTGTTAAAGTCTTTTAAGGATTCCATGATATGTACCTACGTAGGCGTAATAATTAATGTAAGACTACAATAAATTCCATAATCTTATAAATTGTAATTACTTGTTTATGTTAGACGAAATAAGCTGAAAAACTAATTAACGACTGACAAAGATTTTTTTTTTCGAGTCAGTTTCATAATAAGTAACTGTAGTGTATGAATAACAAAAAGGGAATTAATGAATTTAACTAATTATAATATTATAAATGCCAAACTTCTTGCGGGTGTCAAAGTTCTTCCGCTTTCATTACTATTTTCATAACGCTATGTCGCTACGTCTACTACAAGATAGCCGTGTTTCAAGTGACTGAATTAGTTGCTAAAACTGCGCATCATTAATTTATTTTTATCTTATGGTTAATTTTTGGGATACGAAATTATTGGCTACTAGCTGATCACCGTGACTCCGCCCGCGAGATATAGTTATCTCGGCCCCGATTCCCGTGGGAATACATTACCGAGAATCCAAATAAAAAGAAAATAACAGTACATACACGAAATAAAATGACATATGTAATTATATTTATGACAAAACAATGATACCCTGTGAAAATTAAAAACATTTTTGGGCTTATCTCCTCCATTCAATCAAGGGATTCTTGTACAAGTTTCATAAAGATCGGACCTCTTTTTGTTATGTCCATAAAATGAGCCGAACAAACAAGATTGTTATTTTTTGGATCAAAATATTCTTCTCGCCGTGCTAGGGCAATAATATTTTTCCATTGTGCACAGTGTACTGGATCCCGAGGAAAACTGAAATAGATGTTGGTTCATATAACGAAAAAAAAATCATAAAGAGCCAAGGCGTCTCCACTATAATCTTTGTTCCAAATAGTTTTATCGCTATCGGTAATCCGAATAAATCTGAATGGTCATTTTGTTAGTACATTATTCAGTGAAAATGAAATGGTCTCTTTCTTTTTACTGAGCTTGGGATGAGTTCGAAAGAGACAGATAGGTACTTCGGTATTGGACTGGATTGCAATATTTACTTTTGTCTTTTAATTTATTATCGACGAAATACTGTATTTTAAGTGAAATAATAAATTGCAAATAATAAAACAAAAGCTTATTTACTGAAAATATGATACACCGTCTTCAATTTGCTTTTTTTTCGTAGTTTTTACACGTTTTTACAATACAGTACGGCATTGTGCAACGTGTTGTCGTTCAGTTGTCAAAATCAAGACTGGCGCGCGATTGTTTCTCTTTTAGCGTTTTGTTTCTCATTTAGTTCGGACACTTTTGAGCGATGATCCGAAATCCATTGTATTTAAAATCATTGTAAGTTGCTAACTCCATTTTTAGGTTTAAATTAAATTAAATTTGTAATATTTGTAATATTTGTAATAATTAAATTGAGTATTTGGTATCAATCGAAAGAGAAAAAAAACACATAATTTTATTATTATTTATTTATTTATAATCGTCAAACAAGCTAACTACACAAAATAAGCCCAGAATTTAGATTTCGCGTCGCTATCTTTTATGGTAACTCCACACCTGTCAAATTTCGCGCGCAATATTAATAACTCGCGCCATTCGGTGTCATCTTGTAGGCACATAAGCCGTGACAACACTGCTCCTGACTATTTTATTTTAAAATAAGTGTTTTTTGGCACTTTTCTGTGCAAGACTGGTGTTTTTTATAAAAAGTAAATGCTATACTACCTGTTTTTTATAGTTTGGTTACATATCGTTAAGAAAAAAGTAGTAAAAACTACAACCAAAAAGGGGCACGTGTATGCTATGGGAGTTGGCAGAATTTATTTCTAACTTTCCATTAAACGTTTGGGAGTTGGATATTTTTATTGCTTGTTCACCTAACATTTTCGCACTAAATTAACTTTCTTTTACTTTATACTAATATTAATAATGCGAGTCACTCTGTCAGTTTGTTTGTTACGCTTTCACGCCTAAAGCTCTTAACCGATTTTGATGAAATTTGGTACATAACAGGGGTCGGTTAGACCTTGAGTAAGAACATAGGCTATGGTTGGTCGCGATAACCAACAATAGGCACACGTGACTCTCATAGTACACAGGAATACTATAGAGAGTGGCCCTCAACTTCACGACCGAGTAATGTGCCTCTTCACGCTTCGCTTAAAGAACCCAGGGTTATATGTTGGAGGAAACACGTGCGCAGGCAGGGCGTTCCAAGCCACCATCGTTAGGCAGAGAAACGAACGTTTAAAATAAAATAAAAACAAAATAACGTTTATTATCTTTGAAATTTTTAGAAAATTATTTAGATTCGTCAAAAGTTGGTGTGACTCTACCGAGGGTTCCAAAATGCAACGAGGCTGAGAATAGCCCTCAAGAAACTCAGTTCAGCTTTTTTCAAAATATTTCACCTTAAACGCAGAGTTAAATGCAGAGTAATACAGAGTTATTTACAAAAGGAGCAATTCGTGTTACAACCAGGCAGCCTTGTCATCTAAGAAATCATTAATACTATAATAAGCTTTATGGCACAATTTACTTTTTATTAGTTTTAATTTAAATTTATTGACAGATAAATTCGCTATTTCGGTTGGCAATGTATTGTACATTCGAATAAAGTTCCCCGCAAAAGAATTATCACTTTATGAAGCCTAAATTTAGGGACAGCCAGTTTATCCACTATTTTTCACAAATCTACTTTTGTTCTTGTGGGTATACGATAAAATTTCATAAATATACTGTGAATACACTGTAAGGATGTTAATATGCTTAAACTTATCTCTTAATGACTCCCGAGACCCCATTCCATAGATAGTCCGGACAGCCCTCTTCTGCAACACAAAGATGCACTCAATATCGGCAGCGTTACCCCACAGTAGTATGCCATATGTCATGATACTGTGGAAGTAGCTGAAGTAGACAAGACGCGCCGTTTTAATGTCTGTAAGTTGTCGGATCATTTTGACAGCATAGGCTGCTGAACTAAGCCTGGCCGAAATTTTCCCGATATGAGGCCCCCATTGCAATTTGTAGTCTAACGTTATGCCCAGAAAGACAGTGTCATCGACCAATTCTATTATTTCATCCCCTTTAAAACGCTCGGTTCTCGCGAAGACGGTTTCCACGGTATGAGAGTGACATCTCTGCCCGGCACGCGTTGTTCGGGATCGGAAGGGAGAGGGTGGGATCAGGTTGAAGAGTTCTTCAGAACACTCACCGTGGTAAATACGGTAGAACGCGGCCAAGGAAGCGATTGTTCGGTCAGCGCCAGCGCCGCGCTAGCGGCTCAAGGCTTCCCGTTACCTCCGGACAGTCTATAATGCGAATAGCGCGTCGCTGCATAGCGTCGAGTGCCTCTAGCAAATACTTCGCGGAGCCGTCCCAGAGGTGAGAGCAGTATTGCGCAGGGTCTAATCTGCGTTTTGTACAGCGGACACCTCTGGTGCGGTGTAAAGAATCGCTTTACCTTGTTCAGTATTCCTAGTTTCCGCGAAGCTAACCCAATACATCTCTCAGTGTAGTTTGTGTTATTGAGCTCTCGACGAACGTCTAAGCCAAGGATGTCTAGATTGTCATTCATTGGTAATATTGCATTCTGAAGAGTGGGTAGGGGAAGGAAAGGGGATTTTTTTGCTGTAAATGCACACGCCTGTGTTTTCTGGGCATTGAACTCGACCTAGTTCTCGGCACCCCATTGGGAGATACTGTTGTACTGAGGTTACGGTCGAGATCAGCCATGAGTCGTCGATCTCCTCCTCAATCTCAGATCGCCCCGCCGTCGGACGAACTGAGTAACTCCCGTACAATGTGCTGTCATCTGCATAGCAATTAATGTTCCCGAGGGATAGCATATCATTGATATGCAGAAGAAAGAGAGTTGGTGACAGTACGGACCCCTGCGGTACCCCGGCATTCACTTGCAAGAAGCGAGAAGCTTGGCCATCTCAGAGGACCCGTTTAAAAAGCTGGCAATCCAGCTGCACAGTTGAGGAGGTAGACCATATGCCGGAAGCTTTGAAAGGAGCGAAGCATGCCAGACCCTATCGAAAGCTTTGGCGATGTCCAAGCTAATAGCCAAGGACTCGCCGTACCTTTCCATAGCCCCACCCCATACATGCGTGACGAATGCCAGGAGGTTACACGTTGATAGTTTTGGCCTGAAGCCATATTAAGTAAATTGTCCATCCTTTCTTCATATTGTGATTTTTGTTGATTAAATAAAGATTTAATACTTTTTTTTACTTGATTTTTAATTAATAGTTTATTTAATAAAATCTTATAACTCCGCAAAGGTCCGTCACAAGAAAATATTATTTCAAATGTAAAATATGCTAACTCCAATTTTTTATCTTATTTTTTGATAAATACAAATTAACAAAATAAAAAAAGAATAATAGAATAATATGTACTATTTAAATATTAACCAGCTGAATTTCATTTATTGTTCTCCTTTGACAAATTTATTTTTAAATCGGATTTTTGCTGTTTCCCACAAATGTATAAACGAGAGTTAGCAACTTAGAACATTTAGCCGACGATTTGCTCGGTTCCTTTTGCTCTTTCACAATGTAACTCTTCACCTTCTATAACAATTCTTCTATGCAAATTCCCGTAACGATTTAAACGGTGTCCACACAGACCCACCGCTCGCAATGGAAGGATAAATTTCAAGAATAGAAATCTTGACACACTCAACTCTAAATCCCTCTATCAATTTAACAAATCAAGTTAAGAGTCCGCTTTCATTCACAATACAGAAAGAGGTCAATGGCCACGATTGATAAAAGCAATGGTTACGCGCCAATCGACACATCCTGCCAGTTGCGCACACGCATGCGAAACGACGCTCCAGTACATATATACAACACATGGTTGATTATTGTATCTATGAAATTAATGATGTGTGTAGTTAGTGTAAAACTAATGTAGCTTTAGCTTGCTGGCATAGGCGTCACCCAAAGATCAGCAGTTGTCAACTTTCGAGAATTGGCCAACTACACCACGTAAGACAAACGGGTTGGCATATGGTTTAGCGTTGAGGTTTTCTTCTCTGGCTACCGTATCTCTCTCTCTCTCGCGTGATACCATGCACACCTCTCTATTACTCACCTCGTTGGACAACCTCTGGTAGAGATTGTTCTGGTTCTAATTCAGATATTGTAAGTGGTGCACCTGCCATTCGACAGACGAGTCTCTAACATAATAAAAGTTTCCGATGTTCGGCACGCTACGTAGACCTACAAAGTTTCTAGCCATAACACGATGCCTCTGTCTACCTCTTCGAGGAATCAGGCGTGATTCGAACATTTCGAGATTGGAAAATTTTGCTTTCGTCCGTTTGTCTGTGGGTATGTGTTCCGGGCTAGCAGCCAAATTTTGTATCCGATCTTCACGAAAGTTGGCACAAGTATTCCTTGCGGTAATATATTTATTTCGCTTATGAGCTTTTTTGAATTGGGGGGAAAATGGGGTAAATAAGGTCAAATAACATTTTAATGTTTTTACGGGCTAGCTGCCCCATTTATTATCCGATCTCCAGGGAACTTGGCTCAAGTATTCCTTTACTTGAAACAATATTTTAGAGTGTTTTTATTACTGGGGGGAGATAGGGGAATATCCCTAAAAAAATGTTAATGTCCACGAAGTCTACTGTTCGACTACAGGGCGACCACTAGTGTAAGCATTAGGTATGTATGTATGAAAATCTTTAATCAGAATAATTATGTAAGTTTGCGGTATAACCAAAGGATATATAATAATAGGGAATCATTCCTTCCTCATAATCCCGTCGCATGTAACACAAGCTAGCTATTACGAAACTGGTGTCACACAGTCATTGTGACAATTAGCCCCGCTCCCTCCGTCCTGCCAAGTTAGTTGACCCCGCATAGTTATACAAATTATGTGCAATATTAATGGGAAAAAAGTTATGATACTTATGGAGAATGATAAGAACTATAGATTGATAGATAGATATACAACCAAAACATAAAAACAAAGTAAGTACTTTCTTCAGAACTGTATTTCTAATCTATACATAAGTACTTACTCGTATTATTAAAAAGCTAAAGTGTTTCTTTAATTGAATGCGCTAATAGTCTCAAGAACTGTGGGTCTGCATTGAAAATGTATTATTCTGGTGAACAGTTTAATCATCAAGGAAGCCTATCTAATAGGCTATACCTATAACCTCATACTGCTACTGCTTCTGTAAGGACTATGGGGTACAGACCCACCATCTTCAGGCCCTGGTCATGTAGGCTGAAAGTATTAGATGTTTAATGTAAAATATTACACTTGACTGTCTTCAATAACAATTTGTATCATATTTTCTTTCCAGGATTGTGCTGTTGGAAGATGAAAGTTCAGCGTTAGACTAAGATGGAGTGGCTTCAGACGTAGGTTTACAATGTTGAGTCACGTGACAAGGAGCATACGGACTAAAGCATGGTGTGTGGTGGTTCTGAGTGTGATAGTTGTGATGGTCGTGGAGGTCAGCGCCTTGAATGGCCCAAATGTCTGCATGGTGAAACAAAAGTAAGTTAAGTTAAGTTCGGTTGACTAGTAGAGTAAGTAGGTACCTACAGCCTGCTACCTGAGAGGGTCTGAGGCAAATATTTATACCTAAGATCTGCAAATACATATTTGTGATTAAGAAAGCGATTCTTTGCACCGCACCAGAGGTGTCTACTGTACAAAACGCAGATTAGACCCTGCGTCAAATACTGCTCTCACCTCTGGGACGGCTCCGCGAAGTATTTGCTGGACGCACTCGACGCAATGCAGCGACGCGCTATTCGCGTTATACTGTCCGGAGGTAACAGGAAGCATTGAGCCGCTAGCCCAGCGCCGAACAATTGCTTCCTTGGCCCCGTTCTACCGTATTTGCCACGGTAAGTGTTCTGAAGAGCTCTTCAACCTGATCCCACCCTCTCCCTTTCGATCCCGAACAACGGGTGTCGGGCAGAGATGTCACTCTAATACCGTGGAAACCGTCTTCGCGAGAACCGAGCGTTTTAAACGTTCGTTTCTCTGCCGAACGATGGTGGCTTGGAACGCCCTGCCTGCGCACGTGTTTCCTACAACATATAACCCTGGGTTCTTTCAGCGAAGCGTGAAGAGGCACATTACTGGGTCGTCAAGTTGAGGGCCACTCTCTATAGTATTCCTGAGTACTATGAGAGTCGCCACAATCGCCAGACGTCGCCACAGCTTACCATCAGGCGGGTGGCGTCAATTTGTACAAAAAAATTGTTTCAAATTTTTGGGTGATTTTCTACTCGTATTAACCTATACTAACTGCCGGTTACTGAATTGAGAATTTGAAGTTGAGCATCCACTGAGTACACCAAATGTCAAAATGTAGGAACAAATTTTGACATTTGACGTGCTAAGTAAGTTGTCAGTTCTTTAATCTCTGCTTAATTTGAAACTAGATGACATATAATGTTTATTTGTCCTCCTATATCCATTGCCGGGTGTCTCTTGTACGCATTGGGAGGTATTACCAGAGGCGCCCGGCGAATGGTTAATTGTCATAATATATTTATTTTATCTTTTGGCAGATACAACATAACAAAGAGGGTGAAGTACAGAGCGCCGATGTCAGTCAGGACGTACGAGTGGTGCTTCTCGATGCCCCCGAGGTGCTCCACGTGGAACACCGAAATGAGGGACTTGACTAGACTTGAGGTATTATGTTAATAGTGCGATCTAGAAATTATAATATGTAGCAAAGATTGGATGATTTCGGTATTGGTCAAACAATCATAAAATCAAGGGGAACCCTTTGTTAGGGGGAAGGACGTGGGTTTGATGACATTTCAGTTTTTCTGATCTACTAACTACTGTTAAAGGACTTCCGCCGAAATCTTAAAGGTCTCAACATCACCTGTAGTCATCAACCTACCGATAAACGGACTACAATGCCATGAGAAACCCACTTATTAATCTTTTATTTAGTGGCTAATAAGAAAGCAATTTTAGTAGTTTAAGGAACAGAAATCTTGTTAAGATACCCGCTTTTATAACATTTTTTACCGACTTCCAAAAAGGAGTAGGTTCTCAATTCGATTGTTTTTTTTTTGTTGTTTTTGAAAATCATGTCCCTACAATACAAATGTGCTTTGTCTATTAAATTGTTTCAGACCGATGAAAGAACTGCTGAAGTGGCAGTTTGCTGTCCAGGTTACAAGATGAAGGATGTCTCCTGTGTGTCCGTTTGTCCTAATGGAAGAACTGGCCCTGGGTGCTCGGAAGGTAACGTGTCTTGAGACATCTTCATTTAAAACCTGTGTGAATTGCCACACGCTTGTTCTTACTCCAATGCATATTTTACGAGTTAGTCCCGTTATTTCAATCAGAAAAGTATAAAGTCCTTATATTAGTAGTAGTTCACGTCAGTAGTTTAGTGATAAAGGATCGAACTCACATCGTCGGATGCCTAACGCATAAGACAGGGTTAAATATAAAACAAGTTTAAAGACAAATTCTAGTTTTCACTTCTTCCTTCTATCTTTCTTCTCTCTGTTGTCTTTTCTAGTTATCCTTCTCTCTCTTTTGTTCATCAGACCTTTTCTTTATCATCATTAGACATTACCTCACATCATGTATATTTCCAGAATGTCCTCCTAACAAATGGGGCCCCAACTGCATCCATCAATGCCATCGATGTAAAAACGGCTTCTGTTCCTCCATAACGGGAGAATGCGAGTGTGTGGACGGATGGCAAGGTGAGAGGTGGGTTCCCACTTTATTATTCCCAACATTAACAGAAATATCACCACAATTAACATCTCGATCAAATACTATTTACTAAAGCAATTTCTTTCATTTACAGTTGCGATGTGAGCATGCCACCGTCAACAACGTCATTAGAAGAACTACTAACAACACTCACTAATAAAATTCCGATCTCTAATTTAACACCAAAAGTTACTACAGCTAGCACTTTAGCTACTTCCACCAAACCAACATCAGTAGCTTCTTCAACCTTTGTCACTCCTACTATTTTAGGAACAGATTCTACAATAGATATACCACCTAAAATGTCCATTAGTACTACACCTATTACAGCAACTAAAACGGAAGATGTTTCAAGTCCATCAATAACAACTCTGTTGACTACAAGTTTATCTACAACTTTACAAGTATCAAACAGTGATAAAAAATATGAAGTGTCGATACCTTCGGAATTACCGAAGTTCCCAATGCTAACCAACACAACTATCTCAAAGAGTAAACCAATTACAGAAGAAGTAACAAGAAGGATTTTTATAAAACCAATTAACAATGCCACAGAAGCAACAACTACCACTAAATCCACACGAATTTCTTTAATTGCTAAAAATTTACAAGATTTAACCATTCAGCATCAACGGAAGAATGATATAAATGTTACAGAAGCAATAAATACATCAATACCTTCAACAATATCAAACGAAAGTGTTTTCAGAACCGAATCAACGAAGAACTTCAGTCAAACGACACCCAAAGCAAAACCAAAAGAAATATGGATCAGACCGGCGCAAAAAGGTGAATCTCCAATAATAGAAACAAAGATAAAAATGGCTCACGATGTCCCAAGGTACAGAAGTGCACATAAAGAATTGATATCAACAAGCACTACAACAAAGACAATTATTGTATCGATAATTCCAACTTCAGTATCCTACTCAACATTCAAAAAGATTGCTTTAACATCTTCATATTTATCAACTAAGAATACTACTAATATACCATCTTATAGTAAAACGGATTATGGATTTACCACTCGACCTATGACAGCTATAACAGTAAAACCAGAAATAACATCAAGGGTATTATTAAAGCAAGAGTTGCCTTTATATAATAACGAGACCAGTAAAGCATTTCTATCAAAAACTTCTACAACACAAGCACCTAAATCTTTTTCAGCTACAAAGTCTTTGGGATCAACTAAACACACTTCTCAAATCAATAGAACTAATAGCATGATGATTGAAATTAACAAAAATTCTTCTATTTCTGTTACGACTGTTTCTCCTAAAATAACATCTACTAAGAAAAAGCAAAACGATTCACTTCTATTTTCAACTGCAAAAAAATTAAAAACATCAAGTACACTGCAACCTTTGACTGAATCAATCCAAAAAGATATTAGGAATCAAGCATTTGAAGTTACTAATGACACCGAAGTTATTGATAAGTCTAACACTACTAATAATCTAAACACAGTGACTGCTGAACCTCTAGATGATGAGGAATTTCATATTTTGACAGAACCTGAGCATATAACAGCAGTAATGACCGACAAAGGCACTGAAAGAGCATCAGTAGACTTAATATCAGTGATAAGTATAGCAGGAGGAATTATGATGGCAGTGATAACTGTCGCTGTAGTGATTGTGATGGTAGAGAGATGCAAGAGACCAAGATATCAGGATGTGAGGAAGATTAATGATATCACAATGCAAGTGATGATTGACAACAATGATGGACCACCACCGTACGTGAGGAACATCTTTCATACTCCACTTCCTGGTAAGAGCAAAACACTAATATTACAATAAATTTCAGACATATAACAGAACCTCATAGTTTAAGAGGGATTAAGTTTATTACTAAACAAATTATAATGATTTAGATTTTAGAATGGGATAACATGCAATTGTTCTCTAACTAAAACTTAACGCACAGTCAGTTGTTTATTTATTACAAAATGTTATTTTACTGATTAGGCACAAGCTCAGGGCGATAGACATGTATTCGTGGAGAGGAAGGTTTAATGAAAGAAAATAAACTACAGAGATGACGAAAGCTAGAAATGAGATCTATTAACATTCATTGTATATTTGTTACAGAGCCACCTTCATCTGAGAAATGTCACTACCAACCAATATCTACGTTGGACCGCAATTTAAAACAATTCATGAGACCAGTCGTTGTTCAAACTATATCACCAATAATGCTGGAAAACTTCAGAGGTTACAACTTTTCAGACTGTCCATTATATTCTATCTATTTATCAAAATAAAGTTCCATATCGTTTTCAAAAGAATCAGAATTCATGATCACAAGCATAGAACAAATTGTTTTATTTTGCAACTAACACTATGCAACATAACCTGATATTTTTATTTACAGGTATCCTAGAATGCCACTACGATCATCTACCGAGAAGAAGCAATGATTTCGGTACAATGCAAACGCATTCTTCAATAGTACCCTCTATAAAAGACTGTAATGAACTATGTCAACTACGAGCTAGTGTCACCGAGTCTGCGATAGAAGCATTAAAATGTGAAGCTAAACTTGATGTTATAGATAACTCAACATCTGAACCTTTATATGCTGAAATACCTTGTTGGAGACCACCATCAGAGCATGCAATTGAAGTTTTGAACATGAATGGAGAGGCTGTAACCGAGTTATGACCGTGCTGAATCGAATGCAGAGTTAATCTTGTTCATCTGTGTGATACTAGATGGCGGTATCCGAAAATTTAAGCGTTTAAGAATTTTATATGTAGAATGTGTAGATGTACAAATAAAAATAAATAAATAATGTTTATGGAATACGTACACTTTTTTTTGAATAACTAATTAAAGGGTTGACTTATGTGAATGGAGAGGGAAGATTATGTGTGTCTGTCGAGATGGGAAAAGCTACGCGACTAAATATAAATTTCAAATAATATAAGTCATCAAAAAATCCTGATATCAAAAATAGATAGGTCATGTAAGTCACAAAGACAACAATGTCAAGACTATTGCTTTTTTTTTGGAAATTTGCCCATTTAAGGGACAGGCTAGAGTCCTAAGACCATACTGCCTCAAGATTATTGCTTCCTACGTTTACTATTAGGTACTGACAGATTTGCGAGGCAATAACTAAAGTCAGTATAAAAAACCGGCCAAAGGCGAGTCAGACTCGTGCACAAAGAGTTCCGTAAATATATTTTATTCTGTTTTTAGTACCTATTTGTTGTTATAGCGGCAACAGAAATACATCATCTGTGAAAATTTCAAATTTTAACTATCAAGGTTTATGAGATACAGCGTGGAGATAGACGGACGGACGGACAGCGATGTCTCAGGTTCCCGTTTTAGTCTTTATCAATATATTTACAGGGTGAATTTTCGAAAAGGGCTTGGATGGTCAAATCCGAAACTATAAGGAATAGCGAAAAGTGCTCAAAGGAGTCACGAGCCCGATCTTGATGAAACATAAAACCTCATCATTAGATTTTTGGAAAACCAATAATCCTAGCTGGGAATAAAACCGTTGATTTTGAAAAAAAAAACACCACCTTTATTATTACACCATACGATAGTGTCGCTGTTAAGGATCAAATTCTGCGAAGTAATGATATACGGCAAATTTAAGGAAATTTTGGAATTTTAATAAAATTCATATTTCATGTCTACCTAAATTTTGTATCATAATTTGTTTCGCTCGAAATCCCAGAAAAGATCGTAACTATTCCGTGTTTTAAATTATGTTCTGAATGATTCTGGCAGGCTGGTAAAATTTTAAAGTTTAACATACATAATCTTGCTTTTAATTTCGTTCTAATTTCAATTATTTTGTTCTTAAAGTCTATAAGAAAAAAAATTGAAATTAGAACGATATGCATATTGGCGCAAATATTTAGCAAAAATTTAGATTCTGTTCGATTCTGTTCGTACTTTGAACACTCATATTTTGTCTCTACTTTACAACATACTGTTTAATCCTAGTACCCCTCCCTATCTTAAGGAACGTTTTAAGTTCCTAAATACACACATTCTAGGTGCTTGAGATCATCGGAGAATTTATTGTTGCAACTACCGGTGCATTCCACAAAATTCTATGATAGTTCTTTCACTGTTGAGGCCGCACTTTTGTGGGATGCACTGCCAGTACATATAAAACGCGCACAGTCACTGACGTCCTTCAAATCCCTGGTGAATGACCATTATTTATCGCTGGTTGTTTAAATTATTCACTGCAGAGCTCATGGTTGCTCCGAGTGCAATTGGTGCATCCTGTTAATTTGCTATTAATGTGCTACACATTCGGAATTAATGATTGCTGTTATTTATTATAATGTAGGTACACTGCCTGTGTATTATTAAGGTTTTTTTATCTTGTTTTACGATCCCTTCCATCCTAAGTTTACCTGGAAGAGATCGTTTTTAGCGATAAGGCCGCCCTTGTACATTTAGTAGTTATAAGTATGTTTTTAATGTATTTTCTAAACTGTGGTGTACAAGAATATTTATGTTTATGTTATGTTATGTACTTCGTTTAGTAATTTATTAAAAGAAATATTTTGTAATATAAATTCTGTGATTTGAAAATGGATTTAACAAATGATGATCGATTTGATTTAATAGAAGCATATTTTATCAATGGAAGAAGTGCACACGTGCGTTGGTATGGTACAGAAACAAATATCGTCATCGTAATTTCTGCACTCTTAAGTGCTTCATGGAGGGTGCGATTTGAGCAACCCAAGTGGGGTACCACCATCACCTCGGCGGTGAGACCGATCATGGACGATTGGCTGCAGAGGCAGCATGGTGACCTCACGTATCGTGCGACGCAGGTCGTTACCGGGCATGGATGATTCGGTAGTTATCTGTTTCGCATCCATCGTGAAGTTACACCCCTGTGTCAACACTGCGGGGTTTCCGACGACGACACCGCGTGCTCAGCGTGGGCGAGTCAGCGCGGGGACCTTGTAGTGGGTCTGGGCGTGGATACCCTCTCGCTGGAGACCATGCTTCAAGCCATGGTCTCCAGCGAGAAGCCATGGTCTCCAGGGGAGTAAGTGGAACGCGGCCGTGTCCTTCTGCGAGCAAGTCATGCTCGCGAAGGAGGCGGCCGTGAGGGAGAGGGAGCGTACCCTCCCCGCTGAGTTCCGTAGTCTGCGGCGGGGGCGCCGCCGCAGACTCATCTACGCTCAAGACCATCGACCTCCATGATCGGAGCCTGAGGACGGTGGGTACGCCACCCGCCGTCCTTACAGAAGCAGACTAGAAGGGTTGCGTGCTGCGGGGTCTATGCCCCATAGCACGCAACCAGATTCACTCACTGACGCGGGATAAAAACCTACCCCAACGACGCGGGATTCTCATAGCGACCTAACCCCCGCAGAGAGCACAGAGGTGGCCAAAGTCCGCCGGGCGCCACTGGAAATACGTTCTGCTTGTAACCAGAGCGGCTACGGACGTTAGAGCGGCTGCGGCCTTGGGCTTGGAAAAAAAAATGCTTTCAAATAATGGTTAATAACCTTAAACAAGGAGGTTAGCTATCGCAAATCTAAACTATTAAAGCCACGTATTTGTGACGAAGATTTAGAAATAGCTATTTTTACCTATTTTGAGTCATTCCCCGCTAATTCCACCCGAAACGCAGCTGAAACCATTCAAGTATCTCAGGCTACGATATGTAAAGTTTAAAAAAAATACAAGTATAAATGTTACCGCTCCGGACGCATTGTGCAAAAGTTACATCCAGGAGATAATTTAAAACGGCTTGATTTTTGCAATTGGTTAAATCGGAAACTCGACAACGACAGACATTTCTTATCCAATATTTTATTTTCTGACGAAACAAATTTTTCTAATAATAGAATGTATAATCGAAATAATAAACATTACTGGTCACAAACTAATCCTTTGCGGGTAACCGAAGCGCATCGCCAGGTGCGATTTCATTTAATTGTTGGTGCAGTATTTTGAAGGACAGTATTTTATTTTAAAATTTATGACGGAACGTTGACGACTTTTAAATATGTTGAAATTTTGAATGAACTGTTTGAAGAGCTGGAGAATTTCAACCATCTACAAGTTATTTTTTCAACAAGATGGAGCTCCAGCCCATAATAGCCGTATATAAGAGATTTTGATTCAGTAGTTTGGCGACAATTTTATTGCAACGCATGGTCCTGTGCCTTGGCCAGCGAGATCCCCGGATCTTACCCCCTTAGATTACTTTCTCTGGGGGTATGTTAAAAACGAAATTTAAAAAGACACGTATGATACAGTTGATGACTTGAAGCGTTCTTTGGAGAATATTCTAAACGGAATCAATAACATTGTAATATTGAATGCAGTACGATCCTTGAGGTCTCGAATCCAGCTATGTATTGAAAACAATGGTCTATATTTTGAACAATTAATCAGTTAACGTAAGATAAATAAAATGTATTTTGTTAAAGATGAGCTCTTTCCTTTAGTTTGCCGTATGTCATTACCTCCCTGAATAAGATCCTTAATAGCAACACTCTCGTCTGGTGTAATAATATAGGGTGTGTTTTTCTTTTTAAATAAATGGGTGCGATTCCCAGCTAGGATTATTGGTTTTTCAAAAATCTAATGATGAGGTTTTAAGTTTCATCAAAATCGGGCTCGTGACTCCTTTGAGCATTTTTCGCTATTCCTTATAGTTTAGCATTTGGCCATCCAAGCCCTTTTCAAAAATTCACTTGTATATCAGATTATAGGTAAAAGGGCGTATAAAAGGCTATAGTAGTTACATTTATGTATTAAACGAATACATTGTAAAAGTAATAAATGTTATTTGCAATAGAAAAAAATCTTTGTTGCAATATTTATCTATTATTGTAACAAAGTTGTAGGTAGGTATTGTAGTTATTTTAAGCACGTAAAACAAAATTAGATACTGCTTATACTATTCGGTATCTTATGATGTCATTTATTTCGAGGAAGTTTTGTTTTTTGGTCTCACTCGTATCTATGTATCGAGTTTTTACTTTACGCCTATTTATTTTCCTTGTTTCTATTTGTCTAATTCTAATCTGGCGAACTGAGGTCAGAATGACATACTTGACCGCTACTTTTAGACTATTACTTTTAGATTAATCTGGTAATGTAAAGCGCACTCAATTATACAAATTAATTGTTAATAATTTGCTCTTAATATCATCAAAACATTGCAAAACTGATAGCATTATCTCATCGTTTCCGACTACTGGTTGTATGACGATATCACATCTACTCAGAATTAGGGTACCTTCACATATATTAAACAATAACTCTATGTAATAATAAATTATTATATTTATTTTATATCCTTTAAACTGAGAGCGATAAAAAGGATTAAACAGCTAAGAGATGTAGGATAGTTAGGTTCCGAATCACATCATGGGTGTCCATTATCAGTGTAACGTATTAGTTTTTGATTTTCTCATATTTTCAGCTAACATTTTTAAATATTTATATGTATTATATAATGTTGGTAGTTTCTTTTTTAAGTAAATACATAAAACAAGTTACTACAAAAACGATTTTGCTCGAAGACTTTCTATAAAATAGGGATTCCGACCAAACGTTTGAAAAGGACATCGCTATGTTAACTACATAGCTCTGTCTCACATTGTATTATTACCAGGGAATAGACAAAATTACAAATCATTCGTTCTTTTCTGCTTGTAGCAGGAATAAAACAATTTTGTTTATATAAGGTCATGGTACGAATTACGAGTATTCTTATTTTAGGTTTATTTAGGCAAAACTTCCTTGAAGTAAGATTCTTTTGTAAAATGTTGTGGTAGGCGCCCAGATGCAAAGTATATTTTCGCTTATCCACAGTCTATATGTAAATCAATTAGAGCTCACCAGTTCTAGGTGGACAACAAAAACATAGAAAAAGAAAGCTTGGTGGAATTCCATGGTTGCAAGATCGAACGTCACGAAAACTTAAACTTATCCGAACACAGCGTAAACTTTTTGATTCCTTGAGAGGTGGTTAACCTTCTCAAGCAATTCCCAGATAAACAATCTATATACTCAGACTAAAAGAATTACATAGACGGAACGAATAGAACTAGCGAGTGAAGCCGCCAAAAGGGATACTATATAGCAATGGGATACCATTCCGCTCGCACTCCTTTGTGAGCAGCGAGTGTGTACGCACGTGCGATCACGGTTGAACAAAATATTATAAATATGCCGTATTGTGTGGTGAAAAGGTGTAAAAACACTTCAACTATTCATAGGAAGAATGCTGGATTATCGTTTCATAAGTAATTAACTATTTCTTATTAGATTTCATAACATTTTTCTAAATATTTTAGTTGCACAAACTAGGAACACAAAACCTCCGCCATACTATACAGAGTTGCCATAATTTTTTCATCATTTCCACAAAATATTTTGCAGTATTTATGGGAATTATAAAGTACTGAGTAAAAAAAATCAGTGTCATCAATGTTGACAAGCTCGATGTTTCTAATTATCATCATCATCATTCGTGCGTTAGTCCCGAACTCCAGATCACATCTGTGTCCGGGATCTACTTACTATGCGTGGCTTGGGTATTTCGGCAATCTTGGAATTGACTGCTGTCTGACCTCCCAGCCTGTGTTCTGATCCAATTTATTTATGTTACTGTGTCAGTATTTTAATTTCAGTCTAACACTACAAAGGCCTTAGTCTTAACCTAACGACTATTGATATCTACTTCATGTATAGTCAACGACAAAAGTAGCTTAACCAATAATTCTTATCTGTTGATCACTATAGCTGTTAACCAATCACAAAATCATAAACAAAACACGAAATATATTAACTTTGTCCTTGGGTATTCTAACATTACTAGTACATTGCTGTGGCACATGCATTGGGATGTAAAAAATAATAATAAATATTTTTGTGCTAATCAACTTTTGTTGTTGACTGTAACTTGTACTTACACTGGAATGGAGCTTTGTTCATTCATCTTAAAAAGGATTATTTTAATTATGGGAATTTTTTTGAAAGCTAGTAATTAAAGTGTGTTTACTCAGTGTTTATCACGTTTTCATTTATTTTACACTTCCCCATTTTAGGCACATATCATAATAATCATTTGTGTAAATGATATAAAATAATTGCAGATAACATTTACTATAACAAATATTAATTATCCATCATATATGTCCACTACGATTTTTTGGAGATTTTTCATTTGCTGGCAACATTACGCACACGCCGTTAGTGGTATCGGTACACGGAAATCGGAGTCACACGCACACATTGAAAGTGTCATTTGGCTTCACGTGTTCATTCTACATGTTCCGTCTATATTCTTCTTCTAGTCTGAGTCTATATATTTAATACGACAATTTGTCTGTCCGTCGGTCGCGTTTTTCAATTATAATTAATAATACATACATTTGCATGAAATATTATTTTTTTTAATTTTTATTTTTTATATTGGAGTCGATACAAAGTTCGCCGTGATAACTAGTTATTATTATTCATTAAATATTTAGTTATATTGAACGCACACATAAAATACACGACAAAAATTGACAAGCAACCGACTTCAAACTACCGAAATTGACAAGCAACCGACTTCAAACTACCGAAATTGACAAGCAACCGACTTCAAACTACCGAAATGGGACCACTTCGGAAGTAGTAGCTTTCAATTAAAAATTTCAAAATCGGTTTACCCAGTCCGAAAATATGAGATAAAAAACATTAAAAAAACAACAATCCTTTTTTTGGAAGTGGGTTGAAAATTTTGTGGATCAACGAAATGCGGGCGAATTAAATGCCTCTGTAGACCCCTTTAGGGTGTGTGTGTTTTCTATACAATATAGGTACGGAACCACAAAGTTTTTGAACAATAAATTAACACAATAATATGAATAGTTTACGTCGCTTAAATCTAAGTTTAGCAGTCAGTGTGTTGTTAAGTGTAGCCGAGAGAACAAGACCGCATCGGTGAGTTATTGCTTATTATGTCTTACTTAAGAAAACTAGTTTTTGAATAACTTAAGTGAAGTTTTGAATAAAATATATACCTAGGTAGCAGGTAGGTAGGTAGGTACAGTCACGCTGGTACAATTATACGTAGGAAAATCTTTAAGTAGGTACTTAGTTAATTTTAATACTTTTGAACGTTTAGCTACATAATTATTGGTCAGGGCATTTAGCATTCATATTTTTGCGTATCGATTTTGATACTTGAATTTGAAGTTTTGAGAATGTTATTGTACGTTACTTTACGCCCAGGTACACATAATCACGCATTTTATGCCGAAGAGGTAGGCAGTGCAATATTATTCGCCCAATTTCGCCAGTAACTTTGCTAGTCCTAATTCTGGTCCCACGTTATAGGGGTGAACCTACTGCTACTAACCTAGCAGTTTTGTTTGCCTCGTCTGCTGATCAGCAGGTGATCATTTGCGAAAAAGACAGATAAACACAGCCTCGTTTTAACCGGTTTTAAAAAAGGAGTTTCTCAATTCGGCTGTATTTTTTTTTGTTGGTTACCTACCTCATATCTTTCGACTAGATGAACCGATTATATTTTTTTTTTATTAAAACTGTACTGTACTTTCCGTTTCGTCCCATGTTAAATTTAGTCCCATTCTGGTAATTTGAAGTTGTTTTTTTATGCCAAAATTATTATTTGTAATTAGATGTTATTATTACAGATTAAAATGCGGTTAGTTCTCCTATTAGTGACAGTGACGTGCGCGTGGGCAGATCCCCAGTTCGTGAAGTCCCGGTTAACAGGTGGGGTTAAAGGAGGTTATACCGGCCCTACGTATCCTGGGGGAGAAAGCTTTGTAAGGTAAATGCAGATAAAATATTAACTTCATACAAATCACGCCTATTTCGCCGAGAAGGGGTACGCAGTTTTTTGCTTTTAAATTGGCAAGCTTAACCTCGCCAGGTACGCCCTTGGAAGGAAAACCGCAGGGTATATGGGCGGTCGGGTGTTATCCCGTGATTTCGGCTTCCAGTGAGAAGAAAACGAATCGAAAATTAAACAGTTAAACGTTTAACAAAGTTACAATATGAAAATATAAAAGCTGCCTCTTTCTAGGTCAGTTAAAAATAATTCCAATTGAAATAATTGTGCCTTTTACACTTCCAGATTTTTTAACAATACTCAACCTGGATCTAGTGATTACCACTCAGGTGGATACAACGCAGGTGGTTACAATGCGGGTGGATCCAATTCAGGTGGCTACAACGCAGGTGGGAACAACATAGTTGGATACAATGGTGTTGACTCTGCGAGAGAAAAAGGCGTCTGCTATATAACACCGTAAGTAAATATAGTGTGGTGAGTATAGTGACGACCGTGGCTTCATCTCTTCTTGTTTTGCCTGCGGAGATTATTGTTAGTAACATCGGTCCTGGTCCTGGCTGTTATAGTTACGTACGTAACGGCAATCAACTTGTCTAAATATTATCTATATACGTGGGATCAACAGAACTGCTGGCAAATGTAGACAGGTGTGAAATGCAACTCTGTCTAGCCTTTTAGGAGTTAACTGCCGACACCGCCCGCTATAAATGTGTAGTTTGTTGCATTGGCATCCATTTAAACCTGTTCAAAATTGACTGAATAATTTAACTGACATCCTTAAATAACCCTCTATCTATATTATATAAACCCTAAATCCCTAAAACTGCTTCGGTGGTGTGATCCACAAATGTTTATTTCGGAGTTTGGGTGTTTACTGTGTGTTTACGGTGTGTTGCATAATATGTATGTATTTAGAAATATATAAGTACTAGTGGTCGCCCGCGACTTCGTCCGCGTGGTAATTTGGATTTTTTCCCGTTCCCATCGCGCCGCGTCATATTTTGAACAATTCACACAATATCTTTATAAATTGTACCCTATGTGTTATTCTGATGTATAAGCTATATTATTGTAAAGTTTCATTAAAATCCATTCAGTAGTTTTTACGTGAAAGAGTAACAAACATCCATCTATACATACATACTTACATACTCACAAACTTTCGCGTTTATAATATTAGTAGGATGTTTATCAGTTGTCTAGATCCCATAGTACAACAACTACAAGCTAACTACAAGCTTATATTTGGGCTAGATGACGTTGTGTGAGAATTTCCAAAAATATTTATTATTTATTTATAACCGACTGTTTATAATTTATGATGTTTTACAGGACTCCAGATATGATCAACAACCCAACTCATCCTAGGGTAAGTACTGATTGATCCATAGTCAAGTATATTTTTAAACTTCAGTTTATTTGGGGTTCCGTACCCAAAGGGTAAAACGTCCGTCTGTCACCAGGCTGTATCTCATGAACCGTGTCCGACTCTCACTTGGCCGTTTTTTTTAATAGAGAGACATTTCCAGTAAAACGTATATTCGCGAGAGCTTTCATTCCTGTCATTACGTGCATCGCTTGTATTGGCGCTATGGCTCATCTAGAGATAGGGCCCCATAGCACCGAAGCTAGCTAGTACAGAACAAAATATGTTATGTTATGCACTAATAGAGGTAGGCATGTACTCATCTCATACATTATACATAGAAGAACCGATTACGTAAGGCGCGTTATCCTTGTGATATAAAATGATGTCATGGTTAAGTATTCATAGTTCAAAAATTCCATCAATCTGTACCTAAAGATGCCGTGACAGCTTAGTTAGAAACTAAGAATGAAATGAATTTAAAAGGTAGTATAAAACTCTGAGTATAGGCAACTTTATATCCCAAAGTTGCTGCGGACATAAACCTATTCCACGCAGGCGCTAATATCATTCTTTGCTAAAAAAAAGATATATTTCTGGTGATTGAGCTCATGCCCACAATCGCGTCAACTAAACATTTTTGATTCGTACAGAGACAAACTGAAACCTATTTGAGAATTCCCTCGAATATAAAATAACATCCGTTCAACGTGGCAATGCTGTCAGCATTGTAGGAACTTTTCCAGTTAGCGTTGAAGCAGAGTTCTTCCACGAAGTTTTGTAAATAACGTTAGCACTTAATTAAACTGTTAATTAATATTATGTTCCAGAACAACTCACTTATCAGAACATGCTGCAAAGGCTACATCAGAAACATCTATAACGACCAAATCTGCGAACCCGTGTGCTCAATTCAATGTATCAACGCTCTCTGCACAGACCCTGAAGTCTGCACTTGCTTCCCGCAGCATGTTAAAAACACAGCTGGCCTCTGTGTGGCCACCTGCCCTATCGGATGTCAACACGGCAATTGCGCCGGTGGAGAATGCATTTGCAAAGACGGTTACAAATTGGACTTTGATGGTAAATACTGCATCCCAAGTTGTAGAGACAATTGCGGAGGATACGGTAAGTTTCAATCTTGTGGTATTCTTATTATACTTTTTCTAGAGGCAACCAGCCGGTTTCAGGTAACCGCGTGATGTGTTTAGATGCTTTTTTGTAAAGTAAAAGCACAAAACTCCTATTCAGCAAAACCCAAGCTACTGATTTTCACAAAGCACTATATTTCGGACACAAATACTTACAGGAAAAAAACTGCTACTTAATGCAGCCTCACACCATAAGCATTAATGGTTATGGTATCAAGCGTTGACAAGTAACGATTCAATTACTTTTCAGGCAACTGTACCGCCCCAAATACGTGTAAATGCTATAAAGGCTTCAGTGCAAGCCCTGATGGTTCATGCAAACCTTCTGGTTCATACTCAGAGTGTGTAGGTGCCAATAATTGCGGCTGCCAAGCTGGATATACCAAGAATCCGCAAGGGGAATGTATTCCACAGTGTCTTAAGTAAGTATCCATTCTCTACAACATTATACACGATTTTCACCAAGCATAATAGGATGTCATCACACACATAATTATACCCTGACTTACGCGATCATATTTTATTCCAGCAACTGTCAACCAAATGGACGATGCGTGGGTCCCAACAGATGCGACTACTCTGTACCTGCTACGGCTACCTCCAAACCCATTGGCTACTACCCTCCAGGGGGACATTATATTACTCAACCTCCCAATTCAAATTATCCTGGTAATCAACAGTCAAACTATCCAAATCCTATCCACCCTGGTAACCAACAGTCGATTTATCCTAATCTCGATGATCTTCAACAATCGAACAAACCAAATCCAAACTATCCTGGAAACCAACAGTCCAACTATCCGTATCCAAACTATCCCGGTAACCAACCATCAAACTATCCCAGTCCAAACTATCCTGGTAACCACAAACCAAACAGGTCGAGTCCAATCTATCCTGGAAACCAACATTCAAACTATCCGAGTCCAAATTATCCTGGTAACCAACCATCGAACTATCCGAGTCCAAATTATCCAGGTAACCACCAACCAAACGGTTCGAGTCCAATCTATCCTGGAAACTTGCAGTCAAACTATCCTGGTAACCAACCATTGAACTATCCTAGTCCGAATTATCCTGGTAACCAACACTCGAACTATCCCGACGATATACAGTCATCAAATCCCGGTTATCAACAACACAATCATAATAGAGGAGACATACCGGCTCAGAATCCTGACACAAAACCTGACAACATTAATCGACCAAATCAATACAACCCATCGATTAATCCTTCCAGTCAACATTCTAATATTCCTGTCAATTACCCTGATAATTCACCAGATCTACAAAGCAACACTCCTAACAAACCAATACACTACAATCCTGGTCAACCAAACACCTATCCAGGGAGTGCTCAAGATTACTATAACCACCTGCGGGACCAACATAACGATATCCACCAATCAAATACAAATTCTTCAAATAACATCAACAACCCTGGTAACCAAAATCAACCTACAAATCAACAATTTCCAGCTAATCAACATCAGCAATATCCAAACCAACAACAGACAAACTCCTTCTATCACAATCAGTCTAATTTACACACCAATCAGAATCAGTCTTACACTTCTTTCCAACAAACTCAAAATATTTACCCAGATAACCAGGTTGAGAGTCTTTGCTCGAAGCCTTGTATTAACGGAATATGCGTCGGAAGAGACAGCTGCAGTTGTAATTATGGATACGTAATTGATGACTCGGATCCCGCTGTGAGTAGGTACGTATCCTAAGTTAAGCTTTGTTATATTACGAGTATATAAGATTTTGACATCCTTTTCCTTGGAAAAGCGCCTCACCCCTGACAGACGCTATTTTTACGCCTACATTTCACTAATAATTTTGCTTCTTCTTTTAAAAACGTGGTTCCATCGATAATGATCGATGATTCGCCAATGTCAAGGTAATGCTTGATTAGTTGATAGTCCAGCACAGAAGAACTAGTTATTCCTGACTAGCTCCAGGTGCAGGACAAGAAACGTTGTTTGGTATGTGAGTATCTGGGAGCCCGATTTTTGCGGAGCGCCAGAGGTAACCTAAAAAGCCACCAGCCATGCGCTCAGCAAAAATCGAACTCCAATAATTTTGCTAGTGTCAAGTAAAGAGGACGATCCTATTCAGTTTTCCAGATGTTAGAACATATTTGACACAACCTCGTTAACCCAGAATTCTTAGTCTTCAGATAGACAAAGTGACATAACTCATTGATAGTCTTATAACAAATTAAGAGTGTATAATAGATACCAATCATGTCATTACGAGCTGAAAATATTTAATCTACTACTAGTTAGCAAGTAATTGCTAACTAGTAGTAGATACATTAGTACATTAGTACATTAGTAGAAAACATTTTACTTTCAAAAATACTTAGAAACCGCTTTAATAGTATAATGTGAGGTATTAGGGTTATATGGTGGTGCCCTGGAGGACCCCCAAGCAATTTGAAATTTATTGTAAGATATCTCATTTCAGGTGTAAACCATTCTGCCGAGGCGGTTGTCCGAACGGAATATGTTCATCTCCGAACTTCTGCATCTGTGACATGGGCTTCTACAAGGATACCAGTGTGAAAGGCCAAGCTAAGTGCGTCAAACGGATCAGGAGATCGGTCGACGACCATTTAAATGTTGCTGAACTTCTAGTTTTTGAGATACCAGAAGATGAAATTGAACAGGTTGTCTGAAGATTGCAAAATTTAAAAGTTATACGTGTCGAAGGCCTAATAGATAATATAATAAAATTTTGACAAATACATACCTTTAATTTTGTTCTATTATTTTCGCCTTTTGGTACGTTCGAAATGGGCTTACATGCATGATGCATGAAGAGATATCTCAAAATAGCACACTTACCGCTTCCTGTAAGCGTTTGATGCGAAAAGATATACTTCCGAACAATGTATGTGTACGTTTTTAATACCCAGGTCGGAAGAATTATTTGTGCAGAACAAATGTGTATAACGGGGCATGGGTGTTTTCATACATTATGTAAATACTAACACGCCCGCCATTCATTAGCATGGAATTTTTATACGCCAAATATACTCTTCTCTCAGTTTCTCAGTCACATTGACTTCCCATGACATCAAGTGGCCACTCGGTTTATATTGAGATAAATGTTGCCATACCAAAAAGTAGACAAGAGGATGTGGTACAAAATTAAACTAGTGTGTAAAGCTAGACTTATAATATTAAATGAATATAGATAAGTATTTAATTCATAATCTTTAGGTCTAAAAAACTTAAAAGATCTGCTCACGTGACTTAATGCTTTCAAATGTATCTTCAGCCTCAGATATAACATTAAATATTTTTCTTTTAACACTATGCTGTAACCATGTTGGGAATTCTTTAGTTGTTTCACACATACTCGCAAAGAAAGAATTCAATGGATGATTCCCACTGTCTAAATATAAGCTTTTATCGTCTACATCTATCATGACTTCACCTAGATCTTCATCCATTGTCCTTTTTCTATATTTGTGTTCAATTTCTTCTGTTGTGTCTACGTTGTTCTGTGTATTGTCTGGACTGAAGCTTATATTATCTGCCGTTGAAGTTGAAGGTACAGCTGCAAAGGAATCTGACGAGGGAGACAATTCATCATCATCAACATCTAATGCGCTTGCAACATTCCTTCCTTTGGTCCGTGTTTTCATATAAGGTACTAAAAATTCCATTTCGTCGGCATATCTCCATTTTTTTGGTTTCGTAAAGTCATCCACTTGCCCTGCCAGTAAGCCGATAACTCTTGCTCTTTTTAAGGAATCTCTGTGGCAGTCTCTTAACTTTTTCCATTCCGCTTTCGCTGTTGAAACTAAAAAGGGAAAATATAGAACAGGTAATTAATTGTGTTTTAAGAGTACTAGACTCAAGTGGCAACTAGTGTTCCCTATAACTCCTGTAGAGCTTTTGTTAGGATTCATTCAACAGTTATGTTAACCTTGAACCTATCAGACGTCGGATGGTGTAATAATGAAATAAGCTAAACTATTACATCTGTTTATCTCTTCTAATACTTTTATAGGAGTGTTTTTATGGTTGTGTTGTTTTTTTGTACTTATCAAATCAAATCAAATCAATGAAAAAATACTCTTTATTGTACACAAAAAGAGAAACCATTTTAATACATCTTTTGAAAATAATGTACACCAGAGGCCTTATCGCTAAACAGCAATCTCTTCCAGGCGACCTTAGGATGGAAAGAAAATTGTTGGAAATGATAGGGACGATAGGACAACTAGTCCTAAGTATTATTATTATTTCCAATGGGGACGGCGGTAGCCGGACGGACAATCCACCCGCGACATTTGCGTTCCATTTCTCCCCAGTCTTAGACTACTCCAGACCATTGATCAATTTCATCACTTAATAATTACCACTGTAAAAATCCCTTATTAATAGCTCTATACACTAGACATTGGCAAGTCGCTGCTAAAGCCTAGAGGCCATAAGAAAGAATTTAATTGAACCATAGTGCTACCAGCTACCAAATATATTTTTAATTTTAATCCTTCAAAATGCCACAATACTCAGACAGATTCTAAAAGTGAAATTGTGTAAATAATGCAAGGTAATAACCATAGACTGTTGTTAAAGTGAACAAAACAATCTATGACTCAAATAATTAATCAATTATGATTTCCAACTAGCATTTTTGTGTTCCATCCACTACTGTAATCTACATCTATTTACTCCAGACCTAATCCACCTTTGGCAGAACACAGTTGGCTATATAATTTATGCTTTCGATTGTCTTTGCCACATACAAAACTGTAGAGACAGCTGAGAAAGCAACTCAGGGCTGCTTATAAATTTCATGGATTCTAATATAATTATTTATCTATACTACATAGATCTACAGACAGTCTATATTAAAACTATGTATGTTTGATTATTAAGATAGAATTACAAACAAATCACAAAAACTGAAATGTCATCGGCAGGACTCAAACCAACGGTCTTTCCCTTACACGGAGACTGCTCTAACCAACTGAGCTACGTTGACATTTTGAGGCAGAAACCATGTCTTTTATATAAAAAACAAAAAGCTTACCGTCGGGAATGTCTTTGGATTTTAATTCCTGAACGATTCGCTTCCAGGCTGAATGTTTTTTTCTCATATCTCTGTATTCACGACATTCTGTATCCCATAAACATGAAAACTGTCTGACCATGAGGATGAAATTATTCATTTTAGGAAATTGTGCCATGGTGTATGTAAATACTGGGTTATCCTGTACAAACACAATATTTAATATTCCCTTTCATAACATAGGGCGCTGTCGATCCCAATCTCAAGTTTACTACACTATCAAATTTTGCTTACAGAATGGACTCCACGACTTATATATTATATAAGTAATATATTTTAAGATTTTTAAACCACTGTTCTTGAATTTATTTTATCATTTTTTTTGTTTTGTTTAGGTTTTCACAAGAGAGTACCAAACCAAGCTGTCTCGTAAACTTTCGCACGGAGCTAGAATAATTTGACAATTTTGACAGTCGATTCGGACTTCTTTTAACAGGCTAAAGTCCTTATGCCTCAGTTACACTACTCGCGAAGTTCCTCGGCGAAGTACTCGAGAAAGTTGACCGAAGTCCGAAGTACGTAGTTACACACTCGTGCAACTTCGCGAGGAACTCATTCGCTCTAAGGTGCCGAAAGCCTGCGCAGGCGCACGCTTGTAATGGACGTTCAAGTAGCAGCTGCTGTTGCAATGTGCACGCTCGCGCATTATGGTACTGTTACACATCCTCTGTAATAGCATGCTTAAAAAGCATGCTATTAAATAGCATGATTATGAACTGTTTACATTTGCTAGCAATAAGCATGCTATTTTCAAATATGCTACTGAATAAGTATGCACAAAGCAAACACTACTACACACATGCTATTTTGTAGCGTGCTTCTGTCAGTTCAAACAAAACTAGCAAACACCTGCGGTTTCGCCCGCGCGAATAGTTATGTGGTTCTCAATTCCCATGGGAAGATTATTTTAAAGTAGTTATACGAGTATAATTAGTGTGGTACAATACAAAAATCATTTCATGTTACCTCATCTGTTTGACGTGTTAACTCTCAAAAATTGAGCGCTATAAAGAAAATAGCATGTGTAACCGTACCATTATACTACGAAGTTGGCCGAGTAGTGTAGAGGTACTTCGTGAACGCACTTCGTGCAACTTCGGGCCCTTTGACTCGGGCGCAAAAACCCACAACAAATGGAAGTCGCCCGAGGCGAGGTAAAGTTGGACGAGGTAAGCCGAAGTGCCTCTCTACACTATCCACTTCGTCTACATACGTCTTACACTAGTAAAGGGGGTCTTTGGGATTTTTATTCTGGCATGCTTGGCAATGCCAATTAAAATCGAGAAATAATTTCATTACACACAGAAAAGAAACGGATGGTTATTATCGTTCCTGTCATCGATGTAAATTCGTTGGAGAAACACATATAGACGAACGAGGTCGTCGTATGGAGAAACATGCAAACATCTATTTTTTTATTTCTAATTCGTCTTTGAAATTAGTAGTAATGAACATAATATATTATATCCCTTTTATATCTAACTAGTGGTCGCCCTGTTTTTTCCCTTTCCCGTCGCGCCGCGTCATATTTTGAGCAATTCACACAATATCTTTATAAATTGTAGCCTATGTGTTATTCTGATGTATAAGCTATATTATTGTAAAGTTTCATTAAAATCCATTCAGTAGTTTTTACGTGAAAGAGTAACAAACATCCATCCATCCATACATACATACATTCATACATACTCACAAACTTTCGCGTTTATAATATTAGTAGGATTAGCGGACATCCGCGGCTTTTCCCGCGTGTAAAAGTATTGTAGCCTAAAATCTACCTCGAGCGAACTCTCTACCCATCGATCAAAACAGCATGAAAATCAGTGCAGTAGGTTTTAAGTTTGTCGAACAGACAGATCGCGGACAAACGCGCCGGAGGACTTTGTTTTATTATTAGTGATATCATTGGTAGGTAAGGTTATGAAAATATTTTAAAATAACATAAATCATTTTAATATAATAAATAAATAATTATTAAAATAAATAATTTAAAATATTAAATGTATCCTGGTTTCCGAATCATGGCTTAAACCGTGTATGCCTACTTTGTCATACACGCTGCCTGGTTTCAGCTTGATCAGGAACGACCGAACACGCCCTGCATGTGGTGGAGTTGCCATTTATTTGCGCTGCAACATACCATATCACATTATAGATCCCATCATTTGCAGGTGAACATTTGTTCCTGGAAGTTGAGTTGTGCCACTGCAGGGTTCTGCTCGGCGTTTACCATTGTCCGTCTTCTAATATTAACTTCTTTTCCTCTTTTGAAAGTATCCTTGAGCGCCTTACTCCTTCTTACCAAAACATACTATAATTATGGGTGACTTTAACACTTGTTTGTTAAAGAACGATACCCGCTCTTCCTCCTTTTTAAATGTAACTGAATCCTGTAATCTGTCTATCCTTCCTTTAACTGCTACACATCACTTTCCTGGCCGCGCGCGTGTCCCGTCTCTTCTAGATCTTATACTAGTTTCCTCGACTGACCTTGTTTCTAAGCACGGACTGAACCCGGCTGATGATTTCTCCTATCATGATCTTCTTTTCCTATCTTATAAGCTCCGTCCTTCTAAACCTAAATCCAAAATCTTGATGCAGCGTAATTTTGGTGGTATGCACCTTGATAGGCTACGTGAAGACGCCAAAAACATTGACTGGACGTCGCTAATGACAGAAGACTGCATAGACGATAAGGTAAATACTTTCAACAACAACCTAATTGACCTGTAGGTACGATGGACATGCACCCGTCCGTGCAGTAAAAATTCGGCACCTTCCAGCCCCTTGGCTAACAGCAGAAATCAAAGCATTAATAGCTAAAAAAGCGTCTGCAAAATGTAGGTATAAATCTCGCCCTACGCCACATAACCACGAGAAGTACATAACTATTCGGAATCTCTGCAGCAAGGTGTGTAGGAAAGCTCAACGCCAATATGTCCATAATAAGGTCGAGAACGGCGATCCAGCCAATATCCGGAAATTTCTCAAAACTTTATGGGTTGGAAAAACTAACACACCGAATACTTCCAAGAAGATTGATATCAACTCGTTAAATCATCACTTTTCATCCTCGTCTGCACTTGATCAGACTCGTAGAACTAGTACTTTACTACATCTTTCATCTCTTCCAACACCCTCATATCCACCGTTCATTTTTGTTCATTTTATCTCCTTGTGATGTTAAGAAGAGTGTATTGTCTATAAGTTCCAACGCTATTGGAAGTGACAGTATTAGTCGTAATATGATTGTGCCGATCCTGGAGGAAATTCTGCCTGTATTGTGTCATATTTTTTACCATTCCTTTACCAGCACTGTGTTCCCGAAGGCGTGGAAAGAGGCACAGATCGTTCCACTACCAAAAAAGACATATCTTTCCTCTTTTTCTGAGTACCGACCTATATCAATCTTGCCTTTATTATCTAAGGTATTGGAACGATTAGTGCACAATCAGTTAAGCTCTTTCCTCAACCGTAGCTGTCTCTTCGATCCTTTCCAGTCGGGGTTTCGTCCAGGACATAGTACGGCCAGTGCTCTGATCAATGTTACCGACGATATAAGGATTGGTATGGAAAATGGAAATCTTACTGTACTCTCCCTACTCGATTTCAGTAATGCTTTTAATACAGTGGATTTCCATATCCTGCTAGGCATATTGCGCTCTATTAACATATCTACAACAGTAGTTGACTGGGTTCATAGTTACCTGTTTGGTCTTCGACAACGTGTACGTTATGATGAATCCTTTTCTAATTGGTGTGATATATCTGCCGGCGTACCACAGGGTGGTGTTCTGTCTCCTTTACTTTTTGCTATATTTATAAACTCCATCTCGAAAACATTACTTTCGTCCTACCACCTTTATGCAGACGATTTACAAATATACATGCAGGCGGCAGTGGATGAGCTAAGTGAGGCGATCTCAATTGTTAATGATGATTTAGTCCAAATCTGTGAGTGGAGTAAGCAATATGGGCTGAGCGTTAATCCCTCCTAAACTCAAGTCATTGTTGTTGGGAGCGCTAGAATGGTCGATCGGATTGACTGGGCGTTGCTTCCTAGAATCGTATTTAACGGTACTACGTTACCTATATCTACTCGTGTTAAAAACCTTGGAATTATAATTGATAATACATTATCCTGGTGGCCACAAATATGTGAGGTAAGTCGCAAACTGTTTGCGTCAATCGGTTCTTTACATCGCGTACGCAACTTCTTCTACCAACTGCCACCAAAATTGCGCTTGCACAGGCTATCCTGCTTCCTATCCTTGACTACGCTGATGTCAGTTATCTCGACGTCACTGAGGAGCAACTTAATAAGCTTGAGCGCCTACAAAATCTATGCATCAGGTTCATATTTAGCTTGCGTAAATATGACCATGTATCTGAATACCGCGATTTTCTCAAGTGGCTCCCCATTCGTCTTCGCCGCAATACCCATATTCTGTCAACTCTTTACAATGTATTGTTTAATCCTTGTACCCCAACTTATTTAAAAGACCGTTTTACGTTCCTAAATGACACACATGTAAGATCCTTGAGGTCGTCAGAATCCCTGGTGTTATCAGTACCAGAGCATGCAACTGGCTTTTATGACAAATCATTCTCAGTGCAGGCGGTTCGACTCTGGAATTCCCTGCCTGTGACTATCAGGAAGGCACCAACGGTAGCGATCTTCAAAAGAATGATTAAAGACCATTACCTGGGTGTCTAGTCACAATATTCGTCGTTGTTGTCACTGGTATAAATTATATTGTTATTTACTAGTTTTATTGTTTAAGTCGTCAATAGTAATAATAATTCATTATAGTCTATAATATGGATTTATAATACCTAAGTAATATATTATTTAAATGCTGTCTAAAATGCTATATATGTATTGTGATCTCTAGTGTAATATTATGTACCTACTTGTATATGTTATAGAATGCTTCCTATCCATTACTTATGTCTTTCCTTATTTAAATTTCTTTATTTACATATATTTTTCTTATGATATTAGTATTGTCTCCATAGGATTGTTTTTATGTTTCCTCACTTTTACTCAAACACCAATGACTACCTACTTTCACATCTTATTTCTTACCATTTATGTCCATCCAAAGGTTGCCTGTAAAAGATCGCTTTTAGTGATAAGGCCGCCATTTGTACATTTTCATACGATATTTCTCATATTTATTTATATTGGTGTACAATAAAGATTATTCTATTCTATCATTTTAAACCATTTTCAAACCTTTGCTTGCATTGTCATAAGATTTTGATATTTTCTGGAACGGCTGTTTAACTTTTGTGCCGGGAATGTGTAATAATTAGGGAAAAAAGCATAATGCGTGTGGATTCTGTTAACGTATATTTTAATTTTGTGCATTTTGAGTCGGTCAAGAAACTTGCCTTTTTCATTGCTGAGTGTATTTTGAGACATCAACATTGAAATTTATACTTGCTTAACTAGATTAGTTCGAATATATTATTATTGTTTCAAAATAAGATAAATCTTACAGGATACGATATCAGTAGACTACAGAGAATACTGAATACGATGATCGCACGATCTGTAAAAGCAAAATATAGATAAGTAATTATAATTATTCTCAGCCCTTCTAAACCGTACAGAAACAACCCTGCAAACGAACCTAGGTTGTGAATATTGTATAATAATATAAGTATAATGGTGTTCACGTAAAAATAACGATGGGCGGGATTGGAGGGGGTGTGTTTGCGCATCGGTACTCTGGCTCTTACTCGCTGTTACCGCCCGCCATATAGATCGATAAATCAGCCAGCGTTATATGAGCGTTATTTGCATGTGACGCGAGGCACGAGGACCCAAATGATCAAAATTTTCGTATGATTTATATGACATGGTAAGTAGGTAGGTCGAAATGAATCACGATGCAGTTATATAGGTAGGTAAAGTACTTAATAATATAACACCTGCGTAATACTGATCAGGTACTGGTTAGATAATGGATAGGTACATACCTACTAATATATTTATAATACTCACAGACACATATGATTGATAGGAAAGTGGTATCAAGCCGAAACCTGTCAGTACCACTGGCTTCTGTAAAATACAATTTTATTGCCTTATCACAGTCAGATTACCGTTTATTTAATACTAAATAACTAGGTGTGCACGGCGGGTCACGGTGCAAAATTGAGCTGAAGCGAGACTTTCTACCGCGGGTCTGAATTTTTTTATTTCTGATTTCTTTTTTTTGAACTGATGGTCTATTTGACCTCTTTTAAGGTAATATGTATGGCGCGCGCATTATAATTGATAATTCTCTCGGCACAACTGTTCAAGTCCTCCTGGAACATGTTTTTCGGTGATTATTCCTCCGTTGTCACTTCGATGTTTCTGATTTCAGAGATATGCGCTCACGAGCATGGTCATAGCCACCATGCAAAGTTTGAGGAAGATCGGTTCAGCCGTTTAGGAGGAGTATGCGGTAAGTGAAAACCCTCCAATTTAGTAATAGGAGCTTCGCTCGCCTTCGGCTCGCTACAGCTCAATAATGATATATAATTTAGAAAAAAAAAACACTTTTAGTTCCACTTTTTCTATTTCCATGTAAAAAGGGCAGGCATCTTTGTTAATGAATAATATAATTGGTTACCAGATAGTTACGAGGTTCTACATCTCCCCTACTATTATACCTGTGCCTGCATCATAGAAATGACAGCCAGTTGTCTGATGCGCTTGGAACTCTTTAAGCAGCAGTTCTCCCATCCAGAACAAAACATAGATGTCGGTATTTTTTCTGCCTGAATTGATATAAGTTAGTTAGATTCAAAATAGTAATAATTATGTACCTACTTAAATTGTTTCAACTGGTATATAAAAGGGTCCCCTTGATTATGTCCTCTTCCACTGCGGGCGGAACTAGGTCTTTACGGATTTCAATAATTCAAAAGGGCAATCAACTATTGTGAACTATTACCTCGACAGTGATATCTCCAGCATTCCACATAAACAAACCAGTACCCAGTAGAATACTTGCTGCTGAAACAACTATGGCACATGCATTTGTCAGATTGCGGTCAGAGTTCTGCAAACACAAATTAGAGGCATCAAATATTATTGACTGAAAGAAATTGAAGCGTAGGTATGTAGGTATTACTCGTATGGGATGTCTCATTTGTAGCCGTTTTGTTATCGTAGGTATACTGGTGTTCACGTAAGAAGAACGCTTGGCGAGAGTGGGATGGGTGTGTTTGCGCATCGATACTTTCGCTCTTACTCGCTGTTAACACCATATAGATCGATATATCGTCTACTGCGCAGCGTGAAGGTCAGCTTCCTTTTTATGTGACGCGAGGTATACTTACCATGAACTGATACATCAACACGATCAGTAGTACAAGGTTAAATATTATCTGTCCGTTAAATATATCTCCGCAAATTGTCTGTATCCGATTTGTACATCTAAAACGATATAGATTTTTACAAACTATTGATCCGTGACTAGGTATATTACCAGTTGCGTCTGTAAGTCACGAGAATCATTGGCAGGTTCCGGAATCTGTGGTCAGTCACGGGAATCTGCCAATGAGATTCTGGTTACTTACGGATATGACTGATAACATGAACACTCCTCACTTGATCGTGTTCACATTGTGAATATCTATCTATCTTCTTCGGTTTATATGAAGGCAGTCTCGCATATAAGGTCAATCTATTGTGTATAGGATAATTATTTATGTACGTCTAAAGCCTATTTCTAAGATAAAACAAAACCACCCTACTTCAAAGATTCCGCGTGCAATTTAATGCCAGTTTTAAACTTCTCCATGTAAACTTCTTCACTCATTTCATGACTGTCCTGATTTGCCTCAAACACTTTATTCAAACTCCAGAAATAGCTATTTAAATTCTTGAACTGGTGGCTCGTAGTTGTGACGAGGCAAATGACTACAGTGTACACGGAGAAGACGCGACTCACATGTATAAGCCAGAAAATATTGAACATTACTCGTAAGCAATCACTGAAGGCAGAATTATCATTAACATCCGGTATGATAGTTATTATGGTGGTAAAAGTGTCGCCTGAAATAAAAATAGCTTCATATAAATTACAACTATGCGTGTGTTGAGCCGATGGGCGTATTAAATGTTACCTACTGATAAAGATAATTCCTCATAGAACAACCAGTTGTACCATGGATGTACTGGTGGTACCTACTAATAATACGAGCGTGCGTTTTGCTCAATTTCACCAATATGCTGTAAACAGTGCGCGGCTTCGTATTGAGCGAAGCAGCGTTTTTTATTTCTTTTTTTTTATTATTTAAATTGAATATTTGAGCTTCGTCACGACCTTAATTGAAATCAGCTATTAATTTAGGTGAAAAAAAATTAATTATCGGTCAAGAGGTTGCTGAGAAACGAACATCCGAACATTTTACATTTAACCTGCTCCATGGGAGCTCCGCTCAATAAACATTATATGGGACCAATTTTACCAACTTATTATATGGTCCAGTCGAGAAAATAAAAGGCATGACGGCATTATTATAGACATGTTAAATAGTTGGAACGCCAATCACGACAATCTGATCAAAGAATTAATAGATAGTGTACTATCTATTAATTCTTCAGCCAATCGACAGCCAATCAGATTTATTTAGAGATTCTAGTGGTCACGATGGTCTTAAGTTTACTGACCGTTTTTAACCGTTTTGACACCAGCCTCCAATAACATCAAACCCACTGATAATGTACAATTTATTGTCAGAATTATACAAGAAGTTGTTGATTTTTCAATCATCAGATGTTCCACATCTATATCATTATAAGTCTCTTTGAGTTGAACTCCAAGTTTATACATAACACCTCTTATTTCGGGCTCTTGCTGTGACATGCGTAGTCTGAACAATACGACAATAACATGGGCTACAGTAAAAAACTTTAAATCTGCAGTTTGTTTTTCTGTCAAATTGTGTTGAGTAAAAAATGCGCCAAATTCAGATATAATTAAAACGATTGCACAGATATTACCAACAGTATTGACTCTTCGGTAAAGTTTATTAAAATTTTCCGAGAAATTTAAGTCTTCAACCCAATAATTCGGTAATCCGCATAGGAAAAGAAATTTATTCAATTTAATTAAAAAATCTGTGGTTTTGGTGACCTTATAGTCTTTCGTACCCTCCATAGTAGGTACCTAGCACCTAGTACCTTACCTAGATTATGTTTTTTTTTCTATACAATACAAACAACCACTTTTTTTTTCAAATTCATTCAGACTCATTCACTATTCCTCAAACAATGTTTAGACGTGTAAAGTACCTACACGTCTCTCTTGAACTCTCTTCCTAAAAATACCAACGTTAATTGGGAGTGGCAGCTTTCATAAACCAATTTATAGGTCATTATGTAATTTGTTAATTCCCTATACAAGCAATTAATGCTAACTAGGTATAGTATTAATTGATTGAATAGTATATTATTAGACGTGCAATTCCAACAATTATTACGGTTTAAATCTACTAGAATATAACATTAAATCATTATTTTAAAGGCATTGGGCGTTTTCACATTGCACGACATCGTGGCGATATCGTGATGATGTCCCCACGATAATTTACATTCTTAACTTAAAGTTACTGCTGTCAGTAGTAGTTAGGACATTTGGACGTTATCGTGCAATGTGAAAACGCTTGAACTCGGGCGTCTCTGGTACCTACGCACCAGGAGGTATTTCCAGTGGAGCCCGGCTGGTTTTTTTTTTTTTTTAGTTTTTATTTTCGCTCCTCTACCAATGGCAGAGCCTATTCTGCTGCTTATTCTTTTAACTAGCCTTCCTAATATTATTGACAGCCCTCTCAGGGCTCATTACTAATTAGCTAAACTTACACCCCATGCACTGGAAAACGGTGATTAACCAGCGCACGGCGCCGCACATCCCGTGGCGCCGCCGGCGAATACGTCGTTTTTAATATTGATCCTCTTTCATTCCTGTTCTCTATTACCATTCTATTTCTTCTTGTATTCCTCTCGCACTTTCACGCTATACCTTTCATGCTTTTCTGATGGGGTTTTGTGGTAACTTTGCGCAGTTTTATTTCTTTATTATAGAAAAAATTTCGAACTTTACATTATCCTTAAATCTAACAATTTCTAACAAAGTGTTCTTATTTTTAACCTTAACATTCTACCTACTTTCTTATTTTAATAATTTAACAATGTTCTTATCTTCTAATTTCTTATGTCTAACAGGGATTTCTAAGTAATTATAATCTAAATTTCTAAGTTATAACTTGTAACTGCATGACCTTGACACATATATTCAACTCTTATTTCCTAGTTTAAGCCTAATAGATTATTTGAGTTTCTTATTTGCTATTTTTGTATATTTATGTTGTCGAATATTGTCATAATATTGACACAATATATTTATCTACCGCCATTTCTTTTATGCACAATCTTTACAATCTTAACCGAATATGCTAGGAACTCATCTCTGTACTCTCTTATTAATGTGGGTAGGTTCTGCAGGTTCAAAACTGTTTTATTTTTTGTTTCAAAATTGTATCTGTCCAAAATGTGTACCGGGCATTCCAACAACAGATGTGTAATTGTCCCGTGCACGTCCGGGTCGCAGGCGCACGATGGGCTCGCCTTACACCTGAAACGGTGCAGGTATTCTGCGAACCCACCGTGCCCCGTCAGCAGTTGAGTGGTGGTGCCAGCGACCGGCATCTTGCGGACGATATTGTACGCCTCCACTGCACAAGGGAGGAAAAGCTTGGTAACGGCCCGGCTGGGTTGGCGGGTAACTAAACTATATAGTTCTTATCTATGAACTAAACTTACATACATATACAAAATCACGCCTCTTTTGCATCGGGGTAGGCAGCGACCACGGACTTCCACTTGTCTTCAGACATTAGTGATGGTAATTACCTTCATTTTCATGTGCCATGCCTTGGTGCTAACAACGCATCTAAATATAAAACATCATTGAGCCAATCTGCAATCTTCAATAATTTTCATAATATTTATTTTTATTAATTATATGTACCTACGTAATTTTAAGTTGGTAAGCTTTTACACATCAGTCCCGCAAATCCCGCGGATCTCGGAATACCGGGATCCCGGTATTGTGTGATTAGAAGCCCTACTTCTCGAACATAACATAACCTTGTGCTTCAAGTTCTAAACCACGGATCCTGTCAGTGTTCTCATAGCGCGTTTACACCTTCGTGCGAACTTATGCGAACATAGGCGAACTAAGACGAGCACGAGCGTGTAAACAGCGTGCTCGTGAAGGCTCGCCGCTCGTCATAGCTCGCGAGTGGTGCTCGCCTCGGTGGCGGTCTTTGGGACACGAGTTAAAGGGATTCGTGGTCAACGCGAACTAGCTATTTGGACACTCGCCTTGATTCAGTTGCGCACTCACCGTTGAAGGCGTATACGTACTTTTCTCTCTGGACGCGAATTTTTTTACGAAAACAGTATAATACAATGAAGTAATAAGGAAATGCTATTATTACTATTATAACCCTAAAAATTATACCTAATGGCACTGAATGTTCACGAATGTGTAAAAGGCAGTTCGTGGGCGCGCTCGTGTACGAACATTTCGTTGAAACGTTCGACGATATGCGAGGCGAACCGCGAGACGAGTGTCTAAACCCATCAGACCTCAGAGTCCCTCAGACACCCGCCGGGCACCACTGGAAAAACCTTTTGCGTGCGAGCCAGAGACGCCCGGCAACGGACGTGAGAGCGGCTGCGGCCTTGGGCCACGGAATTTAAAAAAAAAGACACAATACAATACAATACACATCTTGATTTGACAGTGACACGTCTGACGCAACACATGTGTCAAAAAGTCAAAATAAGTAAGTACAATAGGTACCTATTTATTTGTTCCTATTGATATTTGTTCAAGCCTCCAAGGCTGCAATCCAAGCCAAGCCTAAAGAAATGTAATAAAGATTAAAAAATAGTATTTTTTAAATTGAATATTGCATTATAAAGCTAAATATCAGGGTTTAACGTTAGCTAAAGTGTTATAAGGAATACGACGTGATTTATATTTCTTCAAGTAGCATTATTTTGTTTCAGCAAATATGAGAACTTACAATCGAAAAAGACCAATTCACCAGCTTATAGAAGATGTCCATGGACTCTGTCGACTGTGCCTTTCCAAGTCTGACTCTGTAGTACCCATATTCAATGAAGATAAAGACGATATTTGTTCAGCATTGGCTTTAAGGATCATGATATGTGTTGGTTTAAAGGTAAGTTGAACTTTCCAAGTATATAAGTCATTTCAACATTAATAGTTCAATCAACTAGTTAGCTAAGTTTCACAGTGCTTGTAATTACTTTCACAATTAAAGTAAAGTCAAAATAGCTACAATTAAATCAAGGGGGGCACTTACTTATGAGCTTTTTTAAGATGACATAACCATTGCATACAATTAATTATTTACCTGGTGAATTATTTCAATACATATTAAGCTGCGAGCTTATTACTTTTTCCTGAAATCTATGGAATAATATTTGCTAGTGTGTTTGAATGGAACATACTCATACCTTAAATTATTTAGTGTGCCCCTTTCTACCTTCTACTCATTGACCCAAGTAACAAAAACTTAGATTAATTTGAACCAGTTTCTCGATCTCTAGTTCGTCTTCATCATTTACTTTGACATCATCTTCTTCAGGCTTCTTAGGGCTCACTGTTCACATAAATATATTTATTATCCTACCTATATCGTCAAAGGGGTAGGCAGAGGTGCATTACATAATCACTCTTTCCAATAATAAGGTGCAAGACTTGCTATTACCAATGCACTATAGAAAATCCATAACCTATAGGTCATTCAAAGCAAAATTCCAGCGAACATTATGTTACAAACCACTACTAGAATCTCTGCAGTCCGATCATGCAAAATTAATAACAGTACTACTCCTATTTCAGATGGAGCGGGATGAATGTCTTCCAAGTCATATATGTGAAGAATGTCGTAAGAAGTTGGAAAAACACTATACATTCCGTAAAAAATGTGAGCTTTCCTATCAGAAATTAAAATCTCATGTCTTAGCAGTTAAACAGAAGGACTACAAAATGGAATTGGAACTTCAAAACGAGAGTAAAACAAATATAAATATAATGGAACCAGAAGAAAACATGAAGTTAGTTGTTACATTTGAAAGTGATCAAATCACTCAAGTCAGTTATCTAAATAAAAATGGTGTTGCAAGTGGAAATAATGTAAAAAATGTTAGTAGTTTATTAATTTAGCTTATTTTAATTGTGCTGTTCCCGAGAATAACAAGGGGCAAGTAAAGTCTCGAATGAAAGCTTGTGCAAACACACACAGTTGACTTGAGCTTATAGGTCTCAACTTAGCACACACAAGTAATCATTATGTACGTAATTTAGGCATAAGCTGGAACAGTCAGTAAATTAGTTGTACAGGACAAAAAAGCGGCACAATAGTAATTTTATCAATCTATGTTACTTACAGGAATTGCCAGAGGATACTTCAAATTATGTAGAAATAAATATGAATCAAGAATCAACTATTTTAGAGGAACAGGCGAGTACTACTTTTTTTAATAAGTTTAGCATTTTAACAAATACTTTTTTAAAGAATACTATTTCGAGTTGAATTAATGTTGGGCTTAAGTCTCAGTGAGACATGTGATTGCCCTCTACGCCCTATGAGCTTCGCAGTTTCGACTTAAGTCTATCAACTTATTCAACCAATGATATTGCAGTAAATGTCGGTCATGTTACAGTTTTTGGGAACAAGATATTGTACCCAATTTATAAGCCACACAGTGAATGTGAGTGAGTGGGAGAGAACTTGTCACATTAACCCCATGACGTCATCAATCGCTGAAAAGTATGGATAACAATACAGTATTGTAGGTTATTAAATGGAATCAGGCGTTACCTGGCGAAAATCCATGATAAAACAATGGGGTAAGATGTTGAATTTTTTATATAATTGCACTGAGAACACTGAGAACTCTGAGAACAGCTGTTCTCTCTGAGACAGTCTTAAGAATGCCTCGTGAGTAGGTGAAACATATGTCGACGTTTATAATGTCTTCTATTTAGCGAAATTAGTGCAATTATATAAAAAAAAAATCAACATCTTACCCCATTGTTTTATTGTAGGTTAATCTACGTCACTATGACGTCACCAACATGACCGCCAATACCATTGTCATTTTGCGCGGCTTATAACAATAATTTAGTCTGTTTTTCAGGTTCCAGAATCTGAAATCGCAGAAACAGAAATATCACCATTTCTCACAGCGATATTACTACAACTGGGTATTATCACACAAGAAGAGAACGGGCCAATACTGACAGAAGAGAATATTAACACCTTGGATATTGAGATGGGAGATGGAAGACAAGTCACTTATGAGCTTGTCGAGGAAGAGGATGCAAACCTGGAAACAGTTTTGGTGAGTCAATTGTAAAATAAAAAAGTAAATATTGCAATTCGCCATTTTGACTGAAACAGCAATTACAATTTACAACGCATCATATCACTGTTACATAAAGAGGATTTCAAAATCGTTTGTTAGGCCTATTCTCTCTTATAAAGAAAAAGAAAAAAGAAAAGATCTTATAATTAATTCTCTTTCCATCTAATTTTTTCATCCTTTTGTATTAATTCTAAGGCAATTTGTACATAACTATTTATTTGTTTTGTACAATAAAGAGGTATGAGAATGCATCACGACCCTTTTTTTTCCTCCTTCGCTCCTACGTCCATTGCCGAACGCCTCTGGTTAATACTAGGAAGAATTTCCAGTGGCGCCCGGCGTACTTTGGCCACCTGTATGCCCTATGTCTGGCTGGGGTTGGGGTTTTATCCCGCGTCGCTGAGTGAAGTAAGGACGGTGGGTTGCTAGCCCGCCGTCTTCAGGCCCCGATCTTAGAGGTCGATTGTACTGCGCGTAGCGAAGTCGACCGCCGACTTAGAAACTCAGTGGGGAGGGTACGCTCCCTCTCCCTCTCGGCTGCGTCCTTCACGAGCATGACCTGCTCGCAGGACACGGCCACGTTACACCTACTCCCGCTGGAGACCATGGCTTGAAGCATAGTTTCTCATATTTTTGTAAGGCCTTCAATATTATTTAAATAGCAACTTTAGCAACACTACAAGCGTAATTTTGCCCAGTATTTGAAAAAAAAAGATGTGCACCAACTTTGTAATACTTCAGGAAGAAAGTGTCGTGATTGAAGAACCTCTTGAACCCAAAGAATTGGTTAATACAGAACAGACAGATACGGTGGTCAAATACATCACAACTGGACAAAAGCAACATACACTAGGGGATAGTAAAAAGAAGTAAGTTTATTTTATTTGTCATGTCATTTGTCATTTTACTGTCATGGAGTCGGTTTTAAATGGATAAACGAGATATTTATATCTTTTGTTTGTGAGTTTGCAATATTTCAGCTGTAACAAGCGCCATGATCACGGAGGAACAGTCTTACATCGCAGGATAGTTTTAGAATAAACCGAATCTTTCTACCCTCTTTCTCACTCGTTTGTGAAAGTTGACACCACTACTATCCTCACTGTTCACACGAACTCGATCACGGCATGTTGTGATCGAGTTCGGGGTAAGGGGTTTTCCACGTTTGTTACTTGGAATTAATAGATTGTCAATCGCGTCCTTCCTTTTTGTCCATGTTTTAGATTTTCCTGGCAATCGCTTCAAGTGTCGACGTAAACGGTCACGTATGTGACGTCAGTCTAGGTACGTTATTGTCAAGTTTTGATTGATCGTCCCCGGGATCCATAAACGTTTCCAGTCTTGCCGCGTACGCGACAAGCGGCCAGTAGACACGCACACATGGTCCGAGCGATTTAGGCGTTTGTTCTTAACTGAATCTCTGTTCTGTGTGTTCTAAATGGGCCCTTTAGCACCTGGACTTCCAGATTAGGTACCTTTAAAATTCATTTTTTTGTTAGCTGTGGCAGCTGGTGCGAGGAGTGTGGTAAACAGTTTACGTCCAGAAGTGCCTTACATCGACATCGGCGGATACATTCCGGAGAGAAGCCTTATGTGTGTCAGACATGCGGACGGACGTTCACGCAGAAGGAGGTCATGATGAGACACGCATTAACGCATGCAGGTACTTGTCAATGTGCATGCCATACATGTTGAGACTAAAGGGTGCCTTTCGACCAGAGATGAGCTGTGCTGCGAGGGTGTGCTTGTGGACCAATGAAAATAATTGTGCTATGACGTGCTGTGTGGACATACGATTATGACTGGTGGATTTCATCCATAGCAACGTAGCATAGCACATCTCTGGTTGAAAGGCACCCTTAATATGGTCATGTAAGGACTTAAGGGCCCCATACATTAACAGTCCGCCTGTAGGTTCAAATCGTGCAATCTAAGCATGCAGGCAATCTGTTAGTGCGGACCTAGCGGACTTCCACGCATAGACAACAGACTTTTGGACCCTCATTGGCAGATTCCAAGCCAATGAGATGAGAGTCAGTTCAGTCTATTGACGTCCAACAGGTGCACCGTGGACGTCAGCTAGGTGTGAATGTAGCTTAACTTATCCTTTGTAAAACAAGCTGTAAGCTTCCCCCCCCCTTCCCCTCTCCCCCAGAGCGTCGTCCTCACGCGTGCGGCGAGTGCGACAAGAGCTTCACTCAGCGCGCGGCGCTCGAGGCGCACGCACGTGTGCACGCGCCGCCGCAGCGACGCGCGCTCTCCCTGCACCGCTGCTCGCGATGTCCCAAGGTGTTCCTCTACGCCTCCGGTACGTATAGTTATCTACTATTATTAATATAGTGTGACGCCCCATTGGAACCCCAACTTATACTGGGGGGTCTGTAGAGGGTACAGCGACGTGTGCCGTATGTTCGGAGAGCGCGCTCGACTTGAAGTAAGTCGTCATCGAAGCGCCACACATTTTCAATCCCCGAACACGGCTTTGATGTGATTTGATGTTACGTACCTTCGTATACTTGCCAGTGTCGTCCGGCAAGTGCACCACATGATGGGGAGGATGATATTGGCCATGGAGATGTGACATGGGGCTCCCTGACATCTGCTTATTCTACAATTAGCAACAATTTTCCAAATATTTTTGTAATAATAGGCTTGTGTCCCAAATTTCAAAAAAATATTAATTCTGTAGTTTTGAATCTATATAGTCACAAAAATGTATTATTTTGATTTAAAAAAGTCATTTACATAGTTTATTTTGCGATTTAAAAAATGTATTTAAATTTGTAACGAAAACGCTCCATTCTGTCATGACGCCTTGGGTGACGTCACAGGTTGCGAAACAAATCAAAATGTGTTTGACAATGTTATTGTTCCTCATTGAGTTATGATTACTACGTATAGAGAATATAAATATTCAAGCGCAAGATCGCTTATTAGTTATAGTTTTTTCACGACCAAAAGGTCAAAAGCGCCGTGAATATCATGGCGCTTACGCGTTTCCTTCAACGTATTCCAAGAACATGTCAGTTGTACGGATTATACACTATAGACTGGACACGCATAGCTTTTTACCTACGACGGAACGGAGATGGTATATGCGTTGAGGATGTTTGTGAAAAGCAATGTTGCCAAAGTTCTCAAAAATTACTAGTCCGTTTTTGATGCAGTTTTCAGTTATGGGTTTGAGTTAGATTGGTACATGTTTCTAGATAGACGTTACGGTGACAACTCATCAGGGGGCGCTACAGCTAACATTATTTGTGATGAAAATCAATTTTGATGCGGCTTTTTTTACGAATTGATTTGTAGTTGATTAGTGAGGGTTCTTAAATAGGTGTAACGACAGCAACTTACTAGGGGGTGCTGCATACCCATGCTCTTTAAGAAGTTTAAAATAAAAATCAAAATTAAAATTTTTGAAAAAACGACGATTAAAAAGCAATTGAAAAAAGGATAAAATAATTTAAAAACTTCCAAAAAGTTAAAAATAAATCTTGTTGGTTAGCCATTTAACTTTGATATAGGTATATACGATATAGCAATATTTTGATTCAAGCGTTGTCTCGAAATGCACATCGAAATAATGCGCCAAAACTGCGTTTTGTTCAATTTACTTTTGTTAGATTTATAATAATTTAACTTTAAAATTAACAAAAATTCGTAAAAACGTACGAACGATTAAATTGCACAAAATCACTGACACAACTTGACACAAGAAGTCAGCTCTTCATACATACTTACTCTGTGGTGTGAGAGTGCAACCTGTGACGTCATATTTTCTGATTGGTGTTTGATGTCACGTGGCTGAATGCCTAAATTTTCCAAACTTATTTTCTAAAAAAAATAGTAATCTTTATTCTGTGTACCAATATATATTACTTTTTGTTATCTATTCATTGGAAATAGTCATAAGAAACATACATCAATCCGATTTATTATTAATGGACACAAGCCTATTGTGTCGATCTCTACCCTCTTTATAACACGCGGTTAACCACTACTACTGTTTCTATTCTCGATTCGAATTTGTTTCGATTTTAAATTAAGTTTGTAGATATTTTACCCTCCTTTTATTACATTGGTACATTAAATTGTTAGCCTATTTTTGTTTCTTTTTTAGACTTCTTACTATACTGACAAGTATACTATGTAAGAGAAGTCTTATAGTCCGGTCCTGTCCGTCTGTCCGCAGTTTTCAACTCGAGAACTACAAGTGCTAGAAAGTTATGATTTGGCACATAGAATTTTGGTACCGAATAAACACCATAGCCGAAATAATTTCGATCGGGGGTCAAGTGGTTCCTGAGAACCATGGACCTAAAGTTTCTGAAATTCCCATAGAAAATGTATGGGTAAAAAATTCTATAAAATATTTTAATGTCGCAAAATTTTAGCGAGTGAGAATATTTCAATAAATTTCATAAAATAAAAAAACAAAAATATTAAAATATTTTTTAACATTACGACATTTAAAAAAAGTTCCAGTGTAATTCCATTGTAAAATTTTCAACTTTGATATTGATTTTAAGTATTTTAAAAAATTACGTAGATAAAGGTGAAAATGGTATTGCCTGCAGACATGTGATATCACAAAATAGTAAGAAGTCGTCTTATGCCTTCACTGCGATAGTGAAGGGCGCCTTGCTTGTAGTAATTCTAGTATCGCTATTCCCAGGGCTAAGTCGTCACATGATGATGCACCTCGGTCGAGTATACGTGTGTGGGGCCTGCAGCAGACAGTTCAAAGACAAGAGTTCCCTAATGAGACACTTCAAGAACGCCAATCACACGCCTCGACTGGCCGCTTTGGACACCACGTGACACCGGGATGTTCTAGATGTTTATTGATGATAGTGTTCAGAAAGTTACAGCTAACACTAGCGGACTCCCGCTTGACAAATTATATACACAAAAACCTTCCTTGAGAACCACTCTATCCATTGGTGAAAACCGCATCAAAATCTGTTGTATAGTTTTAAAAGATCTAAGCATACATACGGACGGAGGCGACTTTGTTTTATAATATGTATAGAATGATGATATAGAATCCCGATATTCTCCCCAAAGGGGTAGGCAAAGGTCATATATACTCACACTCCCGCCAGTGTTTCATCCTTTAATTGGCAGGTCCACGATTTGCAGGCGAGGTTGACCTGGGACCCTAAGACTTGTGGTGAGACTTCTTTACATTACGATGATATTAGTATGGATATACCCTGTATAGTCCATGATATTAGTATGGATATACCCTGTATAGTCCATGATATTAGTATGGATATACCCTGTATAGTCCATGATATTAGTATGGATATACCCTGTATAGTCCATGATATTAGTATGGATATACCCTGTATAGTCCATGATATTAGTATGGATATACCCTGTATAGTCCATGATATTAGTATGGATATACCCTGTATAGTCCATGATATTAGTATGGATATACCCTGTATAGTCCATGATATTATAGGTACTATTTGGTATATTTTTTTACAGTAAAAAAATTATCTAATTTTCTTTAATGTAAATTGGTTCAGTCGTTTGGAAAATCTGGTTGTAAAATTATGTGATTTAATCAATTCATTAAATGTATTATTGCGATGAAAGATGATTAATCAAAGCAATTCTTGTTATTGTGACATAGTTGTGTATAATATGTATAGATTTTACTGTAATATCGTTTATTAAGTTGGATCCGAGATATAATGATGTACAAATAAAACACAAATATATATTTACTTAAATATTTTATTGAAAAAGTTTATATTAAATCCAAGGCAACGTGGTATTGTAAAATTTTATGAAAATAATGACAAGACGACATCGGAATACTGGTGCAACTCAGACAGTGAATGCGACAAATGGCACTTACAGTTAATAAACAAACAATTATATTTTCAATAACATTTTTTTTAATTTTTCACAAATAACCAAGTCGACGCCACCGCATCGTTACTTATGGAATGCCTTATTCACTTAAATATTAAGCATACTCCCGGAGAGCATGCGGTGTAGGGTCTATGGGGAATTTTGTTCAACAAGTGGAAACGGCTCCTAAGGGCGACTCTGCGATATGTGGACACGTATCACTATAATATAGTATAACATACATAATATATACGCGTTTCGTTCAAACACGACACGAGTTTACCGGAGCGACCGACAATATAATTACACGCACGCAGCTCTTAACTCCTACATCTAGATTATAAATGATTATAAAAATAAATAAGGGGCCGCCCCCTCCCTCTCACCCGCGGGCCGCGCGCGGACCGGGCCCGGCGACCGAGCCGCGCGTCCGGCACGTCCGACAACAACCGACGGAGCACACGTCGCGACACGCCTCAACAATAATCCGAACTAATTTACAACGATCACTAATACGATAACGATAATAATAGAAACGATCCGCCCGCGCCCGCCCCACTCGCACGCTCCGCCCACACTCGCAGCACGGGGGTCCCAAGTATACATGACTAACGACAGAAGGTGCGGATACGCCTCGGCCCGAGCCGGTTACATGTTCTCGAACTGGTCCACCCGCCGCTTGGTGTTGCCCTTGCGGATCTCGCGCAGCGTCTTGTACTTGTCGCGGCCCTGGCGCACGTTCTCGCGGTGGATCTTGTCCATGGGCGTCTCCTTGGTCTCGTCGCGCGACTGCGCCAGGTCCTGCTTGAGCGCGCGCAGCTGCGAGTGCAGGCGCTCCGAGCGCTCCGCCAGCGTGCGGCGCTCCTCCACCGGGTCCACCAGGTCGTCGGGCCCGCGCGCCAGCTCGCCGCCGCCCGACTCCGAGCCGCCGTCCGACAGCTGGTCGCCGTCCCCGCCGCTGGAGCCCGAGCCCGCGCCCTCGGCCAGGTGCAGCGAGGCGGGCGTGGTGGCCGCCGCCAGCAGCGCCGCCGCCTCGTCCTACGCAACACGACACGACATGCACGGTGAGTATCGACTTGTGGCCCGATATCTACAACAGCTTACGTACGACAACGACACGTCAACCACACGACATCGCAGCGACAAAAAATACGTCAAAATATTTTGTACTTGTCGTGTCGTTGTCGTACATGTCGTTAAACCGTCGCCTACCCCCCATCCCCCGCAGTACGCACCTGCTTGCGACGCGCCTCCTCGACCTCCTCCTGCAGCCGCCTGGTCTCCGTGTCCTTGTCGTCTACCTCCTGCTGTATACGCGTCACTTCCTCCTGCTTCACGCGGATCTCGTCCTCGAGCTTCGCCCGCTCCACCGCTTCCATGTTCTACAACAAACACAACATGTTTACTCAACACTCGTTAAAAACTTACCAGGTGTTTAGGGAATATCCATAAAATGATATCTAACACGACCGGTATAAGCCGCGCAAGATGACAATGGGATTGGCGGCCATGTTGGTGACGTCAGAGTGACATGGATTAACCCACAATGCTGTGTTGTTATCCGTATTTTTCAGCGATTGATGACTTATTATTGATAATATTTGAAAATGGAACGAATCATTCTTAAACTGAACAACAATGTGTTCTAAATATAAAATTATTCAAAAGTAATTTGAAAATAGAACCACTTTGTAAGTAGCCTATGTAAGTATTCCCTATTCTGTGGTACAAGCAACTTGTACAAATATTGCCATTACACAAAAAGAAAAGAACATAATTTGAATGCGGCAAAATAGAGACTAGCTTGTTTGTCCCAAGTACAAGTTATAAATTGTTTTTGTATCACCAGGAATATCTATTCCTACAACCTGAAAATATTTTATTGAGTTTTCTTTTCTATGAACATTTACAACATAATTGCAAAGTAACTAAAGTAAGGCCAACGAAACAGAGTTTAATTGCAATAGCGAGCGATTATTATCTCTGTCCTTATCACTCTTACCCAGTAATGACATAAGTTGGTCGAGGAGAGCTGTCGTTGCTTGTTTCGTGGTACAGGTAAACATTTAGTACCGTAGTTGTCAACATGTTAGAATAGATAGTTCTGTCAAAAATACGTCTGATTCAGACTTCCAATGAACCATATCTAATACAGACGACATCATCTCGTTGGCCTTAATTTACATACCTTCGACTCTTCGAGGCGTTGCATCATAGCCTGCAGCTCGTTCTGACGCTGCTCCAGCTCCTCCTTGGCGGCCTGCAGCTGCCTCAGTTGTTCCTCAAGGCGACGGATCATGTCCTGAGCTTCCAACAAGTTCGCCTGAGACCTTTCCATTTCATCTTGCATCTGTCGCAGTCGGTCCTCGTATTCTTGTTGCTTCTTCTCCGCCCTTTCTCGGGCTGCGATTTCTAGTTGAAGCTTTTCTCTGAAATTCCCATTGGGCTGTTTAGAAAGTGATACAAAGTATTCGTGGATAATCAAAGAACCAGTTTATTCACCAGGAGTAGAACGAAATCGGGTAAAATACCCTCAAGATACTAAAAACAGAAATGCCCTTGGTATTTAGTATGTGGGACGTACTAAATACTAAGAGGCCCTACCCTCCAGGGCCCAAGTAATGCTCACCAACTCGCGATGCACCTGCTGACAAATATACTCTCCGGAAAGGGCAATAGGCAATCGCCACCTATTACGTGGGGGCTAACGAATCAGAATGTGGACGTATTGAGCGCCTCTGTCTAACCCCTCGGGAATAAGACGTGAATTGTGTCTGTCTGTCTGTCAAAATAATTAACTACCCCTCTGTTGGTAGCTATAGAATCCTAATTCCCGAAAAACATAACTACGTACGTGCACGCTCGTGATTGTGTATGCATGTGTGTGTGTGTGTGTGTGTGTGTGTGCGTACCTCTGCGCCTGCTTGGCCAGCTTCTCGTCCCTGGCCTGCGCCTTCATCTGCTGCACGTCGATGGTGTCGGGCTTGCGACGTCGCATGTACAGCTCGTGGTTGCCCATGCACAGCGCCAGTATACGCTTGTTGACGCGAACTCTCGGCGCGAAGAACACAAAGTCAGGCGCTTTCTTGTCGATCGGCTTTATCATGAACTTGCGGTCGTTGAACGATATGTTCCTGATCTCTGACCAGGGGAATCCTATTTTTGGAGTCAATCTGTAATGAGAATGTTCAACATCATCATCTCAACCCATTTGACACCCACTGCTGGGCAAAGGCGTCCCGCAAAGAGTGGGTAATTCAGCCTACATATACCACGCTATCCGGACGGGTTAGTCTCTCTAATGAGAAAGTGGCATTTTGTTTTTTTTAGAATAATATGAAAATTATACTGGCTGACACGGCAAACTTTGTTTCATAAAGATAGAACCACACGATATATTTATCACTACCCTCAAAAAACACTTGAAAATAAAATCCTTTATTTCACAACTCTTCAATAACAAAAACTTTATCCTACAATCAAAAAAAAGCTCGGAGATCGGAATTGATCGGCTTTTAGGGAGGCAGTATTCTAATGTAATGCTCAAAATGACATAACATAACATTTACACGTTACATTACAAGTAAATGCTCTCAAAACAGCAAAGGAGACTCACTTATCGTCTTTTTCGTATATATTTAGTCCAAGTGCGTCGACACCGAGCCACAGTTCGGTGTTCTTCTTATTTCGTATCTCGAAGTAGTTGACGCCGTACATCTCGAGGTCCTGCGCGATCTTCAGGTACTCCATCATGGCGTCCTCGCGCAGCATGCCGCGGTGTTCCTGCCACCAGTTCGTTATGCTCTGCTCCCATTCATCTCGGGACATCTGGACAATGGGAAATGTCTCTCAATATTTATACTATAGTCGCAAAAATGCATCAATAATCATATTTTACTATCACTAGACCGCAGCGTTTTTTATATTGATACTATAGTATATGTTAAATTAAAATAAACTAGTTATCCCAGCGAACTTTGTATCGCCTCAAAAAAAAAAAAAAATTATTTCATGCAAATGTATGTATTGTTAATTATATTTGAAAAACGCCACGGACGGACAGACAAATTGCCGTATTAAATATATAGATGTGACAAAAATAAGTTGATTTCCTAGTAACTTGGCTACTTATTGATTTATTCATACTTAAATCCCCCACCGTGGTGACAACGTTATGATGAATATTAGACATTCTGCGAACTGGACATTATGCGAATTGGACATTCTGCGAACTGGACATTTTGCGTCCGCTGGACATTTTGCGAATTGGACATTCTGCACCTAAACGCAATCACCGACCCCTGATCTATCTATTATAAGGGGTGGTCTCATGTTGGCTAAATGCAAGAACTCGCGAGATCTAATACTAAGCACTCGTGTGATAAAGTGGGGAATACATCGTAGGCTATTGAGACTTGCAACTCAGTTGTAGGTTTAGGGTGGCCACCTTCCGACATGTCAACGCTCACCTTCACCAAACGAACGTGCTCGGGGCTCGTAACTTAATAGTTGTTGAGATATCATAAAATAATATTTCTGTCTGTGCTATGACGTCACACATTTTATAAACAACCGTGACAAATGGCGTCTGTTAAGTTTCTTTTGTCTTATTTATTTTGTAGACTTGGAGTTAATTAAATGAAAAATACTGTGTAATTAATGACGAAAATCCTAACAAGACTAAAAAGAATACATGTCAAAAATTGACACAACAACCGACTTCAAATTACCGAAATGGGACCAAATAATTACCGAAATGGGACCAAATAATTATCGGAATGGAACCAAATTGAAATGGGACCACTTGGGAGAGAAGTAATAAATTTAATTTAAAAAAAATCTAAATTGGTTCACCCAGTCCAGAGATTTATTTTTTATTTAATTTATCAATTTATTATAGATATTTTTTTTTATATATTTGGTTCGCCAACTTGACGCCGCCCGCCTGATGGTAAGTCGTGACAACGTCTAGCGATTGTGGGCCACTCTCACAGCACGTAATACTATAGAGAGTGGCTCTCAACTTGACGACCTACTGATGTGCCTCTTCACGCTCCGCTTAAAGAACCCAGGATTATACGTGGGAGGAAACACGTGCACAGGCAGGGCGTTCCAGGCCACTATCGTTCGGCAGAGAAACGAACGTTTAAAACGTTCGGTTCTCGCGAACATGCTATCAACTGTGTGGGAGTGGCATCTGCCCGGCACGAGTCGTTCGGAATCGGAAGGAAGAGGGTGGGATCAGATTGAAGAGCTCTTCAGAACACTCGCCGTGGTAAATACGGTAGAATGCGTTACCTCCGGACAATCTATAATACGGATAGCCCGTCGCTGCATAGCGTCGAGAGCGTCCAGCAAATACTGCGCGGAACCGTCCCAGAGGTGAGAGCAGTATTCGACGCAGGGTCTAATCTGCGTCTTGTACAGCAGACACCTCTGGTCCGGTGTAAAGAATCTCTTTACCTTATTCAGTATTCCTAGTTTCCGCGAAGCTAGCCCTATACATCTTTCGATGTAGTTTTTATTATTGAGCTCTCGACGAACGTCTATGCCAAGGATATCAAGGTTGTCCTTCATTGGTAATAATGCATTCTGAAGAGAGGGTAGGGGAAGGAAATGGGATTTCTTCGCAGTAAATGCACACGCCTGTGTTTTGCGGGCATTGAACTCGACCAGGTTCTCGGTACCCCATGAGGAGGTAGACCATATGCCGGAAGCTTGGAAAGGAGCGAAGCATGCCAGACCCTATCGAAGGCTTTGGCGATGTCCAGGCTAATAGCTAAGGAGTCGCCGTGCCTTTCCATAGCCCCACCCCAGACATGCGTTACGAATGCCAGAAGATCACCCGTTGATCGTTTTGTCGCCGTATTGTCGATCATTGATTAGCGAGTGATCCTCTAGGTATTGCATGAGCTGCTTATTTATAAGGAGCTCAAGCACCTTGCAAATGACTGAGGTGACAGCTATGGGTCGATAGTTGCCTGGATCTGATCGATCCCCTTTCTTGGGGATCGGTTGTACGTTCGCCTCCTTCCAGACCTCCGGCACGAGCCCTGAAGAGTATGACAGGCGGTACAGACGCGTTAATACTGGAGACAACTCAGCTGCACATTTTCGTAGCACCACCGCCGGAATGCCGTCAGGGCCACTGGCTTTCCGCGTGTCGAGTGACCGCAGCACTGCCCGTACATCACATTGCCTGATAACAATATCAGGCGTAATAGTGTGGCCACAGTTAGCGATGGCGGGAGGCTGCAGGCCACGGTCGTCGACCCGGGAATTAGCCGCAAAGAGGTCTGCGAGCATATCCGCTTTCTCTTGGGCTTTGTGAGCCTGTGTTCCATCTGGGTAACGCAGCGGAGGCAGCGAGGGCTGACAAAAGTTAGATTGCACGGCTTTGGCCAGTTGCCAGAATCCACGGCTGCCCGTGGGATGGGAAGTGACCAAGCCACGCGACGAGCTGGGCATCCGCTCTCTTAAAGGCCCTCTTACTCGATTTTGTGGCCCGGTTGTACGCTGCTTTGAGGTGGCCCACGTTTGGGTCGCGCACAGCCCGGGCCCTGATCCAGGCGCGATATGCCGACTGTTTTTATCGAACAGCTTTGGCACAATCTCGCCCGAACCAGGGACGGGCTCTGCGGATACTGGCGACATCAGTGAAAGGGATGTAATAATCCATCCCTAAACTGATCTCGCCAGCAATCGCAGAGGCACTATCCGAAGGAGCCTTTCCTACAAAGTAGCGCTGGCTCCAGGGGACGGACGCATAATAATCGCGTAGACCGTCCCAATCCGCTGACGAGTAGTGCCCATAGTCGTCGTGACGTTTGTACAGGACGTGCAGGAGGTGACACCTTCATGCCAGCGTGAACACAGTGGTCGGAACTACCAAGTGGGGCTCCTACCGAAACACTGTACTGGGCTGGGCGACTCGTCAGCAGTAGATCCAGCAGAGCGGGCGCGTGATCTGACCTGTCTGGTATCCGGGTGATCCCGCATACCATCTGGGTCTGACCGTGGGAGAGAGCGAACGCATGGGCGGCCCTACCCGCATGATCAGTCTTGAGGGACCCCAGCCATTGAATGTGATGGCCATTGAAGTCCCCCAGAAATACTAGGCCAGCGTTCGGGAACCGCACCTGCGCTTCATCAGCCGTCTCGCTGAGGTACTGGAAGAGCTTTGTTGTCTCAGAATCCCCTGTGTGGGAGCGGTAGACGCACACGTAGATCTGGCTCATAGAGCCATGGTCTACGTGCAGCCAAAGGACGGAGTTGGAGGGGTTCTTTAGGCAGTGCAACCGGCGGCAGCAAACATCCGCCCTAACGAACACGCACACTCCGGCTTTATCTCGAAATTGTTCCTCGATGACATAGCCGGGGTAACACAGGTAAGACGTGTCGTCAGGGCGGCGTATTTGTGTCTCCGTGAGGAACATCACAGCGGGCCGTGCCGTCTCAAGGTGATGGTGGACGGCATCGAGGTTCGCATGGAGTCCACGGATATTAGTGAACTCCACCTCGAAAAGTGAAATTGTGGGGTTTCCTGGGGCCGCTGTGAAACGTTTAATTTTTTTTGTTGCACTGCCATTGTAGATTTGAAGAAGAAGCGTGAAGACAGGGCGACATTTGGTGCAGCAGTAAGTGACAAAGCGCAGGGGCTAGGTTTGTCTAGAACCGTGTGGTTAGGTCGGAGCCGACTCGCTGGACGGAAGGGCTCCCAAACCCCCCTGATGCAAGGCACACCGGTTACCACCCGGAGCGGCGATCCAACATCAGGATTATGCGCAACATGTGGGGCAGCTTCCTGGGGTGGTTGGTCCCAGGCGGGCCCCATGACTGTGTTGCGGGCGGCCGCAGCAACGCCGTTGCTAAGGGCCTCCCTGGCCGGCGAATCGACCCACACCTCCCACACTAGACTCCGCTTCGCCCCCACTGGTCCCATGCCTGCTGCACCATACATGGCCCGGGCCCGGCTGTGCAGCTGCCGAACCCCTAACGCAACCCAGCCTGGGCTGGGTTACTTGGGGGGCTTTAGCACAGCTGCACGGTGGTACCCCCCCGGTCCAACACTGTTGTACCACCTGGTACCCACGTAGGGGCCGAAGCCAATCCATAGGTACCGTAAATTAACGAGCCTCGTCCGTTGATCAGCAGGTGCGCCACTAACAGGTGAGGTCGCTGGGGCCCTAAAGATGTTGGTAGAGCCCCTTTACACCCAAAAAATATAGATATGAGGTAACAAACATAACAACAAAAACAGTCGAATTAAGAACCTCCTTTTTTGAAGTCGGTTGAAAAATTCCTTTTAAGTGACTGATGAGGACAGGACAGACGTTTACTTGTTACCAATTGTTATGACGTCATCATCAATTTATGATGGCGGATGGCGTTTTATGGATTTTGAGTCATAAATTAAAACAAAGTACCTATTCTATCAAAATAGAATTCCTCAGTCATCTTACTAATAAATTACTAGCTGATCACCACAGCTCCGCCCGCGTGATATAGATTTTTCATTCCCAATTTCGACGGGGACACATTACCGGGATAAAAGTAGCCTATAGCATTCAGGTATTATGTAGCTGGATATTAGAAAAATAATTTCAAAATCGATTCATTAGTTTACCTGTTCAACCAAGTAGTAGGTACACAAAAGAAACACGCTACGATTTATCCCGGTATTGTGTTTCCGTGGGATATGGGAATGTGTGAAAGAAACCACATGGGCAGAGGCGTGGGGATCAACTAACTTTGATATAATTGAAATAATAATTTTGAATGTATGCGTCATATTTGTTTGAACAGATGTTTTAATTGACATCATAATATAATTATTGAATAATGCTGTAATAAATAACTGTTACACTAGATTAGATCCAATTTAAACAGGTCAACACAAAACTACTACCTAATTACATTGTTACAACCCTTGGATTCTGCTCACTGCAATACCACTGGTAGTAAATTAGGAACTACAGGAAATTTATCATGTCTGCTAAATAGTGACACACTATTGAGTATCCCAATGTATGTACACACACGCTGTGTCGAAAGACAGTTAATCTATACTATATCTATTGAGAATTAATAAATAAATATGTTAGGACAATTCACACAACGCCATGTAGTCTCAAACTAAGCAGAGCTTGTAATATGAGTACTAGATAAATTGATATAAATACATAATATTATACATAGGAAACATCCAGACTTCGGTACAAACGTATCTGTCTTCACACAAAGTTCGTCCCGATCGGGAATCGAACCCAAGACTCCGGCGTCGAACGCGGATGCACTACCGACCACGCCACCGAAGCAGTAATTTTACCAAAAGTCTGCGCCAGAACGGCCCCTTTTATTTGTTTAGGCCTACTAGAGTATTTAAATATTAGGTTCGCTAATATACGCCTGACGCGTGAAGAAGAGCCGTGGCGAAGAATAGCGATTTAATGCTACTTTCATAGTACAGTAGTGTGGTCCTCAAGTTGACGACCTAGTGATCTATGTGCCTCTAGTCTTCTCACTCCACTTGGCCCTGGATTGTTTCAGGCTTAGTACGTTCTACAACTCTGGGTAAGCACAGGTTTGATTATAAGAATTCACGCAAAAAGAACGTCACGTTTGCGCATTGGTAATCTCGTTTTCAGTCACTGCTGCCACCAAATAGATTGATAAGTCGTCTACTGTTCAGCTTGAAGATCAACGTTCTTTTTATCTGACACGACCTGTAGCTAAGGGGTTCTAAACTGACCTTATGCTGGTCTGTGACACGTTGCGGTAAGAGCCGGTCGTTAGCGAGAAAGCCGGGTCCGTGCAGGGCGGGGTTGTGATCGCCGTGTCGCGCTTGTACCGCGTACGACGCGAGGAGCACGGACGTCTCTGGCGGGCAGTATATCTCGTCTGATAGGATCGCGTTTTTGACCTGAAAGAGATATGAGATTATTTTTCATTTTCATTATGATTATGATAATATCCTACATATTAAGCCGGACATCGGTGCTCCGCGGTTTTAATCATAATAATACTTCGAATAAACGAGCTAATTATTTAGAATTTTTCAACTTTCTTGGATTATACATTCAAACAAGTCTATATTTGTATTAGATAATGCAAAGTAGGTACACATCGAGAGCACGTTGCCGTCTGTCCCGATTGCCATACGAACAGCTATGGCAGTCGTGGTAGTTTGAACCCTAAAAATTCTGAAATAGAGTTGGGTAAAGGCTCAGTGGGTGATTAATGCAAAGTGAAATACACACATGAAGCTGATATTTTGTGTTTACCTGAAGGTAGAAGAGTTTGAGTGTGATCTCTTGAATGAGTTCGTCGGCGACATCTTCGGGATAGAATTTGGCGCGAAACTTGAATTGTAACGGATTCTCTTTCTTCACATCTTGTTGCATCACCTGAAAGAGAGAAAGATTATCAGTCATGTTATCTTGACAATATTGCTGGGCACGAATATCAGTGGACCCTTGGAAAAATCTTGATACTCATTGAAAGTTTTTCGAGGGTAGGTATGTTGCAATTTATCAAGACAGCAGGTGCTCTGGCTGTATTGGTTGAAGTGGCGTGTTATTAGAGAAGCTTATATCCAGCCCTAAGACCATGGGAGTGTCGATTAAAGTTGATCGACTTATTCAACCAATGATATTTACAGAAAATGTTTTATAACGTGAGAACGTAACGTAACAGTTGAGACATTTTTTGAAATTTTCTGCGATATGTTTGGTTGAAGCCAGTGCTAGTACAGTGGGCTGATGACGGTGCATCAATGTGGATTTATAATTGCTATATGGGGTTAATTTTCTTTGACTAAAAGTAGAATTTTCCTATTAAACTTATAATGAACCATCTTACCCATCTCGAGAACGGTAGCGACCCTGACTTCGTTGTGTGCCGAGGTGTCCAATGAGAGCGTTAAAAAGGCAATAATTAATTACAATTCATTCAGCTTTGGATAAATTTAAATATTTTTACATTACAAAAATTAAGAAGAAGAATGACAATTGGCTAAATAGTACAACGCACACGCCACTATCTGTTAAAAAGGATAAATCTGAATTTGATGAATTGATTAATACGAATCGTAACAAACTGTGCGCCTTGATACAGAGTTATTTTCTTATCAATATGATTATACAAAACAAAACTATCAGAGAGAACGCACAGGTCAAGCGCATATCGATGACAGTCGTATGCGAATTCAGTTGAGATTTTTTAAGTCATGTCAAATTTATTTAGTTATGTAGGTCACAAAGTGGACCTTAAGAAGATTCTACATTTATTGCCAGATTCGACAGGCAAATAGGTAGAGCCTGAGGGAATAGAATCTGACAATAAAAAATTACGACCACTATTATTTTTTAATCGCCAGTATATTCACACAACGGCAACGTATCCAGTTGCTGCTCCAACTAAATAAATACACCACGCGTTAAGGAATAATAATAAATAATAAATAAATATTTTTGGACATTCTCACATAACGTCATCTAGCCCAAATTAAGCTAATATAAGCTTGTGTTATGGGATCTAGACGACTGATAAACATACTTATATATTTCTAAATACATACATACATATTATACATAGAAAATACCCAAACTCCGAAACAAACATTTGTGGATCACACAAATAATTTGAATCGACCCGGAATCGAACCTGGGACCTCAGGGGCGGCAGTCGCATACTCATACCACTGAGCCACTATCCAATTACTTTATTACCTCTACAGTTTACTGTAGCTCTTACGATTACCTTAGACTAGCACATCTAATTACACAATGATATTTTATACAAGATATGTTACGTCCATAGCAACTGACTCGTCAAATCAGATCCAACAGTCTATACATACCTATAAAGTTCACAACAGTTGACAATTAGCGTTAAAGTAGTGCGGAAGATGGGATAAGCACGTTAGTAAAAAAGATAGCTATAATTGACAACTTGGCGTTTGCAAGACATGTACTGAATACGATATGTCCCAATTGGGACGTTTTCGCGTCTTCACCAGGCGTACTCTAGTAACATATCTGCTGCCTCTTTATGTAATATTATTGTAATTACATCAATACTTCTTAAATAATATATGTACAATTTCATAGCTACAATTTTAAGATTTGGGGTCACACGATATAATAATTACGTAATTATGTTGTTTAACACGAGGACTTCACACACTGGTGTATAAACTTACTTGACCTGTGGTTCGTGGGATCGGTAACATTTATTGTATAAAAAAACTTTACATACCATAAAAATATTAAAATATAGTAGATTGTCAAAATCGAAAAATATTCGCGGTAGATTCGTCTCACGCACGACGAACGCCCTGAGACTTAAAGATCTCAAGTCTTCAGCTGTGTTATTGATATCTCAGTTGGTCAGAGTACTCACCATAAAACGAAATTGACACTGATTCAAATCCAGCCTAACTTTAGATTCTACGACTTACATTGTAAAATATCTAAAAAAATTGCTTCAAAAAACAAATCACAATCTGTAAAAAGATGTCCGTTTATCGATACACGAGAGATAGACATCGGACAGTGATATCTTTAATAAGCTATTACTGCATCTGACTTCTTATTTAACTGGTGACTTTAATTAGACCTTAACGGCTCGCACGTAAGATTTTGTTGCGTTTCATTAACATTTCATCGCAAGGCAACGGGTTTCAAATTACGTTTTTCAAAATTACAATACATATAGCTGTTACTTTTTATTAAATTAATACGGCTATTTTGGACATAACCCATTATAAATGTACCCGGTGACGGCAATAGGCTTGCCCCCTATTACGTGGGACTAAAAATACTAGCAAATTGTGGATGTGTAATGCACCTCTGCCTACCCCTTCGAGGATATAGGCGTGATATATATGTGTGTGTGTGTGTGTGTGACTTTAATTAACTTCTCCATGACTCAGAGGCTGTAAATAAAAACATATCATTGACACATTTGACTGCTTCGGTAGCGTGGTCGGTAGTGCATCCGCTTTCGACGCCGGAGTCTCGGGTTCGATTCCCGGTCGGGACAAACTTTGTGTGAAGACAGATACGTGTGTACCGAAGTCTAGATGTTTTCTATGTATTATACATATGAAACATCCAGACTTCGGTACGCATTTACAAAAAATATATGTATGTAAGTATTTATATTACTTTATCTAGTACTCATATCACAAGCTCTGCTTATTTTGAGACTAGATGGCGTTGTGTGAATTGTCCTAACATATTTATTTATCATTTATTTATATGCCAGTCAGTAATAGACCCTCCAGCTAAGTACTGAAGTAATTGCTTCATTCAGACGTTTAAAATAATGAAGCTCGAACTCATTTTTAAAGAGAGTTATGGCGTTCTTCAATTTAAAGGTACGTTTTGTAACTGGGCTAATAGAATCTGAACATTTAAATTTCGCTTAATTAAAGGTCATTGCCTTAGCAACGCGTAGTGGGGTAGACTAATCTAATAAGACCACCTTGCTACAGTGGCGATAATACTCGCTTGCTACTGTATCTATCCGACAATAAAACTATTTGTTATTATTTTGATACAAAGCGGTATATTTCGACTGCTTATTACCAAATATCTGACAGGTCTAACTACAGAACTTCGATTTAGCCAATGAGTTGTAGAGGCCAGATGGCAGTCGATTCAAGAAAATTATTGAATTTCAGTTGTTTTGCAGACTGGAAAGCGGACCCCAACTGGGGTGGGAGAATAGGCAGAGTGATGATGATGATGATTTATATCGCGTTATCTCTGGTATTGCAGCTTAAAGAGCCCCACACACGGACAGTCTAACTGCAGGCTCAGATCGTTAAGTAGCCTTCGTAGGTATAGGGCCCTTAAGCGGCAGTGTCGCTGTCGTTTATGGCGCTAATTTAATATTCATACAAGTTATATTTAGACATGAAAATCTAAATACATAACGTGGATTTGAACAATGGTAACTAATAATATAACATTGTTAATTAATAACTAAATTAAATGCTAACATTCCACAATTTTAAGATTCGGCGTAGGTAAATTGACCAAGTTTTTAGTTTTAGTAGCACACATACACAGCTGTTATAAATAATGTATACCATTTTACCACAATTTTATTTCATCCATACTCTACGAATTTAAGATTTTACCGTTTGTTTAGCGCAAGCATCGAGTACACGACTGCAAACGCGGTTGCAAACCAGAAAAGTTAGACGAGCGCTGTGGTGGTTACACAGTTTACAACCAAGACAGTGTTCAATAGAACACAGAACGTCTCGTACCTATACGGTTTACAACAGCGGTTTAAAGCTTGGGCGTGGGCTATCATATTCAGAATGTTCGAAAACATCAGGTTTCAAATGGTATTGAGACAACTTTATATTATTTATTTCAAGTTCTATATTTATCATTACGTAAGTACGTACGTACTCGGTGACTAGTAACATCATACGTAAATACATCAGTTTCTCATGTAATATGTCAAGGTCAACCGGTCCCCACCATGACGAAAAACAATGGCTAAATCATTTATTTTTGTAGTACATAATCGTTTCTATTTATATAAAAAAATCGGTAGGATGTTTTTTCACTAACAACCAACAACTTGTTTGTTCCCGAACCCGATTAGAGAACTTATTCTTAATTCCTTGCATACTATAAATGCGAAAGTAACTCTGTCTGTCTGTTACGCTTTCACGTCTAAACTACTGGGTGTCTAGTAACAGTTCCTTGCGTTAATTTGCTCGAAATACGTTTTCGTATTTCCCATATACGAGTATTTCACACCAGCGGCCCTTGCGGTAACGTCAGGGAACTGAGCTGAAACTTGGTGCGAATGCTAGGATTAGCACTTGGATAACATTAAAATTAAGAAAACATAACTTTTTTACCCCAATCCCTGAAATAGAGGCATGAAAATGTGTATGGGACTTTCGTAATTTTTTTAAAGGTATCTGTCACCTTTTTTTTTGTAGAGCTACCAATATGTACTCGTCTTGGCGTCAATTTACATGCAATGGTTTTGGTGGGAATCGGATAACAGAATGGTTATTAATAATAGTGTCCGGTAATGACAATAGACTTGGTGCGAATGCTAGTCTTGAATCGCACGTATAGACGTGCGATTACGTAATATACATAATAGAATGCATTGATTTCGCAGAACACGAAAGCGTTTAAAATAGTACTTCAGTTTAATTTTCTTTGCAATATAAAATATGTATTTTTATATCTGGATTCTTATAAATAGGCGATAAAATACACTATATAATTACAACACGGTCGTGGTGGAAGCAAATGGTTATTAATGGTTAGATAAGAACTCATTATTTCGTTTAAATAAACAGTTAAATAACTTGTTACGTTATCCATTTAACAACTATTGTAAAAAAAAATCTAACGAATTATAAACCTCCTTATTTTTGAAATTTAAAATTTTCCGGCTTTAAAAGCAGAGGTAAGATAGAAAATATGGATAGCGTGAAAGAAGATTTGACAAGAAAGGTGGAAGACATGTTGCACAGACCCCAAGTAACTGAGATAAGGGCAAGTAGAAGATGACTTCTAGGAAGTCAGATAGATATTATAAATTAATAATTAAATGTAAACCCTAGAATCTCGTCAGACTAGATAAAAATGATATGTATTATTATAAACTAGTACGAATCGATTTCATTAAATTTTGATGGCATGTGAATGATACTTGCCATGGAATATAATCACTATGGAATTTTTCATCAAGTCGAACACCATAATTATTGTTGATAGTATTCTAAATTAAAAAGAACTTAGAAAATCGTATACCGTAGCCTTTTGGTTTTAAAACGAGTTAGATACCTAGATCATTCGCCGAACCTTTTCCCAACTTAGTTGGGGTCGGCTTTCCAGTCTAACTGCGATTCGGCTGAACTTCGATATTTTCCGTGAAGCGACTGCCATCTGACCTTCACAACCCATGGGCGATATCGAAGTTCTGTCGGATTTTTAAGGGCTCCAACTACCCCTAACAACTGCCATAGATGTTCGTATGACAACCGGGACCGACGGCTTAACGTGCTCTCCGAGGCACGGAGGGGTCTCAGTGCCTTAAGAAATGGTCACCCATCCTAAGACCGGCCTGACCAGATGTTGCTTAACCTTTGCAATGTGTTAATATTGTTGGTTACCACTAGACCACGAGCCCCTCGAGTTAGGTACCTACAATACATAAATATACATAATTATATTTTTAACTCTGTACTAAAACAATGTTTTCATCGTATAAAGTAATGGTAAGTAAGATGTTAAAACTTTTCAAATTATAATAGCATTATCTTCGCAAAATTCTTGCGAAAATAATGCTATTATAATTTGAAAAGTTTTAACATCTTACTTACAATGGTAAGTAAGATGTTAAAACTTATCAAATTATATATAGTTATAGTTACCTGGCGAAAATCCATGACAAAGTAATGACTTTGTCATGGATTTTCGCCAGGTAACGCCTGTTTCCATCCAATATTTTCATCGTATATTAACTGATATATAATATTTAATTTTAATCATATGCTTATGACTAAAACTAGCATCTTTACAGCTACTAGGTAAACAAATAAAGAAAAGTCTAAAACCTAATCTCGATGTACAAGCATACAAAAGTGCACGTTATTTGTATAAAAGTTCTAAAAGACGCTTATAATTATCTATTTATCACAAAAATACGTGTTCAAACTCTAGCATTTCTACTATCCTATCCACAACAGACGAGTACCTCTAACTCACTTAGAAAAAATACAAACAAAACCTGTGTAACAAGACCATTCTTGCCTACTCGGTCCATTCTTGCTACACAGGATGTTAGAGGAATTTAAAAAGTTGCGAAAAATGAATGTAGAGGGCTTTAGAATTGGAGCTAGTCACAATAAAAGATGGATGGAATATTTGAAAGCATATAATGACAAGGAGAGGAGGATAGGGATGTGTGGAAGAGGAAGATATGTTGTGCCGACCCCCAATAATTGGGATAAGGTCACATAGATGATGAGATATCAGTTATTGTGAGTTGTTTGTTCTACTGGTTACTTAGCTCGTACCATATCAAACGTTTCTCTAGCCGTCCACTTCTAGCTTCAAGGTCAAGACATAAATCTTACCAGGTCATCTTCTCTGTCATAAGCCGATTCTTCGTCATCCTCCTCCGGTTTCATAAGTTTCTTCACCACCGATGTGATAACCTTACCAGTTTTCTCCACTATAGATTCCGGCTTGCAAAACGAGACAAATTGTGAGAATTTTCTAATATTTTGATGACACCTTTTTTAAACACCGCTAGGCACCCTTATGCCTAGCGGTCTCACCAAGATCTTAGAGACCTAACCTTCACCTGTAAGCGGTGCACCTGCCAATCAATGGACGAAGTTCTGATAATTCCCGGTTGGCGACAACAGAAGCGTTACTGACGACAAGCAGGCGTATAATATGCCTCTGTATACCTTCAAAGAGGCGTCATCATTATTATGCATGTACCTAAATGTTTATTAAATTTTGAAGTGTTTTTTAATGAAAGAAGGCAGTGTCATCATCATAAACGGTGTTGTTATTTGGCACGCTGCTAAGTAATAAAATGTCCATGTGTATGTCTATAGCGTCATCTAGACACTTGTGCGTTAAACGCAAGCGTCGTGGGAGCAGGCGAAAGTACGGTCGTTGACCCCCGTCAATGATCAGAGCACAATCAGCTGTTCTTGAGCGCGAATACCAACGATAAAGATTTTGTATTGGTGTCAATTATTTCTAATGGAATGTTTAGATTTGTTGCTATTTATCAATTATGGCAGTCTTTAGCTTAGTAGTTTGTCGTAATGCGGCCTCTGTACAATCAGCCATAATGAATAATCGCAGAATGGGCCATGATTGCCACCGTTTTCGTCGTAATACGTTTCATCGTCACCGATTGTGGGCCATTGCAGACGATTATGCCTTCTACTTATTGTCGATTTTGTGGACGATCCATAAGGTAATGTTTGAGATGATAGATTTTATTTTCAATTACTTGTAGATGCAACAGAGAGATTGTAGTTGGAGTGAAGATGATATAACTGAATTCGCATGATGCGTACGTGCTTACGTCAGAGGTAGATTGAAACGAAAGCGGTAACCATATTTTCTTGGAAATTAAATATAAGTGCACAAATAAATGCACGTTACTCATACACACATATACAAAATCTAGTCTTTATCAAAGGCGTATCCAGAGGTGCTCAAACGCCCACATTCCGCCAGTAACTTTCTTGGTATCACGTAATAGTTGGGCAGGTGATATCGGCTTAAGCCTCCAAGATCTTCGTAAGGAGTATTTAATTAAAAGTTAACAAATAGATGTTAATAAACCTTTTAAATACGAATATTACATGCATAATTGCATTGCCCTAACAAAACATGCTGACACCTACCAAGTAATGAGTACTAATGACTATGTCACAAGTCAGAGAGGGATGGCAGTATACCTGTCTACAGTAACCCAGTTTGCTACGAATGAGGCGACGTCATCATGGCCCAAGTTTGCCCTTCTCTCGAGTTGCATAGGCGGAATGGCATTCACTTGACGTAAATTCCATGTTCATTTCTACAAATTCAATTTTCCTGTAGTAAAATTACCAATAATGATTAATACTTGGTATTGAGTTATCATCAGTTTATATATAACTTTATAAAAATAGTAACAATACATTTTTTTTAATAGTAACAATACTAACATTAAGTGCAAACCGGGACGGACAACAAATATTTACAAAAGATAGGCAAGTATGTCCTAGTATAAATCCAGTTTTAAACAAGATTTATTGTTGCATGTTAAGGACACAAGGAAGGTCACCGAGAGATGGCGTCACGGTACTTTCACCCGACCTACGACTCCCGACCTAGGCTGACACAGTTCATAAACACAGTAACCTATTTAAAGAATGCAGTTCAGAAACTAAACAACATGTCTATATCTCTGAAGGGGTATACAGAGGCGTTTATCAAGCCCACATTTCACTAGCCACTTTATTGGTAGCAGTACCATGTAATAGAAGGCGAGCCTATTGCTGTTTCCGGGCATATTGGACATATTTGACATCGTGCAGGAGAGAACGAGGTGGGCTCTCATCTTTTCATTTTAATGAAATTTGGTATATATAATCAATCAGTGGCCTAGTGATTTTGCAGGTCAATAATTGTGCATAGTCATCAAATTATTTGTAGTCAAGGCCAAAGGACGGATATTGTTGTACACTGATCGTGATCACCACCTGAAGTCATTCGTCGTGGGAATGAGGTCATGCGGACTCACTCTTGCGCATCGCTAGCCACGCTACATGAACCTGTCGGATAACCTTTAAGTAGATACAAATATTTCTAACTAGCTGATACTCACGGCTTTTCTCGTTCCCAATTCGGAAATTATTACCGAGATAAAAAGCCTATAGATAGCACTCAGGGATAATACGTTATGAAGTTATTAAAGACTTTTCGAAATCGGTTCCAACCACTGCGAGGTCATCGGGAACATTAGATCATATGAAACGGTAACTTATCATGTCTACCAAATAATGACATCATATTAGGTGCCCCAATGTTACATAGATCGTTTGTCGTATGACCTAGATCTAATAGGAATTCCACTAAAACAACAGTCGCTAGGGAAATAGCTGTATCTAATAGATATCGACCCCATTTCTTATTATGGGACAGGCATATCTGTGCTAGTATTTATTGTTCTAATATCTGTGCCCCTCCAACCTCACTAACTTTACCTCTTTATAATATTAGTATAGATATGTGCTTGCGAGCCATATGCCTTAATCAACAGCTAGTCATATTGTGAAAATGTCAAGAAACAGTAGTTGTTTTCACTTCGCGACCATGTGCGTGTTAGCACGTTCCATCATGACCTACCTGCATGTTTTAGTATTGATATGTTAAGAGAACTCGAGGCCAGAAACCATACTTTGGTGACAAATCTTAAAATAAGTCGAAGAAAAATTTCTATGCGACTTGCGACTGTTGATTGCGAAGCAACCTATGCAGGGAAAGAAAATGCGGAAGGGTAACAATATTTGATATTGGAAAACCCTTGTATATATATATAGCAGTATTCTCCCAGAAGAAAACTAAAGACAAAATTTGTAAACTTAAATATTTAGAGAATTTCAAATAGAAATCTACAAGGTTGACAATAAATATCTACTTATAGGATTAAGTAACTGAATTGCAGACACTCGACAATGATAATATTGATAACGCATTCCATGGTCTGGACGATTTAGGTACTATGATGCAATGTTTGAAACGACTAGTTTCAAACTGGGAAGTCAACAAAAGTGTTACGGGTAACAGAAACGAAACGACAGACGTTGAAAATGGTAAAGTAATACGTCCAAACCAAACTCTGAACTGAATTAATGATGATAGAGAAGATAAAAGATGGATTCCATAAACGAATAAGCCTTACTGAAAAGTTTACTTGAAACTCACAGCCCTACATATAGATAATAATGTAGAGACTATCTCTTACGCAAAGATAATCATAGTTATCGTTGTGTGAACTAAAAGCAACATTCTTTGCACGACAGAACGAGATAAAAACATTTTTAAAATTGAAATAATAGTATGTTCAGCTGTACAGCTGGACATCAATCAACGAAACTTCCTGATTAAACTTTATGGAATCATTGACTTTTTTTTTTAGTTCCGAGCGCGCGCGAGCATCGAGGGCCTCTGGGGAACACGCAGGGAATATCCCGTGGTGGAATCATTAACCTAATGATTTAATAAGTACGTAGTAAAGCTAGAATTTTATTTTTGCATTACATTTTAAATAGAGCAGGAAAGCATAGATTTTATTTAAACAGATAGTTGCTAAATACAAACAGCAACAGTCACGTAAAAGCAATTGTATAAACTAACAGCGAACAATTCATTTTATGATACATAATCGCTAACAGAAGTGCTCTTGAGTGTCATCACGAACCTCATTTCATCCAACAATAGCTATTTAATGACGAAATTGTATCAGAAAGAAGGCTTAATTATGATAATTTCGTAATTCTTATTGTTTTTAGAAAGTGTCTTACCAATGAGGAACAGACTATTAAAAGACGTGAGTATTTAAAAAAGTAAAAATATTTACATTCGTAATTTTGGAACAAGTAGCGCTCGATTTTTTGCATGAAAATGATCTCACCGCTCTATGAGTATTAGACAGACAACGTAATCTGTGCATTGTAAAAGTCAGAGGAACTTGTTAGATGGCAGCTATATGAATCAGAGCAGCAAATAATGAGACAATTTATTTACTGATTGCATAATTTTAAGTATATCTTTTACCGACACTGGAAGAAAATTAGCACTCAAGTGTGACATAAGTCTTTTGAACATTAAAATTTCGCAACAAGATAGTAGAGATGAGATAAACTACAAACTAGAAAATTAAGGTATTTGGATGCTAACATTTTCGATGCCCTAGTCATTCTCATTAAATATACCCAAAATGCCCAGAAACGGCAATCTCACCCGGTATTACGTAATAATCGCGTCAGTCGACTCTTTTGGGGATAAATACGTCATATTAAGAGAAGAGTGGTCTACAACAGTATATTTTTAGTTTCGTCTTTGTCAGTGACTCCTTGGGGTTTCACTGTTTCACACATTCTATTGTACAATAAACTTTAACTTGTATGCAATATAGTCGAAACTTCATACCAGTCGAAGTTGTAGTTGTTATGTATTTATGACTAACTTTACGAATAATAAAATATTTAAATGACAATTGATTTCAGATTTATTTTAACACAAAACCAGTATCCATCCTGCCCGTCTTTCATCGTGACATTCTAAGAACCGGAATCTGACACATAATTAAGTATAGCTAACACGAGACAGATAAATGATGTAAGACACGACGATGACTACTATGAGTAGGTTGTTTTCAACTTAATGTTGGTACTTTTGATTTAAACACATTAATCTAAATACAACATGTAGAGAAATGAATCAAGTGAAGAAGCTAGAACTAACCGATAACTTTGGCTATCTTTAAAAAAATAAAAAAACTGTGCGAATTGAGACATTTGAAAGTATGCACGATTGAAACATCGTAGATACGAGCTATGATGATGATGTTCTTGTAAAGGTCGCGGTATGCCACTGGGTGCGGGCAGCACAGGATTGAACTTTGTGGCGATCTTTTGGATGAGTCTTATGTCCAGCAGTGGGCGTTCACTGGCTGATATGATGAGATACAAGTTAAAGCCTCCTAAATTAAAATAACTAAAAAGTCACTATAAGAAACTGCAGGAACCTCAAGACATGTTACACAACGTACAAAAACATTGATCAATTGCAGAATAGGTAAGAAAAATAATTGATGCAAATGATTTCACAATATAATATTACATTTGTGCTGAACTAACAATGACAAATAATTTCACGTTGGCAACCTGTCGTTTGTTCATCTGGTTATTTCCGGTGTGACTAAAGTGTGTGGCTTGATAACTTTGATACTGGAAACTGTATTAACAACAACAGTCCAAAGATTAGTCACGCGATTCGTGTACCCGGTAGCTGATAAAATGGAAATTTTACTGCGATTGTTGTGTTGTTGGAACAATTGTGTTGGTGAACGGAGTTCAGACGCCAAACAATTTTAGATTGCAAATGTATCGTGCTTTTGTAACCATCTTAAAGGTAAAAAACATTCGGGAACTTTGCCTTGGTTCATTTGTCAGCTGCAGTGTGTTGATGAGGATGATTTGGACCCTTCAGCAACCAGCATCTCAAATGTAAATTGTCTTAAATCATTTAGTATTTACTCGTAACGTTATATAACTCTGTTCATTTACATAGCTTGATAGCAAATTCATTATCATCCTAATAGATTTTATGTACGCGTATAATAACTCTAATAAATTAGCGCAGTAAAACTCTATATATATCTAAGTACTTATTATAGTTGCTGACATCATTTGACTGTCAATATCTCTCAAGTCACTTCAATCTGACCTTGAAATTATTCAATATGTTTGGTTTATACGAAGGAGTGGTTCTATTAACAATACTAATGAAAGAATCGTCTCTACTCATACTCATTAAAAATATCGCCAAAATATGAACGAATGAAAGTATACAGACTTATAGACGCCAGTGTCATTGATTATACGGCTTGTAGGAACATAAAACATGTATGCGAAGTGGCAAAGCTATTGCTACACAATGATTAAATTATGACATGTCTCTCGAGGCTGGCTGCCTGCACAACTATGGTTTACGTAAGTGTTATACACGACATGTATAAATAATATGAGAACTACAGAATAGTAGAATCCCTCCAGTCGTATGTCGATATTTTTGAGCATTGGTGGGAAAAACATCCAAGACTTCAACCAATTGAACTAATGGCTTTTGCTTATTTACAGAATAAACCACAGTTTATCTATTTCATTATTTTTTTGTAATTCTAAAGATTTGAAAAATTTTAATTATAAAGCCTTACCATCTACAATAACATTTAAATTGAAACTAACTTTTGGGAATTTTCTGAAACATATCAAAATGTATAATGATAGAACTACAGTCAACTACTACTACCTTTCGAATCAAGATATACATAGTTCCAAGTAACTGTTATACAGTTTCTTGGTAACCGGCTATTTTCTAAAGACCAGTCTTGTATCACTTTCATACGCCACAACCAGCATAATATATTAATGTATTGGTATAATGGTAACAACGTGATACTTTCTTACATTAATGACGTACTGACAAATACCAAGATAAGGTGATTCCGAATAAATTTGAAGGTGAAGGTCAAGGATGTTTAATGAAGGATGCGATGTTTCATTTAAATAACTAGTTTTTCGAGTCATGTTATCAATACCAGCGTCGTTGTTTGAAGGTTGGCTGTTTAAGTAATTTCTTTCCGACGAGATCTTTAATTTCAATATAATAGAATGCCTATCTTAATTGACATTCAAGCCGATGTTGAAATAATTCATGCAGCTATAAAAGTTCAACTCAAAACAAAGAAGGCTCAATTTGAGTCAGAGGATGATGAATAGGAATACAGTCATGCAAACCAGAGACAGCACTAAAATATGCAGTACATTAAAGCCATTTGAGATAAACCAAATGTAATTCCACCATTGCTCACTGATCGGCACTTCGATTAAACAAATATAAAGACAGCACTAAAATAGTATAACCGCCGTTTGGCTTCCACATATTGTTATCAAATTATAGTCAGGATACGATAAACACGATGTACGCTTCCGATCGTGACTCATGACTTGTTAGTTACACAAACAAGGCGCTTGTGGGAAAATGTAACCGATAAATCTTTTAAACTGAAACCATATTCGATAGATATCGTTTGAATTTTAAAAGCGAAAAGTACGCTTAAAACTTTATAACAGTTATTGACTGAGTATGAGGGTTTCCTACCAATGCGCAACTTTCTTGGTCCCACGTAATAGTTATCATATCACAAACATCATTTGTCGAAAAGAAATAGCATTTTTTGCTGATCAATTCTTATGCTGATAATACTCTCGTTGCACAGAATGAAACGTACGTTTAATCACGTACGCCTGACTCATGCTTTTATCGACTGTAGAATATTAGATGTAGGTGGATGAAACAATAGCTGCAAGGAGCATTAAATATTGATGGTATTGTATTCATTATTTATTTATTCTATAGCTACTTGGTAATGGCTACCTCTGTTTTACCAGCATAGCTAATCTATAAGATTGTATCACCACTTTCATCAGTCCCTTAGCTAGTCCCACGTAATAGGGAGCAAGGATATTACCATTTACAGTCATCTAGGATATGTTTGCCAAAACACGGCGTGCAGGTGAAGAGAACTTGGGCCTCAGGGATGTTGATGCCTCTTAGTGCCTTGAATACTTCATAATATTTATTGAGCTTGTGATTTCAATTTAGTCAGAATATTTCACATTCATTTTTTGTCTCTCCGTCTGCATCTCTTGTCTTAAGACGACTATCTAAACACGCTTTACCGCTGATCTTACAGCAGAAACTGGTTACGAGTTTACGACGTAGTTTTACTTTAACCTCATTATTGGCTAATATTAATCTTTGAATGTTTTCTATTAACGAAATGCGCAATATTTCTTAATGATAGAGAGGGACGGTAGTAGTATGCATCTGTTTATATTACTGACCGCATACGTTAGAGAAATTAGTCACAACTCACAAGCAGCTATTCAAGCGAAAGGTTTATTAGTCGCTAAACCATGTGTATAGTCAGAACACCTGCAGTTTTACTAACCGCATACGACCTGTTCGAGTCCCAATTAATTACATTGAATGAATATTGTAGAAATTGAATGCACTCAGCTATCTTATTAGTGTGGACTGAATTCGTACAAGTTTATTTTATGGTGTTATTTGTTGTGCTTAATTTATGGAAGATATATTTCTGATGACAGTCAGGAATTTTAAACTTAATGCAATAAGTAACTTTTGGTTTCCTTTTGTTGTTTAATCTTAAGCTTGCACATTTCTGCTCAATTTTAACATTCTGGGACTGATGATTACTTTCTCCCCAAAGAGGTGACAGAGTTCTCGCCTTACCATCCATTGCCCGAACGCTCAGGGTAATCCCTCGGAAGGATGCCTACCTAGATGAGTTTTTTTTAGTTAATCGAGTTTTACTTCCTGATTAGTTCAAAACACGCTCCATCAACATCTTTAATTGCAAAGGTACTGTTTGTAAGATTACTTTGCCGTCACGTATCTGATAAGCATGCTATAAAAGTTGATACATATTATGATATTGAAGCTATTTAAAGTCTGAGAGAATAGAAGCATTCAGCGTCACCGTCCATTTTGTGAAAAGAAAATGTTTTTCCGAAAAATACTTTCCTGATACTGATAATATTCTACGTTACTCCTGAATGCTATAGGCTACTTTTTATCCAAGCAATGTGTTCCAGTGGAATAAGGAAACTATTTCAAGTAATTGGATCTGATAGCATCAGCTATTCTATCTGAAATATGTTTGTTTGTATTTATAGGATTCTTAACTACAGAACCGATTTGGAAAATTCTAGAAAAATAAACTCCGCGGTACTCGGTTAGTACTGTAATACTCGTAAGACACTACACTTACTCAAGATAAAAAAAAAGCAGCTTTGTCTATATATAAAAAAATGCCTATCTTGCAAACGCTTATCTCTGAAGATACAACAAATTTTCTTGCGGTTTTCACAGATAATTTATGTAGTTTCATATAAATGGGATATCAGTTTAAAAAACTTATCGTCATTATTAGCTATTCAAAGCAGACGGAGCTGGGGACAAAGTATAAACTCACGTAGTAAATAATCGTAGAACTATTAAGTTTAACTAATCTAATCGAAAAACGTAATACGAAGTACGATAAAGGGCGCTCCTAATCCGGTTTAAAACGTACACAATACCGTAAATAGATGAAAAACTAGATTTAAATAACACGTAAGTAACATTTAGAATTGCACAACAACACTTTACGATGACGCGTAAACTATCAACAAACTAGGTTAAGCTAATCACCTACATTAAACACTGGAAATACCAAAATACCTTGTCAAATACTTTAAACTGGTCTGGTACCTATCTGGTATACATAAAAATAGTTAGTTAATGTGATGGCAAAGAATGATAGTTTTACGACTTAAAATATTTACAACTAGTGGTCGCCCGCGACTTCGTCCGCGTGGTAATTTGGATTTCTTCCCGTTCCCGTCGCGCCGCGTCATATTTTGAACAATTCACACAATATCTTTATAAATTGTAGCCTATGTGTTATTCTGATGTATAAGCTATATTATTGTAAAGTTTCATTAAAATCCATTCAGTAGTTTTTACGTGAAAGAGCAACAAACATCCATCCATCCATACATACATACTCACAAACTTTCGCGTTTAAAATATTAGTAGGACTATTGAATGCACGCCTTCGTTTTCTTGTTGAAATAATCACATGGAACATGGTTTACTTGATGTTTATATAAAATAAATACGTTACATGTGACACAGATTCCCTATGCATATTGCCTTGGCACTTCAACTCATTGATGTCGACGTTTCCTTCGCTTTGTGTGCTCACAAATAATACTGTGAAATTATTTTCCCTTTACTCTTTATCCTCTGTACGGCATTGACCTCGTAATACAATGTCATGCGTGAACAGCATTGCCGAATTGTGAATACGATTGTAGCACAGCCTACCTACATCATTATGTGTAAGGACGACAAGTTATTTGTAATGTCCTACATCTATACAAATACTTCACTTCACTTAATAGATCATAATTTAAATAAAATCTCCTCTCTTTATCAAAAAGGTATTAAATGATTGTGATTTTATTTCGTCATTGGTACAGAGCAAAGTGATCTTGAACTTGGCGGCTCTGGTGATGCTAAAAATAAACTTAATGCTGCATTTACCCTTCATATCGTGTAGTAAACACATCATTTATTAGGTAATAATATTACTAACGATGGTGCTGCTTTTGCTATGTAGTAGAGGTTGATTAAATAGAACGAGAAATACGATATAAATGAGAAGAATCAAGGAATGGTGTCCAAGCCTCCGTTGCCTATTCATAAGAGATATTGCAAAACACTTAATCGACCCTTATCAAAGCCAGAACGCTGATTGCTTTTTCGATCAGAGAATTAGTATTGTCATTCAACGTGGCAATGCTGCCAGCATTCTGAAAAGCTTCCCAGTCAGCTATGACGTGGAGTAAGTAAAAAGAAGAAAGTCTTGACTAACCTTCTTATAGAGTTTGATCCAGGTGAGATCACCCTTGGAATCGGTGTACTGGAGTCCGAAGAACCACACCTCCCTCAAGCCGATGGTCTTGACCACCTGGTCAAACAACTGTTTGCCTGTTGTCGTCTGCTGGATCGCGAACTCCAACTCCGCGTCCATAGTCGTCACACGGACGTTCATCTGAAAAGATACAATAATTATTAAAAGATCAAATCATCGACTAAGCCTGTTTCCAACCGAGTTGGGGTCGACCTTCTAGTCTAAATGAGAAGCCTGCCATCTGACCTCTACAACCCATAGGCATAGCCAATGAAGGTCTGATGGCAGATGATCGAAGTACTGGACCAGTCAGGTTTTTTAGGGCTCCAACTACGAGTAACCGGGACCGAGACGAGCTTAACGTGCTCTCAGAACCACGGTATTATAAGATCTATCAGGTAAAGATGCACCTAATGGATGCTAATCTACATTTTCAGGGTTCAAATCATTCTCACCGGGTCCGGTGTACCTACTAACTGACGGGGCACTGGCAAACATACCTTAAGTTTAATACCCTATTACGTGGGACCAAAATTGTGTTTAATGATGAACGAGACTAACGAAATGAGGGCGTTCTGTAAAATTCTGTTCCTTCCGGAACAGACGTAATTTGTTGTTGTACCTAATGGAATAGGTATTGAGGTAGCTATCACTAGACTAGAGTGAACGTTGTAATGTTAACTACAGTTACATAAATCCAATCTATCAAAATGCTAATCTATTTCTTGCAAAATTACAATTTAAAGCTAGTGAATAATTGTATAACTACAGAAATTAATTTATTATACTAATGATTCGTTGAATTTTTGTATTCTTTTATAGTTTGTAAGTAACTTAGTACTTACATATATTTTGGTAGGTACCTACTCGTGCCCAGAGGGGATACAGATCAAGATTTAATTATGGCGATGATAGAATAGTCGTGGAATCGCAAGTACATATGTTTATGGTTTTCAAGTGTTCTCGCCAAAGAGAAACAAACACATTAAAAAGTTTGACAAAAGTCGAAAACTGTTTCTAAAATTAGATTTATCGGCCATTTCTGATCCGGTGCCAAGCGGATGTAATCTTCCGGAGCCATTATGTCATTTGTATTACTATGTATTACTTCGAATACAGATCTAATGATTGTGTAGCGCTTTTAAATTACACCGTAATTTTCTTCTATATTATGTAACTAGCTGATGCTATTATAAATATTGAAATTATAAATCGCAAAAACTGTAATGTCATCGACTGGACTGGAACCGCAGTCTTTCCCTTTTTTAGGGTTCCTGCTGAACGACTGCCATAGACGCTCATATGGCAACCGGGACTAATGGATAACGTGCTCTCATATGCACGAGGAGTTTCAGTGTCTTAAGAAATTGACCCTTTACAAATGTATCACCCCGTTACCAAGAGCCCTTCGAAAATATAGATTCTATAATCTGAACTTAAATTCCAACAGTCAGGACCTACCTATGTTAGCTACACAATCTCTACATTCCGGATAAACTAATAATAATAATATTAAGTATCTACCTTGAGTAATACACGATAAAATGTTGTATTACAGGAAAAATCAGAATCAGAACCAATAATTAATAATTACGTTATCATAATTATCTAATTAATATTAGCTACATACAACTCTTATTAATTACAGGCAAATACTACTAGGCAAGCGGCAAACCCTCGAAAAAGTGCTTAGAAATGAAAATGACTGACCAATCAGTGAAAATGTGATTTCCCCAATAAAAAATTGTACTTTTTGTAAACCTTGGACCAAAAGGCGTCGATTGGTAAGAAAACAAAATTTGTGCGGTTTGGGCTATTAATTGTTTTAAACAAATTAATTTGTTAACTGATAAAAAGTTGGTTTTTATATTGGAAAATGATTTCGAAGGGTATAACGGGCAAAATAGAACACTTTTTATTTTCTGATTTTTTCGAAAAAATGCGTTTTAAAGAAGTTACAACCATTTTAAAGCGCATAAATGGTCACATTCAACATTTTTTATCTCGCCGAGTTTTGATCGAATTAAAAAGAACCCTGGGGCAGAATACTTATCAGATCTTAAGCTTTAACTGACTATTTTTCAAAATATGCAGCTAGCAAGTAGAATTTCTCCTCTCTCCAGACAAACATTGTGCTGTGCCGGAAAGGGTCCATAATTGTAACTTTACCTTATTTTAACATTTGTACCACATTATGGAAGCAATAAATGTATTGAGTATTGAAATTGAAAGTGTACTCGACAGTTAACAGGAATATCATCGGAAGAATAGGTGCTGTCATTATGGAGCAAGGAGCAAGTATGAAGTGCGGTATGAAAGGCCTACGTATGTGGTCCTACATGGAATCAGTTGACAACCTTTTCTCATTTAGCCACTAGACGTCGAGACAGCGTATGGATTTTGTGATCTAACAAAGTATAGTAACTATTAGCCAGCGAACCACTGCTATTAGCAAATGAATTCAGAACAGTCTTTTTATTTACTCATCTGCTCATTAGTAAGTCAAGTTAATTAAACATTCTCATCATTTGATGTTTAATTAACTGTCTTTTACAAAGCAAACGCAAACAAGCAAATGCCTGTTTGCGTTCACTTCACTAAATTCGGTACGAGATAGTTAGGATAAAGTATCCGATCTCCTTTTAGGTTACTTGTGCTACCTATGTAGGTGTTAAGTTTCAAGTTCGGTTGGTTACACCGTGATGAAATATAAACATTGAAAATTTTCATACATGTTCTAATAAACTTATTATTAAGCTAAAAAGTTTGTTTGAAGTTGAACGCGAGTGTTTGGACTGTCCATTTGTCGAGCAAGGCCTTATTTTATTATTTCTAGTCCAAAATATGTGCTAAGGGGCTCTATCAATATCTTGGGGTCCAAATCATTGTCCCTGCACTTAGTGCACCTGCTGACACACGGACGACGCTTTGGCAAATTATCCAAAATGCCCAAAAACTGCAATAGGCGGGCTCGCCCCTTAATGGGTGTGTAAAACATTATCAGGATTTAACTCAATACGACCACTGATATGGTTTCGAGACAATTGCGTAACCTCGACAAATCAGTCCTCCCGCATAAATCAGAGCTTGTCAAGCAACCCGCATTATTTAACCGCAGGAAATTGTGCCTACAAAACAATTTATTATGAGTTTAGTAAGATTTAACAAGGACAGAGATATACTGTTTTATAAACTGAGTGGGAATGAATAGTGATGCAAGAACATTGTATATGCCGGGAACTTTGGGTTAATAGGCAACCTGGTTTATTTCATGATTCTCCTTCTAATGAAGAGTAATAACGAATACAACTCATTCAATTATGTAATGAAGAATGACGAAGTAACACTTACTCGCGGGTAAGGGAGCAGTCCTTAACTTAGTAGTTCTCAGTAGAGCGACAGAATAATTGTGGACGAGCCTTCTTAAATTCTTGCAAATGCTATCCAAATAATCTGATCCCTGATGCTTTCCAAGTTTTATATGCATGTAAGGAAAATAAGTGGGAATAGTGATGCAAACGTTGCGGTTACCAAGATACTATGTGTATACTTGTCAATTTCGTCTCGATAAACATTTGCACCGCAAGGGCGGACTCCTTAACTCTGAAGTTCTCAATAGAGCCAGAGAATTATTAGAGGCCGAGCCTCCTAAAATTTTTGCAATGCGATCCAAATACTCTGACGCCTGATACTTTCCAAGAATGTTAAGAAAACAAAAAGAGTACTACATGGGGCATACTAAAAGTTTTGCACTTCTAGCTAATCGGAACTATTTGAATTTCGAATGTTATATTTTTTTAAACGTTGAACCTTCTTAGTAATAAAAAAAAACAATTGGCAGGAAATCATTTGTCAATATTTTTTTATGATACATCAAAGTTCTACGTATGCAACGAAAATGGAATTAAGTCGAAAAGATTTTAGAGCGATGACTTTTTATGATTTTAAAAGTTCTCTCTCTCCGCAAGACTGTGCCACTCGTCTTCAAAATGCCTTTGGGAGAGAAGCACCTTGTTTGAGCACCGTGAGGCGATGGTTTGCTGATTTTTTGGTCGAGTTTCTTTACATGACGAATTTCGTGAAGGGCGGCCTTCAACTGCCGTCAACGAAAATAATGTGGCTACTGTTAAGCGGTTAATTGAAGAAAACCCGCGGATTACCTATGAGACAATTCGAGGACTATAAGGGATTGGTATGAGTCAAATCCAGAAAATTTTACACGAAGAATTGAAAGTTCGGAAACTTTGTTGTCGTTGGATCCCTCATGAACTGACAGCGGAGCAGAAGCGGGCTCGCGTGGAATGGTGCTCACAGATCATACTGAAGTACGACCACGGACATTCTAATGCTGTTTATGACATTATCACAGGAGACGAAACGTGGATTTATTGTTTTGAACCCGAAAAACAACAGCAATCTTGTGAATGGGTGTTTGAAAATGAAAACATGCCAACAAAAGTGAGGCAGGCGAGAAGCGTTGGTAAAAAAATGATCGCGTTTTTTTTCTCAGCTACGGGTCCCATCTGTACAATTCCACTTGAAGATCAAAAGAGTGTTAATGCCGAGTGGTATTCTACCATTTGTTTACCCAGGGTATTAGAAAAAGTTCGCGAAAGACGACCCAAAAGCCACGTTCTCCTACATCATGACAACGCTTCTTCACACACGGCCAACAAAACAAAGTCATTTTTAGCTTCCGAAAAAGTACCACTCGTCACCCATCCTGCGCATAGCCCCGACCTAGCACCCTGTGATTTCTGTATTTTCCCCAAAATCAAAGATTTGATGAGAGGTTTCACTTTTACCAACTCCGAAGAGGCAGTGATAGCGTTTAAAAAATGGTTCGATCTCATGAAAAAATGTTTAAAATGTAAAGGAGAGTATTTTGAAAAGCAATAAACATAATATTTTGGTTTTAACATGTTGTTTTTTGAAGTTACGCAAAACTTATAGTGTGACCTACGTATAACCGCAGGAATGGACAAGCATGGTATAAAGTATTAACCTCCAGCTCGTGAGTCACTCTTGAATTGAGAAACCTGCCGAGATAAGGTGGCATAACGACTGGCCTGTTATCGGGCTGGGTAAACGACGGATGTTTGTGCAAACGATACACGCTTACCCAAACACACACACGAGAAACTTTGCCGACAGAAAGTATGTATGCCTGTTTCACAGCGGAGATAATTGAAAATTGTCGGCAAGTCAGGTGTGTAGGTCAAGTGTGGGACACGTGGTATACGATCATATGTATACAAAATAATTGTAGTACGTTAAGGGGCTCTATTAACATCTCTTGAGCCCAAGTCATCCTCACATGCACGGGGTGCACTTGGTGACAGATTTTAGCAAAATATCCCAAAGTGCCCGGAAACAGCAAAAGTTTCGCCCTCATACGTGTGAACGACTGTGACTGCCTAGAAGATGTGGGCGTAAAAACGCCTCTGTATTCACTCCCGTAGGTAGGAAGGATTGTGTAGGATGTTGTATAGCAGATACAATTTCCAAGCAATTCTTTCAAGTCGGCTTGGGAGTCAGCTTCTGCCCTTGCTGGAAGTCAATAGTAAGCTCACTACACAGTTATAAAACTATTGAAGTTAAAGAATTTTCTGAATGGGTTTAGTGGTTGCAAAGTTTACCTCCTACATACATACTTACACATTTTCCTTCTTTATAACGTAAATATAGAACGATGACAAAAGAAACACACTATTATGTATGCAGAAATTCGTGAATAAATGAGAGACAAACATACACACGCGTATAATTTTCTTGAAGCAAAAGTAAAAATATTTAAGTTATTGTATTTTAGAAACACAATCTCACTACAATACATAACAATTATGACGTAACAATATATTATACTTTAATTACAATTATGCATGTGAAAATATATGTAGCAAGTTTGCTTTTTTCTCTAGCGGTTGCGGACTACACGCCGTTGATCTGGAACTCTTACTTTAAGCGTTCTTACTTGTACTATTATATGGGTTTGACGCATTTGGTGCACTTCTCAACTTGTACACCATGCTCAAATGGTGAACTTAGCAACTTTTGCACTTCGCATTTGGTGCACTTCCAAACTGGTGCACTTCTCATATGGCACACTTCGCAACTGGTGCTCTTTTCAATCGGTGCACTTCGCAAAAGGAGCACTTTTTAAGATTGAAGAGATTTGGAAAAATTGTCTAAAAATTAAAGAATCTTTGGTTTTGCGTAGGTAATTATATTCTGTACTTTACGCGTTTACTGCGTTTATGAGTACCTGTACCTACGTATCTTACGACATAATAATTCTCAGTAGTAATATTGCAATGAACGATATTTATTATAAATAGGTATTTATTAGTAATTATTACCATCTGTGTCCGTCAGTCTCACGTCATCGTCATGCTAGAACTTCTTTTTTCCTCGAGTGACTCTTTATACATAAATACGCACACACACACAGATATCACGCCTATATCCCCGAAAGGGTAGGCAGAGATGCATCACACCCACAACTTGCCAGTATTTCTAGTCCCACGAACAGGGGGCTAGCCTATTGCCGTCTTCGGACACACATTATCATGAATGCAATGATGCCGAATGAATTTAATAAAAAGTAGCAGCAATATTGTAATTTTGAAAAAAAATAATGAATCCCGTTGCCTTGCTATGAAATGTTGATGAAAGGAGTGTGTACGGCATAGTAGCTTATTCTTACACAGGTATATTTATTCGAATAATCTTCTTGAATGAATGGACAAGCAACCACAAGTAATAGACTCATGTATTTTACACATGATTGTACATGGAACATAAACAATACAGAAAAGTGGTATCTGGGACCCACCAAGACAAAGAATACGAGACCAGGAAGTGGTGCAACTGGCTAACAATGTGACTGTCGAAAGGGAAAATAGAGTCACTGGCGTTACGGTCACTTTTGGAAGTTTTTATCTGACTACAAAACAGCTTTTTAAATTGGTGTCTGAATTGTCAGTGAAAATGTGACCATTTGGACAGTGTCCGAAAATTTCGTCAGTAACGTCAGAGAATCGGGAAATAAGCGAGATTATTATTATGTTCGAATTTACTACTACTTATAGGTAATGCCAAATATATTGTTTGTATGGTTCAATCTAGGGAACTACTGGTTCTAATAGAACTGGCTGTATAAACACGCAACAACCAATAGAAGAGCAATGAAAAATATGGCACAAAGCGAATTTTTTTTTCAAAGCTTCCGTTCTAGCGGGAGAAGCCGCGCTGATCAGCTAGAAGCAGATAAAAGTATAGGGATACTTTTATTTGCTACTAGCGTACTATCTTGGTACAACTCCCGATAAGGGTATCGGGAGTTGTACCAAGATAGTACGTTCATAAACTACGGGCCATTATCGTAAACAGCCTCCACAAGATATTTAATTATACAGATAACCACACGACTTAGATAGACAATAATAAAACCACTTTTTACGTCAACATCAGCTTCTGACCGCATCACACACATCCTTGCTAGTAAAACGTGACATCATCGTGAGCATACAGTTTGTAATAGATAGGAACATTTAATGTAAATATTAATACACGTATGGCAACCGTATGTTATTAGTATTAGCCTATTTATAGGATATTGGCGAAGGATTCTGTTAAAATTTAGCGAGGTCTTGTTCTTATAAAGTCTCCAGAAATGTCTACTCATGAAATGGTACAGGCGTTTTTTTTAAGCCCGCGGCACAAGTTTGCGTTCGCTCCCACGTCCATTGCCGGGCGTCCCTGGGACACAACAGGAGGTATTTCCAGTGGCGTGAGTGAGTGAAGGCCTCGGTGAGTGAAGGCGTGCGTGGGGTGAAGCCCCACAGCACGCCACCCTTCTGGCCTGCCGACCTCAGGCCCCAATCATGGAGGTTGTCTCTGGGCGTATGCCTCATACACCTACCCAAAATGTGTAGCTATATCTATCTACTGACTAATATTATTCTATTTTTTTTCCAAGTATCTATGTTATAAATCTGCCAAACACGTATGTTAACAATGACGCCATTACTAAAATCTCATTCTATTGTTAATGCTGTAAAATATTCAAGAATTAAATAGATGAGATGTTGTAGTGTCCTTGTTAATCTTTAACTAGGAAGTGAAGTAAGATTACCAAGGTGAACTCATAATAATTATAAAGTTACATTAAATATACTTGTAACTAACGACACATGTTATTATGTTTGAGGGTTTGTCGGACACGTGTCGGAGGTCGGAGGGGACAAAAACTTGAGGCAACGGGTCTTGCGTAATCAAGAAACTAACGTTACATGATGATGAAGCAGTTTCTACAAGGAAATCTAGAGAATCAACCTGATCTCGAGACTCGCAAGTTGGGTCAGTCGAACTACAGCTATAATATGTAATGGTTCATTCTGCTTTCGGCCAAGTCTCTCTAATTCTGTTTTAAACTTTATCATGGATATCTGGCAAAACTTATCAGTACCGATTCTGCATCGCTGTTTCAGGGCCTTGAAGAGGAAATGAAGTCATTGGCCATGTGCAGGATGTCAATCTGTTGCTCATCGCACTACGGCAAAACTAACAACTGGGCTGCCCAATATAAATATTGTCACTATCGACTCGAATATTCGTAGTAATTACTGTGATTTTAAATCCCTAGTGACTATTGATCCTTTTAAAACTAAAAGTACCAAATTATAACCAGTTTTCGATTACAACCCCTCAGTAATCGTAACATAACGATACCTTCGCAAATGTAATAAATATAATATGATTTCATGGATATGATGGATATGATTTTGTTTAAGATCTAAGAGACTACGAAATCTCTGCAAAAAACTCATATTAGCAAAAACGAGTTTAGGTCAAAAGCTAAATGCGGATAAAAATTTTATTAACAAAAAAACTCAGCGGCAAAGTCTGATATAAGCAACATCTAAACATGACAAGACCAAGTAACAAGAGTGATATCGAATTATCAAGTTTAATCATAAAAAAAAAATGAATAGATTCAACGCGAGTGAATCCGGCCGTCTAACAGGAAGGACGCAGAAGGGATGGTACATAGGGTGGTAACAGGTGCACATACAGATGCACGGACACGTGAATATAACACACACACATTCTTATATTACACCTTGCGGAGACTTTGAATCGGAAACCAGTATAACTTTATGTTGACGACCGGTTATTAGATGGCAAGAATCAAAACTCAAACTTATTAAAATTACACGTCATCGTTATTAAAATTTTGCACTTTTGGATAGAACGGAACACCAATTTCAGGTGTTATGGAAAGACATTGTACTATATGCTTTAGAAATCGCATCAGGTGTGAGTGAAACTCAGTGAAACGGCATTACATGGGCATGGAGCATATCGACCATCAAATTAAATTCAAGTCCAGTAATGAATGAGTGACGAGGTATCACGTGCATCCATTGTGGCATTGCAGGTATAAACATTAAATTATAGGATGACTTAACACATTTGTTATATCTATCTAGTATGTTCTCGTACATCAAGGTCTCCCTCATTCAGAACAGCAATCTCTTGGAATGATATCTTAGTTTTTAATTTATATTACCTTTGGTGGAATAAGCCTTAGCGTTAGCTCAGAGTCCACTATTTGTGGAACAGATGAATAACAAATTATTATTTAAGTATATTTGTCTGATACAAATTAGATTCGTTTTGGTTACATAACCGAGCGCTACCTCCGCTTGGAATCGAAATGAGTGATATTAATTCTTGAATACTGATTTAAATTGAATATTTTATTGCAGTCCAAAACTTTCTGTTTAGTCTGAAACCTAATTCACAATTATAAAAAAAATAAGGAGCTAGTGACGATCATTAGAATACTACAAGTAGGTATTATACACCAAGCAATTTCGTGTAATTCGAAGGTTACATGAAGATCAAAGTAAACAAAAACGATGTTAAGTTTTAAATCATGAGATTAGACAAGTGGCGATTAGTTTTTAAAAAACCCTAAGCAACATGTGAAGAGGAAAACCTTGAGATTCCTACATTAGAGAAACCTGTACGTGATTTAAGCGACGCTGATAAAGCAAGTTATTAGCAACTGTGTGATTTTGTACTAGAATGCTATTTGTAATGTTGGCACGTAAGATCCATTCACGTGACAAAATGATTGTAGTACAATTAACTGTTCAAAATTACTGAAGTACTCCTCAACTCCTGATGATTTTCATTATGTTCATTATATCAACTATATTTTGATAACAGTATCGATAAGATAGGTAAAACCTATACATACTTATTACAACTGTGACGTTAATTTTGATAAAAGTAACCGTGAATTGATAAGTTTGTATAGTACTGTATTAGTTAGTGATAAACATATTAGCATAATTGAATTTTATTATATCCTTAAACGTGTTTCATCATCGGTGTCCAAGAAACCTATATAAAATATCAAATTTTCGAATAAGATATTAACGAAACCGAAAGGGCCCTGTTCCTTTGCCAAACAGGAAAGTGATACCGTCTCGCTTTAACATGTTAAGCGAATAGGGATGGAGAATAAAAAGACGGTTACGACCGTTTGGTTGATGCACAATAAATAATAAACCCATGTCGGACTCCATCTTGAAGTTTGCGGGTTTATACAGAGATGACATCACCATTCACTTGTGATTTCTTGAGTCAACACAAGAATCCATCTAACATAATTTATTCAGTCGACGAAACACTCAACCACAGTAGTCACTTTGCAGCTGTCACCTGTTGCTAAGCTGGCATTGTGACTTAATAAAGTTATGTCGCGTGTCTCATTAGCTGTTACCTTCGTTCTAAACACAGGTAAAAAAGTATATCTTTGCGGATAATGTAATGAATTTTAATTAGGATGACTTTTGAACCCAATTAGTATTTATATAGAAATATATATTATAAATCTAGAAGGGTGAGTTGTGATCCTCAACCTTGTAACTAACCTGTTTGCCTCCCGCAACCATGGTGTCAGATGTTCGAGTAACACACACTGGAAAGTCACAGGCACAATCACAAGGTTGTAAGGTGGTGTTGGGGGGTGGGTTTTTACGTGAGCCGCGTCTGCCGGACGCGGCGCTATAGTTTGAACTGAACGGTCGGTGTCAGGCGGTCGCGCCGGTAATACCGCGGGGATGCGCGAGCGCCCCGTGACCAAGGCCGTGCCGTGCACGCTCACCTAAGCTCACAGTCCACTAAACAATCCTACAGTATCAATTTTCCTTCTATAAATTGTACAGTGGTCATATGAGATAGACTCATCGCTCGTTACTTGTATCTGTATCAGTGAAGTGCAAGTAGCAGAAGCTAAATAGCTTTCAGGTAAGATAGGCTTATAAGGTGTGCAAATATTTGCACTCACTTATCACAGAAACTCAAATTATCTTAAGAGTCTCTAACACACTTGCTTCAATATTTCATAATGTAGATGTTAATACTAGTTTCTAATGGAAACCTTACATTGTTCTGTGGCATATTTCGGGGTACGCATATTTGGCCCTTTTGAAGCCCTTGAAGTCATAAAATAATAGATCACTAATCCCTATTCTTCAATAAAGGGTTTATATATTTTATAGGGCTTTGTAAAGGTCAGTAAAGGGAATTCAAATCTGAATCTTATAATACTTATTAAAAATTCCTTACGTCACCGCCTCCTCGTGAGGAATTTTAGAGGGCACATTATCTGAGGCTTTTTCGTTATTTTATAAATATTGATACGATGTATAAGTAGCTATAGAAAAGTACAAACTATCTTTACATATAAAAATAGATCCCTATTTCTCTTGATCAAGGCATTACGCGGGAACGGCGGGACCAATTTCGTAATTGTTTTTTCTTGCGTGTGTTCTTGCTTATGAAATAAAAAATATTAAGTTGCGCGGATTTTTTTAACGAGCATGTTAACTTTAGTGGGAAACGTTTTGGGAATGTGGAAACTATCCCGAGCGGTCGGAGCCACGGTTATCAGCTAGTATCTGATTAAAAATATGACCTAATAATACAAAATGTACAAAACTGGGACACCATTGATGTCTGCGTACATTTTGACCTCTAAATCAGGTTTCAACTGTCCAAAGTGCAAAGTCTGAGAATGTTTTATAATTGCTAAGAACAGACATTAAGTAACAGGTAAATACCTAACATTATGTACTTAAATAGTTAATGCTGTATAATGTCTTTATCCTATATTATATTGTTCAGTAGGCGACAAGTCGATTTCTGTCGAGGGACTTTTCTTATTCATAGGATTATAACTTTATTTAAATACCTTTAAATGCGCAAGGTCACCTGGTCCGTCCACGATAAGACTGCCTAATGACCAATTATGTATAGTTTATCCTGATTAATTGTACCGGAAAACTGAAAAACGTGGACGATACCGGTATTTATATGATAATTATATAATTGTTATACATTAACTAGGTATTGTGTTTAATCACTCATGGCCACTACACTACATATATTGAATGTTTATCCTTAGTTTAATCAAAGTAGTAGTTCGAAACGCCCAGGACTTTAATTGACTGTGCCATAGCGGCTGGCACGTAAGATATTGTTGCCTTTCATCAACATTTCATCACAAGGCAACGGGTTTCAAATATTTTTTTTTTCAAAATAACAGTATAGCTGCTACCTTTTATTAAATTCATTCGGCTATTTTGGACATAACCCATTATAAATGTGCCCGGTGACAGCAATAGGCTTGCCCCCTGTTACGTGGGACTAAAAATACTGGCAATTTGTGGGTGTGTAATGCATCTCGGCCTACCCCTTCGGGGATATAGGCGTGACATGTGTGTGTGTTGAACAAAGCTAATTTCTTAATTAACATCATCATCATTTCAGCTCATTGAGGCCCGTTGCTGGGCATAGCATAGGCTTATTCCAACGATAATTAGTAGCAGCATTAATTAACATAATACAAACTAACTTCTATGTCCTAGGGGTAGACAGAATTGTTAATTTTCATAATTTAGTAGGTCTCACTTAATAGGGGCCAGTTTAATACCGTTTGCATTTTGGGTATATCTGCCAAGCTTCGTCCAGCAGTCAGCAGGTGAACCGCGTGCAGCTGAGGATGACTTGAGCCCCGGAATTCGTATGATAGTAAATCCTTGGTAACTACGGAGTTTCATTACTTTTACGTGCGCTATCCGGGTTTTCCATGCGTCACTAGACTTCATTAGACAGAGTCCTTCGGGAACGTTAAAAATGGAACAGTAAATTTTTGTGTCTGCCAAATAATTACACACTGTTAGGTACCCTAATGCTGTACACAGACACCGTAATATGAGTCTGGGTAAGAACGATCCCCTTTTTTTGTATAGGATAGATAGAGCATCTGAATCTAATCTGTAGTATACTTTTATCTGTACCTGTGTTATCGAAATCTAGGGGCGAGAAACGACCGGTTGTTCGAAATTCAATGTTCCGCATTCGTCACCAAACTCTCATAAATTTGCAAAAAAAATCCTTTCCAATGACTATGAAAAATTTATCATTCGATAATGTTGTAAATGTTATCGAGGGAGACATTACGTAACGGAGCAGTTAATCGAATAAAACACACACATACTTATTACACTTAAACCTCGACAGCAGGTTTCGACCAAGTCACCTTTCGAATTGCCAAAAAAATAATACCCTAAATAAGAGTAATTGTTGAAAAAACAAGGTCGCGTAAAGATCGCCCTTTACTACGATATAGAGGTTGTGTAGGTGATTTTGTTCGCGTGGAATTCTTATTTGCAAAAAAAATTACTTTGTTGAGTTACTTTAAACGATATCACTTACGTATAGCACGCAGGGGAAGCTCCAAATTAGAAGTTGCAAATTTTTTCTCAGTTTTTGCAACATTCTTCGTCGCTGCTCCGCTTATATGGCGTGTTGTTGCAATATTATTATTTTTTTCAATTTATTAGAAATTATAATATCAGTAATTAGCTAATTCAACTAAAAGAAACAGACGCTTGCTATACACAGCAAAGTCGTGTCACATTTTAACCGAATTCAGAAAAGGGAGGAGGTTCTCAATTCGATAATATATTTTTTTATATTTGTTACCTCCTCATGTCTTGTGACTGTGAACCGATTTGAATTTCTTTTTTAAATTGAAAGCTACTGCTTATTGATTTAATTTAAGGTACAAAGTTCACCAGGACAGCTAGTCACTACGTCACTACATAGTATAAAACAAAGTCGCTTCCGCTGTCTGTCTGTCCCTATGTATGCTTAGATCTTTAAAACTACGCAACGGATTTTGATGCGGTTTTTTTTAACAGATAGAGTGATTCAACAGGAAGGTTTATATGTATAATACATGTATAATATATTTAGACGAACACCGATAATTTTAGAGGTTTCTAATGTAATGTCCTAAATAAACACATTTGTTTGCGCTTTCATTGCAAACGCTGACCTACGAGACAGATCAAAATAATGTACTACAGTATTGTACACCATAGAAAGGTCTACAAAAAGTCCGCAATAGCATTATGTCTATCTCTTAAGGATAACTCACAGTAACCATTTTTATCTTTTATAAATGACAAAAAAATTATGTGTCATTTGCCAAGCTATTTTTAACAATGCAGTATTATTCCTTATCTAATTGAATACTTTACATACGTTGTGCATTTGATGTAGACCAAAATTGCCATTCAAACCATATAAATTGGACGAATGACTTAAGAGATATCTCGTGATGAAAAAAATATACGAGCGCTGCGACGCGGCCGGGCGGTGGCCAATGACGGCAGTGAACACACAGCGATTTTAAGTAATACAGCATAAATCCTTATCCAATTAAGTATAAATACATTTTGCATTTAATATAGATCAATATGGCCCTTTACAGCATGTAATTTAAATGAATATTTTCGAAGATATTACAGATTAATAGGTATTGTAAATTGTATGATAGTATTTTGTTTTTCATTCATTCAATTCCTTCGACATTTTTTTCGAAATTCATAGTAGGTACCTTGGTTGGATAAGAATTGTATTAAAAGTTTTTCGAAATTGTATGTCCGTACTTTAGTCGGTAATAAGGTTAATCTTTAAACCGCACTTATTTGGTGGATAGGATTAGAATTGAACAATTTTGAATTATAGCTATAATAAAAAAGCGGTTTAAGGTAAGGTATTTAAGTTCAAAAGATAGGATAGGTATAAAGACATGTCTGAAAGACGTCGTCGTTCAAACATAGGTCGTAGTACAGGTAATGCCAAAGAGCACGTTCAGCTAGACACGAAGAATCGTCAAGGGAACGTGAGGCTCGGCTCAGCCAGCTTCGGGCTAGATATAGAGCTGAAAGAGTAAGAGAATCTTAGTTGGTCGTGAGGCTCGCCGCAGCCAGGATCGGGAATGACATAGTGTTCGGAGAGCCAGAGAATCGTCTGCCGAGCTTGAGGCTCGCCTCAGCCAGGATAGGGGTAGGCATCGATTACAGAGAGCCAGAGGCTCGCCTCAGCCAAGATAGAAATAGACAGAACTAATTCGTGGGTAAATAAAGAAAATTCATGAATTAAGATCCATCGATTTTTTACAAGGACGATAGTATAGTATCAATAGGTAGCATGTCAGTAGTGTGTGAACATTGTTTGGCATTAAAATTTAAAGACTAATCTAATTCCACAATTCTAATACCACAGATTAAGACAATCATTCAACCAATGCAAATAGCATACAAATATTTATATTGTGATATTTGAATTTTAAGACTGACATGCTACATAGTCTACATTGCACCCGTGCGAAGATGGGGCGGGTCGCTAGTATAGTATAAAACATAGTCGGTTCTGTCCGTATGTATGCCTAGATCTTACTTCTCTAACTACGCAACGGATTTTGATGCGGTTTTTCACCAATGTATAGTGGTTCTCAATGAAGGTTTTCAGTGTAAAACTCGTCAAGCGGGCGAAGCCGCGGGTATCCGCTAGTTAAGTACAAAGCTGAGTTTATTTACGCTCTAAACTCAGGAACTACTGGTTCGTTTTGGATAAATATTGTTGTGTTATAAGTCAATTTATCGAGAAAGGCTAGGCTATATAACATCACTATAAGGCAAATAGGAGCGGAACAGCAATGAAAAAGTTACGAAAATGGAAAAGCGAACGGCTTCTTCAAACAAATCCATTATTTTATGTTTTGCTTCTCAGCTAAACTTCTTAAGGTCCGTTCTACCTGTACTCAAACACATTTCGACACACCTACACAGACGCACAGTTAGATTTCACATCTGTTTGCACTGGCACTTACTATATGGTGACAAGGAAACGAGTGCGTTCTCTAACGCGATAACGCTCGCCCTACTTACCTTAGCACAGCCTTTCCGATGGGCTTCCACCGATTACTTACTACATGTAGTGTAGTGACTAATTAGATTACATTTAAGGGTATTTAGTCATCATTAGTACTGATTTTCAACGAATGATAAAAGAAAATTGTAGCTTTAATGATATGATACTATCCGAAGTGTCTACAAAAATTATTACCAAAATTAACGTTGCCGGGCGTCTCTGGTTACAAGCAGAACGTATTTCCAGTGGCGCCCTGCGTTGAATTTGTATTGGTGTACATTGTATTGGGGTACATACTTACAATAAAGTATGTACCTATATTATAATCTTATTTTTGAATTAGCTTGGACTGCGGAGATTCTATTCAGTAACGCCTGTACTGGCTGTTGGAATGTGGGTTTGGTTTAAAAGTTGATGATTTACATGTTGATTTACAAGTTGATGATTTACAAGTTAGTTTACAAGTTGATAATTTTATGATACAATTTTAATGAATATTCCTATGAAATTTTAGTCAAGTATGTACAAGTACTGGTATTATAATTTATGGTGTGTGTTTTTGCTTGATTTTATTAGATACTAGCGGCCCGCCCCGGCTTCACACGGGTGCAATGTAGACTATGTAGCACGTCAGTCTTAAAATTCAAATATCCCAGTGCAAATATTTGTATGCTATTTGCATTGGTTGAATGATTGTCTTTATCTGTGGTAGAATGATTGTCTTTATCTCTGGTAGATAGAATTATTGTCTTTATCTGTGGTATTAGAATTGTGGAATTAGATTCGTCTTTGAACTTGAATACCAAACAATGTTCACACACTACTGACATGCTACCTATTGATACTATACGATCGTCCTTGTAAGGAATCGATGGATCGTAATTCATGGCAGAATTTTCTTTATTTACCCACGAATTAGTTCTGGCTCTCTGTATTTGATGTCTATTTCTATCTTGGCTGAGGCGAGCCTCAAGCTCTGCAGGCGATTCTCTGGCTCTCTGTAATCGATGCCTACCCCTATCCCAGCTGAGGCGAGCTTCAAGCTCGGTAGACGATTCTCAGGCCCTTCGAACACTATGTCTTTCCCGATCCTGGCTGCGGCGACCTCACGCTCAATTGAGGATTCTCTTACTCTTTCAGCTCTATATCTAGTCCGAAGCTGGCTGAGCCGAGCCTCACGTTCCCTTGACGATTCTTCGTGTCTAGCTGAACGTGCTCTTTGGGCATTCCTTGTACTACGACCTATGTTTGAACGACAACGTCTTTCAGACATGAATTTATTTATACCTATCCTATGCAGTTCTCTTTTGAACTTGAATACCTTACCTTAAAACGCTTTTTTTGCTATAATTCAATTTTTTTTTTAATTCTAATCCTATCCACCAAATAAGTGCGGTTTAAAAATTAACCTTATTACCGACTAAAGTACGAACGTAAAATTTCGAAAAACTTGTAGAACGAGATATCTCTTAAGTCATTCGTCCAAATTATATGGCTTGAATGGCAATTTTGGTCTACATTAAATGCACAACGTATATGTAAAGTATTCAATTAGATAAGGAATAAGTCTAGGCGCACACTAGGCGACAGCTCGGCGTCTAGACGCGGCGACAGGCTGCGGCCGTCAATTTCATATATTTTGTTCAAAGCTTCGCACACTTGGCGACAGAGTCGCGGAGTCGCGACGACAAGCTAGGGGAGTCGCGCGCGCTCGCTACTTGTCACCGCGTCTAGACGCGCCGTGCACGCGCACACACGACGACAGTCGAGCGACAGCTCTGCGTCAGTCCGCAGTCGTCAGTCACGCTGGGAGCGCTGAGGAAGGTGCACGTGTTTATTTTCCTTTGCATTATAAGCACCAAGGCAAGTGCAACTAGAGGCTCCATATTCACTCACAAGATGAACCACAACCACTCTCTCGAATACTCCACTACTAATTATCGCTTCCTGCACGACATCTGTCGTAACGACTAGTCGTCGACGCTAGCGACAGCTCCGCGTCTAGTCACGACGACAAGACGCCAAATGCAAACGACAACGCCACAACAAGACGCTGCGAGTAGACGCGGCGACATGTCGCCTAGTTTGCGGTGGCTGTAATACTGCATTGTCAAAAATAGCTTGGCAAATGACACATTATTTTTTTGTCATTTATAAAAGATAAAAATGGTTGGTACTGTGAGTTATCCTTAAGAGATAGACATATGCTATTGCGGACTTTTTTGTAGATCTTTCTATGGTGTATAATATTGTAGTACATTATTTTGATGTCTCGTAGGGTTTCTTCAGCGTTTGCAATGAAAGCGCAAAAAAATGTGTTTATTTACGACATTACATTGGAAACCTCTAAAATTATCGGTGTTACTCTAATATATTATACATGTATTATACGAGTACATACAAACCTTCCTGTTGAATCACTCTATCTATTAAAAAAAACAGTATCAAAATCCGTTGCGTAGTTTTAAAGATCTAAGCATACATAGGGACAGACAGACAGTGGAAGAGACTTTGTTTTACCCCTACGAGTCTCTACTCTATGTTCTAGTATAGCATAGAGTTAGCTAGAATACTCATAAACCCGTTTGTTAATATTTTGAAATAAATCTAATAAGAAAGGATAAGAAACGACAAAAGCAATTATCAATAATAGAAGCAACGCGGCAGTATCGCATCTCAAAATGTATTCACTTCCTGGAATTTTTACGCGGGATATCCCATCCCGCGTCTGTAGGGACTATACTGCGCTTTCTGTAGGGGTCACCACCTAGTATAGCACTTGTGTCGAATACGACAGGCAAGGCCGGGAAGGGTAGTGCAAAAGTGCACATTTCGTTGAAGAAATGATCAAATTCTTTCTCATTCTCTTCTGTGGTGCAAGTGTCGCCCGTTGCGTACCTGCATCATTGTGCAATTTCTGAAGAGCAGTATTAATAAAAAATTGGATAGGTTTATGGAAGTTTTTCAAATGTATGCTTTCAATTTAGTCTTGCCATCATCAGCCCGCGAGGAGCTCCTGGAGACCCTGGAGCGCCACTGAACCCATGGGGGCGCCCGTTCCTTGAGGTCAGAGGTAAACTCCGACCGAGCGCTCCCACTGACCCAGATTCTCCAGCCGGATAAGCTGGAGGGGAGCTTGCAATGGGCTCTCTGTTTCCGACGAGCGCGGAGGAGCACTTCCCTCCGGGCATGGCTCGGTCTTAGACGCCCAACGCGGATAGCAGCGGCGAAGACAACGTACCCGAAGTCAGAGAGTTAGGAGCAGTGGTACTTCGGCTCATTCGCCGGAAAATCACCGCCCCTGGACCCGACGGCATTCCGGGCTGTGCATGGGTCGTGGCCCTCAATGAACTCAGGTTGCGACTGCTCGGCGGGCTCTTCAGCGCATGCCTCGAAAGGGGCCAGTTTCCCAACGTGTGGAGGACGGGGAAACTGGTCCTGATTCGGAAACCGGGGCGGCCAGCGGACTCACCGTCCGGCTACCGGCCGATCGTGTTGCTCAAAGACCCTGACGGAGGAAGCAGGGGCGGGGTGGTGAAGCTGCGTTAGAGAGGCACTGATCTACCACGGAGTGCCTCTCTACCTCCGTCGTATTGTCGGGGCATATTTATCCGAGAGGGCCATAACTTCCCCTAGCTGGCTCGGGCCAGCTCGGCAAGATGTGTAGTGCGTTGTGCACCCACCGATGCGGCATAAAACCCGACCCCAAGGATGCGGGGCAAAACCCGACCACCAGGCAGGGGCCACACAGGTGGCCATGGTCCGCCGGGTGCCACTGGAAATTCTCTTAGTGCGTACCAAAGGCGCTCGGCAATGGACGTAGTGCGGCTGCGGCCAGGGGCCGCGGATTTAAAAAAAGAAAAAGGTCTTGACATCATGTTTAATATTTTTAATATCCCCCCTTTTTAAGGGGGGGGGGCAGGTTTTACCCCGATTTATTTTAGGATTAGGTCTGCCCCCCCTTGATGGAATCCTGGCTACGCCCTTGTTTTATACTATGTAGTGATGTAATTGTAATCTGCATGCTTGTATAGGTAGAACATGGTTCGAGCTATAATATCGTGTGACATCTTGGATAAAATATTATGTACCTGTGTTCGAAGATTAAATAAATATAATTATGAATAAGTTGGTTATGAATTTTCTATAGTGCCCTGTAACGGCAAGAGGCTTGCCTCCTATTACGGACCAACTTGATACATGTATTGTATGTATACGTATATTCTAATCTATTGAGACGGTAGGACCAATTCTAATAAGATTACGAATTAAGATTATTCCTCGATGGTATGTCCGATTTTCATTTTTTTTTTGTTCTAAACCACCCTCACGCCACACGTTATCTCTGTGGTAAGTTTGAAGGAGATCGGTTCAGACGTTTAGGAGGAGTATGAGGACAAACGAAATACATGAGTCGCCTAAGATTGAGAGATTGAGATTCGCTCACTTCGCTCAACAATTAGATATAGCGATAGCCAACAACCTGAATTACTCAGACTATCAATGTAATATAAGTTCCCGTGGGAATCCGGAACAAGACAACTATTTCACAAAATCTCATTCACCTAATAATAAGTACATATGTTCTCCGTCTGATTCATCTCTTAGTACTAACATTTAAAAACACGCAGTAAGTGGAAGACAAAGATATAATTATTAATATGCGTGGTATTATATTTTTAATTACAAGTTACAACGTAAGGATTAGACATATAAATATGTATTAGTTTCCGATCGGTTAAGTGTATTGTGACCTACTGTTATAAGCATAATATCCATCCGTTTCCGTTAATCTCTTTGAGAATTACGAACTTCTTGTAAGAAACTATGAAGAATTAAAAAAGCCGGGCAAGTGCGTGTCGGGCCACGCATAGTATAGGGTTTCGTAGTCATCCATTATAGGCTCTATAACTCCTAAACTAACATGGTTATCTGGTCGGTTATAGTTTTCCTTCAAAGTTCATCAAATAGATTAATAATAATAAATATGTTAGGATAATTCACACAACGCCATCTAGTCTCAAACTAAGTAGAGCTTGTGATATGAGTACTAGATAAACTGATGTAAATACTTATATACATTTTTTTGTATATACGTGGACATGCCATGTCGTATGGCATAATTCGTATGTGAAGAAGGACCAGTGTGTTTTTAGGTTTACCGTTTCAAGCTCGACTTCTACATTGTATTAGATGTACATATTATGTATTTGTATGCACTCTACTCATTTTGCTCGAACGGCAGTAATACTATTTAGTGGCTGTTGGAATTTTGGTCTGAATTACAGAGTGGTTATGGGTGTTCTATAGTGCCTGGCAACGGCAATAGACTTGCCCCCTATTACTTGAGACCAACAAAATAACTTGTGTATAGGCGTGACGTGATGATATGAATCTACACTCATTGAAACTGAAAAAAAGTACATCTAAAAACATAATTATTAGATTTCCAATAGCACATAAAAGTTTCACTATCTAAAGTCACCACAACATGCAAATAACACTTGCACACACTCACACATTGAAATTCAAACCACAATGTCATTCAAGTCATTCAAGTGCATGTACAACATCAGTTTACATTTAGAATATCATGTCAGGACATGGATTACTCCATGGTCTATAACTTATAATGAAAGAGGATATAACCTTATTGGTCGGTAAACTCCGTGGCTAATGTCCCTGGGGGCTTTAATCAACATTTCATCGGTTTCATTTTTTTCTTTTTTTTTCAAATTTACAATATAGCTGCTACTTTTTATTAAATTCATTCGACTATTTTGGGCATAACCCATTATAAATGTGCCCGGTGACGGCAATAGGCTTGCCCCTTATCACGTGGGACTAAAATACTGGCAAATTGTGGGTGTGTAATGCACATCTGCCTACCCCTTCAGGGATATAGGCGTGATATGTGTCTATAGATTTTGTACCTATATGAATGTAGCATGCTAAATAAACCTTAAGCGGAACAGCAAACCACATTACATTATACACATCATGCCAAGAATAGCAACACTGTTATACTCAATCATGATAATGGAACTTCAATTATCTATATTACATAATAGCTATAAATTCTATGAGAGGATTTGGAGGACAGTGTCATCAAAGTATTTTTTTATTTTTTATACAAATTACCAGAGTTTTAAAGTTAAAGTGGGAGGTACCTAAAGAGTAAAACAAGAACCCTATTACTGAGACTTCGCTGTCTGTCTATCCGTCTGTCTTAGGCTGTATCTCATGAACCGTGATAGTTAGAAAGTTGGAATTTTCACAGATGATGTATTTCTGTTGCCTCTATAACAACAAATACTAAAAAACAGAATATAATAAATATTTAAGGCTCCCATACAACAAACGTGATTTTTTTCCCGAACCCTTTGTGCGCGAGTCCGACCAGCACCTAATAATGGTCCTTCACAAATCATTACTAATGTTCTTGTGAAGGAACTTAGATAACAAAGGGGAATTATAAAACGATCGAATAATATTCTATTTGTGCGTCCACATTACTATAGAAATACAGAGTGAGCGACTAGAAATACAGAGAGGGTTAATTACTACTTTAAACAAAATTGGTAGATTAGGTTAGGTTAAAACTGTGACCCCCTACAGCCAGAAACGACTTGCACCGCTCCAATGTTATGAGTCGCTCACTTAGTTAGTATAGTCAGTCGCTCACTTATTAATTTCTTGTCACTCGCAGTCAGTCGCTCACTCTGTATTTCTAATCGCTCACTTAGTAATGTGGTCGCACGGATAGAATATTATTCAATTGTTTTATAATTCGCTCACTTAGTAACACTACATGCTCACTTAGTATTACAGTCACTCGTTTAAATACTACCCGATAACAAATGGGACAAGTGGAATTCAAGCCTAAATTTTTTCCTGTTTCAGAAATCTATTTTTGTGTTATGATATAGGGGTATTTAAAAGCAGGTATGCTAATAAAGGTCCTGGGTCTAAACTAGCGTGTATTTTTTTACTAATAATAAAATCTAAGTTACTAGTATGAAATGATGAATTAATATACTTACTAAAGAAAATCACTCAATCATTAAACAATACGCAAGCTATCATTCAAGAAAAATCTACAAAATAAAACACAACAGGACTAACCGAGACATTATCATTTGCGCCTAAATCAAGAGCATTGGTTATATAACCAATAATCTGGAAAATAAATTAATACAGTAATGTGTTAAATAAAAAATATAATAGTGATGCTTTTTTAATATAATATTTAGTGGTAACATTACATAGGTACACAAAGGGGCGATTACAGCCCTCCATGACGCTTCAAGGATTTTTCTTCACCTCATTAGGGTTATGGGTATGGGTTTTAGGGCCAATTAATATTTTAGATAGATACTAAAATTGTTAATTAATTCATAATACTCATTGCTCAAAGCTACTAGATCTGATTATTAAAATAACTAGCTGTCCCGGCGAACTTCGTACCTCATTATTTTTTTAGCTGTCCTGGTTAACTACATACCGCATTAATTTTTTAGCTCTCCTGGCTAACTTCGTACCGCATTAATTTTATAGCTGTCCTGGCTAACTTCATACCGCATTATTTTTTGTAATGAAACACAACTTTTTATTTCCTTTCATAAGATCCTTCTCCTGATAATAACGAACACAACAAAAGAAGAATTAGCGAAATCGGTCCAACCATTCTCGAGTCATTAATCTCTTAACCAACATGACCTTTGTTTTATATATTTAGATTCAGATGTCTAGGTATTACCTAGACTTTTTAATTATTTACTTATTAAGTAAATACTGGCAACTGATAAAAAATTGTTTGATAAGTGCATAAAACATTTATATTTAAGAAACAAATATGTACTTAAGATAAGACATTAATCCAATCTGTTTATTTTTTCTTAAATACAGACAACACTATCTTATAATATGACCCCTAAGTGACCTTATTAACAAGTTATTCACCCAAAACAATGTTAAAAAAACTAGTCTGAATATTATTATGTTACTAAAACAAAAACAATATTTGCTTATGATACTATATTGCTAAAGATTAGTGAAAAAAAATTCCAAATTGGTTCAGGTTATTTAAATATACTTGGATATTGTCACACAATGTCATCTAGCTCAAATTAAGCTAATATAAGCTTATGCTATGGTATCTGGATGACTGATAGACATACAAATTCAAACCACTGCCATTGCCACTGAGTAACAGTATGTCTTTATAACATTTTACAATTTAAGTGTAGTTTAATATGAATGGTTTATAATTTAAATACTTTTGTTATACATAATACGAAAATAAAACATTTCTGGACAAACTTTAAATATTATGTTCTTAGAAATTGGTTAATTAGCAGGTAATTACTATAACTAGGAAATTAAAAGAAGAGTAATATATATTAGAAAACAAAATATGTGTGAATTTAATGTATTTTAAGAATTGGTGATAACAACTTTTTGTGTTATGAAGATTTATTAATATACTTAATTATAATAGCAGTTATTTAAGGTGCGTTTTGGACTCACATGGCATCATCCTTCCTTATCAACGGGATGAATACCTCAGACCACATAACCCCCATCCCAAGTTGTATTGAATGTACTAGTATTAAAAATCAATTGCACTTTGCATTTATATAATTTTGTAGCCAAAAATATAATGACATAACATTCATAATAACAAAATTTCTCAGAGAATACTTTCTATCCAATAATAAGTAAGAATATTTCTATTTATTATCAGAATCTAAATAGCAAGTTAATGCTTCTATACTCTAAAGAATATTTAAATTAATCAGGTACCTAGCTACTCTTACTTTCATTGAGATAAAATCATAAAACTATGTATGTTGACAAGGCTCATGTTGTTTTCTAACTAGCCCATCAAGTTCCAATAAGAAATGAAAGATTAATTTCAACTGTGGCTTTTATAACTATTTTATTGAGAAAAACATCTCGAAGTAAGTGCCGCGTATATGTAACAGTGTCGTCTGGTCACATAGCGATGGTGAAATCAGAATTCACCTGTGCGCTGCGCCACAAATGCACACAGTTTAACATTTTAACGACAGTAACAACAGAAAAAAGTGTAAACATTAGTTAGTACTCACCGATTTCGGCATTTTGGTGGTTTAGGATGATAATCTGCAATGAAACATTATAATGTATGTAGTGAAAACCTCGTTCATGTAAATTTCCACCGCGGCTGACGATTCTTTTGCCGCGTGACATTACTCATAAAATAGTGACTGAACGCCTACTTGTATATGCAGAGATCGAGCAATAATCATACTATTCCTTGTAGTTCCATGCATTTTGTCATAAATTAATCCAATTCGAGCGGTCAGAATGAAATTTATTGTAGTCACCGGGCAGGCAGCAGAAACTGATAGGTAAAATTTTAATTGTTATGCTTGGATATAAGTGAATTTTGGGTTAATCATTTATATGTACTTTTAAGAGATACTTACCCGATAAAAGGAAGAATATCACCTAATAATCCACATAAGTAGAACAACACACATAAAGAATGCACACACCCTTGAGTCACAAAAATATTGCGATGTGACAACCGTCTTCGTGACGTGGTATCAGGTGTTGTAACTGCAAATGGCAATAAACACTACTAACTTAATTTTTTAAACGAACCGATAAATAAATGATAGTTAATACTGTCCGTGACGCTTTATATTAGAAACGTAGAATAATTTTAGGTATCGTGCGTAATATCGGTTCCTGTGTTTACAAAAATAAAATCAAAAGAACTCTATGTTTCAATAATCTGCTAAATTCTGCGTTTTATTTTTACTAGCAAGAAGTCTATGCTGTTCCAGAAAACGCAGAATGGTCTTGAGCATTCTTGAGTTTCACAGCATGTTGTAGTCGTCATTCTTGTTTCTTCGTCGTAGAAGGAGTAAAGCTATTAAAATGTAATTAATAGATTTTTAGGGAGCTCTTATTAAATACAATGTTGAGAGATAAATAACGATATCAGAATCCATAATAACATAAATAAGTACCACTCGGGCAGCAGCTGCGTAATTTGGACTGTAAATTTAGTCGTTCAATAACTTTCATTAAATTAATTTATAAAATGCATTTTATTTTAATGCCAAAATATCAATAAGTAATTTTTAGTTATTTATTATTTTCTATCCCGTAATTTTTATTCGTTGCTATATTTGGATGTTTGTTAGAGCTTTGTCAACTACCACTTTAGTTCTAGGTTTGTAAACGAAACAAATAAAGCCAATACCGCTGTCAAGTCTGTCAATGTCAAAAAGTCGAAATGAAAACGAAAACGCTACGCTATACGCTAGTGAGACTAGTGAGTTAGAGTGAGTGAGGCCTTTTTTGGCCCCAGTAAAAATATTAGCCATTTCGTATGACATAGATACAAGAAGAAAACTGTTTATGAGAACAGTCCAGTCAGTCTTACCTGTCCTTTCGAAGTAATGCCCTCAGATAGCAACTGTTGTTTTAGTAATATACGGTAATTTCGCCATGTCTACGACGCCTTTTCGCAGGTTGCTCCATTGGGGTCCACTATCAGTCTTAGGTAAGTAAGCATGTAAACAGTAGAACTGGTACATTCATAACAAATCTCTTTTTAACCGACTTCAAAAAAGGAAGAGGTTTTTAATTCGACTGTATGATTTTTTTACAAAATCAAGTCTTTATCTAGAAAATATAGATACCCGTTTAATACGCCAACATTTTGCTCTACAAAGGCTCGTCGGTCGGTCTGTGAGCAGGTGCACCATGTGCTAGTGACTTGTGCCCCGGAGTATAGATATGACCCCTTAGCACATCTTTTTAATACAAAATATTATTTCAGTTATAATAAAATTAATAACATGGTCTATGGTCCATGTACTGGGTATGTGGTGGCCTCCACATGCTTCTATTGGAGGAGCTATTCATGCCGTAATCTTCCTGATGTTGGCCGCATCTACACTGTATTACTTCCTACAATCATTGCTTGAAGGTCCTGGATACATTCCACTCGGGTGGAAACCTGTAAGTTGGATACCTCTTTTTCTCAATATCTATACAAATATTTTTGAATGAAGAAATTTTGCAATGAATAAACTCAAAAATGACTTGACTGATGAATGAAAAATTCGTACATCGTTTTCAGGGTTCCAAAAGGGTAAATGGAAACCCTATTACTGAGACTTTGCTGTCCGTCCGTCTCATGAACCGTGATAGTTTATTTATTAAGCCTTTATTTCCATTTTTAGTGTTTTTTAACATTCTTATTGAAAATTAGTAGGGTTAGTTTATTTTTCTTACATGCTATGTTAGTATCGTAAGTTTCTTCTAATTACTAGTACTGTGTCTTGAGCAGTGCATCGCGCCGCACCACACCATAGTTTTTGGCCTATAACTTTTGACCCCTTAGGACTAGGTCAAATTTTCGATTTTTTGGCTTGTCTCCAGATCGAGGGCTATCCATAGAGGGGTCAACCATCATTGGAGAATAAGCAGTTCTCGAGAGCTAAGGGGGACATTCCCCATTTCTATATATAGATAATTATTTATAATGGATTCCTCTTTGGATGAAGGCCTCCTCCAATGACTGCCACTTATCCCTGTTTGTAGTTGTTGACATCCATTCTACTCCTGTTAATTGAATGATGACGGAACCGTGAAAGTTAAAATATTCACAGATGATGTATTTCTGTTGCTGTTCTGTCTGCTGTATAACAACAAATACTAAAACAATTAAACAAAGAATCACTAAATATTCACACAACTAACTTAAACACGCATCTAAAAGAATATATTTTGAACCGAATGTCGAATGTTAAAAAACTGGAAGTTGAGCTAGTTTCTAAACCGGAAGTGCTAGAGCTCCAATTTTTTAGCATGGTTCCAGTTATCGTATGTTCTGAGTCGATATACGTAGTTGGTTTTTTCTATATCGTTTACCGTTTGACCGCTACAGGGTGTTAACAGACGGACAGGGTCAAATTATAAGACTTCTTTTTTTTGCTTAAGCAAAGTATAGAAGTCTAAAACTAATATAATAAATATTTAAGGGGCTTTCTGACAACAACCGTGATTTTTTCCTTTTGGTACAGAACCCTTTGCGTGCGAGTCTGACTCGCACTTGGCAGGTTTTTGTATGCTACATTATCGCTTTAGTAATTCAGGTAATATTTATTAGTATACTAGAAGTGTCTATTCTCAAGCTATGCATAGCTTGTCTTATAGGTTACCAACTATAAATAGAGGTTGGAAATAAGATTTCGATTCTGCAACCGTTCATCGACACAGTCAGAATGTTTCGTTTTAGAAAGATTCACCGACAGAACGATTCCCTATGGACGTTTCGCCGACAGAACGGTTCGCATTTGTGTGTTTCGACGACAGGCGATTTCCACTATGGACTATTCATCGAAAGAACTTTTCGCCTATGGACGTTTCGAAAACAAAAATATGGCCAAATTAGTGATTCGACGACGAGACTTTTGAATTATGGCTTATTAATCGAGTAGTAAGCTAGCATTGATTTAGAAAAAAAATCACACCTTTATTATTACACCATACGATAGTGTTGCTGTTAAGGATCCAATTCTGACAAGTAATGATATACGGCAAATTTAAGGAAAACTTAGAATTTTCATAAAATTCATATTTTATATAAACATATATAAATAATAAAAACACCAGGTAAAAAGTAAATACTGATATTCATTAAGTTAAAATGTTATCATTTATCAAAAGTCACAAAACAATTAACATTAGGTACAACATAGGCGGGTTTATTTCTCCATTAACAAGCCATAATTCGAAAGCCTCGTCGTCGAATCACTCATCTGGACATATTTCTGTTTTCGAAACGTCCATAGGCGAAAAGTTCTTTCGATGAATAGTCCATAGTGGAAAACGCCTGTCGTCGAAACACAAATGCGAACCGTTCTGTCGGCGAAACGTCCATAGGGATCTTGATCTTTCAAAAACGAAACGTTCTGACGGTGAATAGTCCAATGGAGAATCGACTGTCGATGAACGGTTGCAGAATCCAAGATTTCAGAACAAAAACTACCTACATGCAATTAAATTAGTTCCTTTTTGCCACACACCAACTTATCAAGTTGTACTTTTTTTTTGTAAATATGTACCTAAGTACAAAAATACGCCTCAACACACAAATCTTATTATTTTAAATATATATTTCAGGAAAATGAAGACCACAAACAGAGTTTGCAGTTCTGTACAGTTTGTAATGGATACAAGGCGCCACGATCACACCACTGCAGGAAATGTAAATTAACATAAGATATATTTTTATGATTGAAAACCATTGAGTTATTATTACTACGTATAGAGAAGCTATCCTGAACAAAAAACGAACGCCTTTGGCCAAGAGTTACAACTAAAGTTCGCTGCAGCGATTAAACAATAAATTAGTCGTCTAATCGTAATATAAATATTCAAGCGCTAGATCGCTTCTTAGTTATAGTTTTTTCACGACCAAAAGGTCAGAAGCGCCGTGAATTTCATGGCGCTTACGCGTTTCCTTCAACGTATTCCAAGTTCCAAGAACATGTCACTTGTAAGGATTATACACTATAGACTGGACACGCATAGCTTTTTACCTACGACGGAACGGAGATGGTATATGCGTTTGGGGTGAGAAGATGTTTGTCAAATACATGTTGTCATTTTTCTCCAAAACTTCTGGTCGGATTTTGATGCAGTTTTCAGTTATGGGTTTAGGTTTGATTAGTGCATGTTGTTAGATAAATATTACGATGACAACTCACCAGGCGGCACAAAAATATTAACATTAAAAATATTATTAGTGATGCAACGAATAAATCTTAGTAAAAAAATATACGTCGATGTGTCATCTCTTCGCGCACAAAATGTTTTACTCTTTGACATTTTGCTAAAAATGGTCGTCGCCGCTCTGTGACGCGTCGTCACAAGTAACAATTTAAAATATAATTAAATAAAGCATGCATTAAAGACAATGTTAATTGTACTTACTGGTGAAAGGTCACTCCTTGATTTTTACCTATGTTTCTAGAGTTGTTACAGTATCTCAATGCACACGAAGGCACATTTACTTCGCACTCAAAATACTCAAATGTGTCACGTTCCGGAAAGCGCTCGGGACAGACTAAGTGAGTTAGAGCGCGCGGACTCTAACTCGTGTTACAATCAATTTAGTTGAGGCGTCTTCTCTAGTACGTAGTACATTATACCTCAATGTTGAATACTAGCAAAATCAGTTAAGGAATCCACTACAAAATGTATACAGGGTGAATTTTTGAAAAGGGCTTGGATGGCCAAATCCGGAACTATAAGGAAAAAGCGAAAAATGCTCAAAGGAGTCACGAGCCCGATTTTGATGAAACTTAAAACCTCATCATTAGATTTTTGAAAAACCAATAATCCTAGCTGGGAATCGAACCCATTTATTTAAAAAAAAAACACAGCCTATATTATTACACCATACGAGAGTTTTGCTATTAAGGATCTTATTCTGGGAGGTAATGACATACGGCAAACTAAAGGAAAGAGCTCAATCTTTAACAAAATACATTTTATTTTTCTTACGTTAACTGATTAATTGTTCAAAATGTAGACCATTGTTTTCAATACATAGCTGGATTCGAGACCTCAAGGATTGTACTGCATTCAATATTACAATGTTATTGATTCCGTTTAGAATATTCTCCAAAGAACGTTTCACCCGGAACGTTTCGGAACCCTATTACTGAGACTTCGATGTCGTCTGGCCGTCCATCCTTCCGTCCGTCTGTCTTGGGCTGTATCTCATAAACCGTGATAGTTACAAAGTTGAAATTTTCACTGTATTCCTGCTGCCTCTATAACAACAAATACTAAAAAAAAACAGAATTTAATACATATTTAAGGGGACACACAAACATGATTTTTTTGCAGTTTTGGTACCCTTTGTGTGCGAGTCACACTTGGTCGGATTTTTTTCTTGCTCTGTGTTACAGCTAACTGATATTTAATTCTAGGTGGTTATTGTATAAAGAAAATGGATCACCACTGTCCTTGGATCAACTGCTGCGTCGGTCACACCAATCATGGATACTTTACAATGTTCCTCATAGCTGCTGTGCTGGGATGTTTACAGGCTTCTATTGTAAGTTCGCAAAATCACGACTTTCGATCGACATTGACGATCTGACAACAGCAATGTCAACAGCAAAAATAAGTTTAAAAAAATCAAACCGACGTGTGAAAGGATACTATGAAGAAACTCGTCAAGCCTCATTTCTTTAAAACCTTCTTGTGTTCTTATACCTTTCTTTATACAGACTATTATAATCATTACACTGTTTTTGTAGGTCCTACCAATATGTATATACCACGCGATCAACCGTGTCCGCTACATCCACCACGGCTCAGGCCACGAGCCCATGGTGTACCTCACCCTGCCCACCCTGCTGGTGACGCTGCTCGCTATAGGGATGGCGGTGGGAGTGGTGCTCGCCGTGGGGACACTCTTGTACTTTCAGGTGGGACTTTACAGTACCAAGACTAAACCTATTGATGTATAGAATTTGTATAAAGTAAGGTCAGTGTGGCAAAGTAAGGCCAGTGGACAGTGATAGACTGAAATGATGATGATGTTGAAGGCCAGTGTGACGAGAGAATATAATAGCATAACAAAAAACACTTGTATACCGTTTCACTTTTATTTAATATACAGGATTTAACCTGACCGGTTTCGCTTTATAGCATTATCAAAGGTTGTTGTTCACTTTACATATTTATTAAACAGATATTTTACTACACTGTCTAACATATCTTCAAGCCATTGTTGAACTAAATTCTTCAAATATATGTGGGTAGACACAAATAAAATTTAAGAGGCAGTGTAAGAAATTTACCCTGAAAATGGGGAATATCATTCCTTCGCAAATTAATGATATTATTATATTATGCAATTAAATATTAAACTTAGTTTAGATATTAAAAATGTCAATAAAATTAAAAATTAAAGGATCCATCCTGGATATTAAATAAAAGTGAAACGGTGTACAAGTGTTTTTTGTTAACATGTATTACTATAAGTTTCACCAAGTGCCGACCGTCGCAACCATCAACTATAATATACTAAATATCAATAAACTATAATATCAACAAAATGACCATTAGTAATTAAGTTACATTACGATAGCGAGCACTTAATAACTCTGCCGTTATCACTATGAGCTCAGCCAGGATGACCTGTGTTTCATATATATAACTGTTGAATTTCTGTGCCCATAACATGTTTTATATAAAAAAATTGCATTTTTGACGTCGTTCAGTTCCATATTTCGATTATTTAACATATATCATGCCTAAATTGAGTGAGAGAGAGAAGTACATTAATTACCCACAATTTGTTATTAATTTTGTTAACAGGTAATACGGGGGGCAAACTCATTGCTATCAAATATAAACAAATTTTCGGTTCCGGGCACTTTGTGTATTTTTGCCAGATATTCTTACATCAACAGATCACCAGACACCTCGTGTAGATGATTATAAGGTCCGAAGCCTAATTTACATATATGTTTTCAGATTAGAGGTATACTTAAAAATCAAACTACAATAGAAGATTGGATAATAGACAAAGCCGTGGGGAGACGAGCAGAGCTGAGACTTGCTCCTTTTGTGTTCCCCTACAATATTGGGTGGAGAGATAATGTCAAACTAGTAGTGTATGGGTCCCGGCACGATGGGATACACTGGGCTATCCGGGATGGATGTGGGATGTTTGATTTGACGGTAAGTGGTAGTCTATTATAATAAATGCAAAAATTTGTATGGACTTGTTGCTCTTTCACTCGAAAACTACTGAATGGATTTTAATGAAATGTTACAATATTATACATAACTTTTTTGTTAAAATGACTCGCTAACGCTTTACTTAAGGTTCTGAGACATCTCGACTCGATGTTGCGGTGAACCATTTAACATCGATAAAGCCAATGAAAGGAGAAATCATTTGTCAACAAACAGATCGTTGCTGAGTTACATTATAATGTGCGCAATTATTATCTGTCTCTATCACTCGTACCCAGTAATGACGTAAGTTTGCCGACGAGAGCTGTCGTTGCGTGTTTCATGGTACAGTTGAACATTTAGTACCGTAGTTGTCAACCATTTGTCAACATGATAGAATAGATAGTTCTGTCATAAATACGTCTGATTCGGACTCTGCCAACGAATTTAGATCTTAAATATTGGATGGAATCAGGCGTTACCTGGCGAAAGTCCATGACTTTAGATCTTATTTATATTTGATAGAAATGAGTTTACGGAACGTTGTAAGAAACGTTAGTTAAAAATAAATAAGTCATCGGCGGATTCGTCATTAGCTCCGTAGCTTAAGGTGCACTTCCGATCTGTGCAGCATGCAGCACTTGCAGGTGCAGCGTCGACTGCCAATGTGTGTGTGTGTGTGTGTTATGCCGTGTTCGGAATGATTTTGACATAAATCCGTACGAATACATCGGTCGGCTTGCTTTACTGTACTGTCATTGTTTTGTGTAGACATTAGTTTTTCGAACATTGTTTGGTAACTTAAAATGTTTTTTTTATTCAGCGTGAACAAATGGCTCAGAAGGAAGACAAGCGTCTCCGTTCCCGCCTATACACAGCTATAGACACGTATTCAGGTCGCTGGGTGCCCCTATTCTCTCGCCCCAGGGCTGCCCTTGGGGCTCCCTGTACTGATGAGAGTCGGTTGCCCCTCAGCCCTGGGGACATGATCAGAGCTACGAGGCAAAGACGGTGGGTAACTTTGTACTTTGCTACTGTTTTTAATATTCAACTTTCTGTTGTTTTTGGAATAATTTTCTAGTTCTTAGGAATCTATCTAAGCTAGTAAATTCATCAGCTTTCTGTCAGTAGAAGTCGTGTTACAATAAATCCAGCCGTTTCTTATATGGACAAAAAATAACTTCTAACTTGTTACTCTAACTTAGGATACATATTATTTAGACTAGACGATTACCGTGGCTTCGCCCGCGTGATATAGTTTTGTTGTTGCTAATTCTCACATGATCACATTAGCCATTCACACATTCTTCTGTTGTTAGCCACTCGTACAAAATAAATTGTAACACAATGTAAACAAAACAATATTAAAAAAGAAAATGGATAATCTACCTGAGTTTCTTGCTGGTCTCTTCTCAGGAGAACCAACTTACCGAACCAGCGAAAGAATCATTTTCTAATGGTTATTTATGTACTTACTTAATTTAGTATTTTTATAATATTACTTGACATAAAAGTGTAAAATTTTGACATTCATATGTACTCTTTATGTGCCTAAACTGAATAAACGAAATTGAATCTTTGATTAACAGGATAAAAAGTAACCTATATCGGGGCAATAGTTTCACCTAGTCAATTCTAACTAACAACAATAATTATCCTCTTTATTATAAGTTTTTTTTTCTGCGGCCCTTAGATAAACTATTTAACCCGTCTTTCAGGCATTGGCTGTTCGGAGAGAAGTTAATACCTGACAGTCCAGAGCGAGGACCTCGTGGATGGTTCCCTAGAGAGGCTGCAGTGCCCTGCGATAGATGTACACCATGTGATCCAAAACTCAAGCCCGACTAGCCATGTGAGGGCCCCTATACAATTTGGGGTCTATTAGTGTGATTTATTCTACAAATATTTATTAAAAGTGATATGAATTAAAAAAATCTACATGAAAAAAGTAGCTATCGTTCGTTACTGTGGTTGTTTATTTTTAAAAACATACAAATATATTCACGCCTTTATCCTCGAGTGGATAGGCAGTGGAGCATTAGACACCTCGGTGTTTATTTTTTACTGTAAATAAGTAATTGTAAAAATTTTATAGTTGTAAATATAAGTTCTAATATTGTAATATCAATAAAAGTCTTATATTTAATTGTAAATGTTTTTTATCGACGAAATACCTATTGCGTTTTAGGTTTTAGAAAGATATTTAGAATAGATTTCCCGTTCCCACATTACATGGATAAAAGTAGCCTATATTAGTACAGAGTCTATCATAACATAGTATTAAAACAAAGATCTTTAAAACTACGCAACGGATTTTGATGCGGTTTTCACCAATGGATAGAATGGTTCTCGATGAAGGGTTTTCTGGGCGCGTCTCGCGGGCGTCTGCTAGTTCTCTACAAAGAAATAGAAAATGTAGGCGTAACCATCAGCCCTTTGGGACAATAAAAGTATATTTGTATAGTGTAGGTAGATATTTTTATTGGTGCATTAAAATGTTATTCACAAACATACACTCCATAGTTATTATAATAATCTAATGCCAAAATATAAAATGTTTTCAATAAGTTAGCTTATAATATGATATCATAAATATGTACTTATACCTAATTTTATATCTAATTTATAACGTTATATTATCACCAATTTTAAATTATTTTAATGATAATAATAAAAAATAAAAAAAAGTATAATTATTTTGATACATTCAACCGACACACTTATGCTGCATCAAACGCCATTTAATGTTAATATTTAATATTATAGTTACATACTTTCCAATTCAAATAATAAATGCAGGGTAGTCAGAAAATATTTCACAGAATTTTGCGTGAATCAATTGTGGTCAAACTGAGATTGACTAAGAATATAGATGAAGTCTAAAAAAACAAATGTGATTCGCGATTTAACGGATAGCTAGCAGTTACATTCGACTCTTTTACAAGCAAGTTTGTTTTTAGTGTAAATGACCTTAATTCTCAATCTATTTGACCGGGAAAATTCGGGTTCATGTTATTCCTAGTCTTCCCCCAGATCTATCCACAGTCTAATACTCATTCTCCTCATCCAGTTCTCCCTCAGTGGAGTCCACTCCCACTTCCTCGTAGTCCTTCTCTAGTGCTGCGAGATCTTCTCTCGCTTCAGAGAACTCCCCTTCTTCCATACCTTCTCCCACGTACCAGTGGACGAATGCACGTTTTGCGTACATCAGGTCGAATTTGTGGTCAAGTCTGCAAATGTAAATAAGATATAGGTACCTATTTATTCACACATTTATTTATTTTATACTAGTGGTTGCCCGCGACTTCGTCCGCGTGGTAATTTGGATTTTTCCCGTTCCCGTCGCGCCGCGTCATATTTTGAACAATTCACACAATATCTTTATAAATTGTAGCCTATGTGTTATTCTGATGTATAAGCTATATTATTGTAAAGTTTCATTAAAATCCATTCAGTAGTTTTTACGTGAAAGAGTAACAAACATCCATCCATACATACATACTCACAAACTTTCGCGTTTATAATTTTAGTAGGATTTATTAGGGGAGTCACAGTGTAATATTTATGAATTCATCAAGATTATTGCTTCTAAATTTACATTTCCGCCAGATTCACAATAGGAGAACCCTTCCCTCAAATAAAGAGGTATGTATTTGCTTACACACAGAACCAGTTAAAAATGACCTGACAATAAATCTCACGACCACTCTTCTCTAATAATCTAAAATTAGGTAGGTAACGAGCTAGGTGCCAAATAATTGATTTAGTGGTTTCAATGAAAGATAATAATGTTTAGTAACTACCTACCTTAGGTACCTATAGATGCACTGAGCTGTTTCCTTAGTAAGTAAGTATACCTATTAAGTATAGATCATCATCTGCTAAGCCTTTTCCCGACCTAGTTCAGGCTCGACATTCTAGTCTAACTGGCACATATGAATTTTATCCGAAACTCAACGAAACTTCGCACAAGTGTTTATTGATATAAATAATTATAATTTATTAAAATACACGTCAAAAATTTACACAACCGTCTTCAAATTACCGTAATGGGACTTCGGAGTAGTAGCTTTCATTTAAAAAAATCGGTTCACTCAGTCCAGAGATATGAGGTAACATAGGTACATAAAAAAACATACAGTCGAATTGAGAACCTCCTTTTTTGGAAGTCGATTGAAAAGAATCTTTAATAGTGAGTTTTTTTTTGATTGAGGGGCTCCTTAATGTTCACGAGTTTTACTGTTATCTTATCATAGACTAGCTGATCGCCGCAGCTCCGCCCGCGTGATTTAGTGTACTCGTTCCCGGTTCGCCTTAGCCTATGTTACTCAGGGTGAATGTAGCTTTTCAATGATGAAAGAATTTTTGAAATCGGCACAGTCGTTTTTGAGTTTATTCATTACAAACATACAAATCTTTCCTCTTTATAATAGTAAGTACTCGTATAGATGGAGATTAAAGTAGACTCGTAGAATGTACCTAGCCCAAGCCTCAGCGATGGCGGTGGTGTTGGAGAGCATGCAGACCGCGCGCTGCACCTTGGCGAGGTCGCCGCCTGGCACCACGGTGGGCGGCTGGTAATTGATCCCCACCTGCGGGGCGCAGACGGTATGTACAGCGACATCTAGGCATCAACTAGGATAACTGTCTAACGACATCTTGATATGTACAAACGAGAACAACCTGTGTGGTCCAGACGTTAATGACAAAATTGCCCAAAGCTTTTTGTGATAAGCGCAATAAAATTGATTATAAATAAAATCAACCTATTTATCTGAAAATTTAAATTAACAGCTTTTTACTAAATGCATAATTTATGAAAGTATATACTTAGGTACCTACATAACAAAGTTATTTTTCTAATAACTCTAGTATTTCTATTTGTTCCTGCTATTATCAGAAAAGAACAATTTTCAACGGAAATTTCACTTTGCCTAGTTTTATTTCAGAAGTGTTTTACAGCCATGCGAAACCGAGGTAGATAGCTTGTCTATCTAATAATTTATATTCTTAACCAAAGATACTAATATAATATACCTATGGGTAGTAACTACCTTGAACCCAGTGGGACACCAGTCTACAAACTGTATGGTTCTCTTAGTCTTGATGGTGGCGATGGCTGCATTCACGTCTTTAGGCACCACGTCCCCTCTGTACACAACATTATTCGTATTAAGTACCGTCAACATCTTATGGCCCGTCTTACGTATCCAAAATCTTAGTTAAACACCACCCAATGCTTCAATAATACTGAAACTTTTATTGCAAACATAGGTTATCATTCATTCATTCATATAATCAAACCCAAAAATAATAAACAGCAATATATGCCCCCAATTTTCGTAACTTTCTTAATTCCACAAGTGGCGAGAAACTCGTCTGTTGGTAGACAGGTGCACCACTTGCAGTAGGTAGGAATACTATGTTATTTCTTACGTAGTATTGTATTCTCTTTGGTTATTTCTGATAGGATGAGTAGAGTGACAGTTGGCATATGTCATAAGGGGCCATCCATAAAGTACGTCACTGATGATCGACACTAGTATAGCCAGTGTTAATTTAAATAAAAAAATTTGCGGAACTTATGGCAGAAGTCACCCTACTCTGTTATCTGAAATATATTATAGGTTTAAATGTTGAAATATATACCGACCTGTAGAGCATACAGCAAGCCATGTATTTTCCGTGACGTGGATCGCATTTCACCATCTGATAACAGAAATTATTGTATTTCAAGATGAAAATGAAAACTCAATTTTATATAAGTTGTCCAGTCTTGAAGTAATTCGTATTTATTGCATGCTAAGGTTCTAAACAGACAGACGGCATTTCAATTGAGCTCCGACTACAAAGCAGTTTGAATATAAAATATCATAGTAGTTAGTTAGTTGCAGCCTGTGGTCTAGCCAGAGTAGTACAACTTCCCAGCCCATTGCAAAGAGCAAGTAAAACCTGCCCTTTTTTGATGTTATGTGGGTGGTCCGTACCCTGGCTGTAGTCGATGGCGGTTTATTGTCAATATTTAAAAACACAATTTTGTAGGTAGGTGGGTGAATATACCTGGTTGGCAGGTTCGAAGCAGGCATTAGTAATCTCAGCGACAGTGAGTTGTTCATGGTAAGCCTTCTCCGCAGAGATGACGGGCGCGTATGTGGCAAGAGGGAAGTGTATGCGCGGGTATGGGACCAGGTTGGTCTGGAACTCTGTCAGGTCCACGTTCAGTGCGCCGTCGAAACGTAGAGACGCCGTGATGGATGACACAATCTGCATAAAAAATCTCTACTTATTGACGATTTAAAAAGAGTGGCCTTTTATGCCAGATTCTTAATCACAGACTGGCAGTACATGTATAAAATACTCATATTTGTTACTATGTGAACTAAATTAATATTTTGAATAAGTTGAGTCGAGTCGAGTGTAGAGGGATCCCATCAAGATCTTAGGGTCCCTAGTCCACCTCACTTGCCAGTGGTGCACCTGCCGATCAACAGACGAGACTCCAACAAATACAAGTTCCCGATAAGTAAGCGGTAATGGGATTGCCTTTATTCAACCATGTTACTGGCGAAAATTGGACGTATATAATTAGTAAATATGTAGTCCAGTCAACAATGACAAGGCTAAAAAATTGTCCCAGTGAACTTCGTACCGCATTCATTTTTCTAATGTTCCGCATAACTTTTTTTTTCTTCCATAACATCCTTCTCCTGATAATTACGAACACAACAAAAAAGAAAAAGCGAAATCGGTCCAGCCGTTCACGCGTGATGGCGTGACCAAGGGAAATAGGGATTCATTTTTATATAGAAGAAGATAAGTATGCCTATCCAAACGCAATGCTGAGATCCTTCTAAGACGGTTATAGTTCGCGGTTATAGTTGCATTTGTATGAGTGCACGTATGTAAACGTATAATTTGAGCTGTTTTACACTCGTGATTACTCATACACATGCAAAGCTCGCGAACTATACCTGTCCAATAAGTCGGTTAAGATTGGTATAAGTAGGTCGCTCTATATCCAGGTTTCTCCGACAGATGTCGTAGATGGCCTCGTTATCCACCATGAAGGCGCAATCTGAATGTTCTAGAGTCGTGTGTGTTGTTAGGATGGAGTTGTATGGTTCCACTACTGCTGTTGACACCTGAAAAGAAAGTACGAAAAATAAAGGTTTTTGAAAAATAATTCAATAATCGTATGTATACGTAGGTCACACTATAAGTTTTGCGTAACTTAAAAAAACAACATGTTAATGTTTATTGCTTTTCAAAATACTCTCCATAACATTTTAAAAATTTTTTCATGCGATCGAACCATTTTTTAATACAGGAGGACCACAGATCTGAAGGCATGTTTTCTACGTGCTGATTGAACGCTCACTGCCTCTTCGGAGTTGGTAAAAGTGAAACCTCTCATCAAATCTTTGATTTTGGGGAAAATACAGAAAGCACAGGGTGCTAGGTCGGGGCTATGCGCAGGATGGGTGACGAGTTGTACTTTTTCGGAAGCTAAAAATGACCTTGTTTTGTTGGCCGTGTGTGAAGAAGCGTTGTCATGGTGTAGGAGAACGCGGCCTTTAGGTCGTCTTTCGCGAACTTTTTCTAACACCCTGGGTAAACAAATGGTAGAATACCACTCGGCATTAACACTCTTTTGATCTTCAAGTGGAATTGTACAGATGGGACCCGTAGCTGAGAAAAAACGCGATCATTTTTTTACCAACTTTTCTCGCCTGCCTCACTTTTGTTGGCTTATTCTCACTTTCAAACACCCATTCACAAGATTGCTGTTTTTTTTTCGGGTTCAAAACAATAAATCCACTTTTCGTCTCCTGTGACAATGTCATAAAAAGCATTAGAATGTCCGTGGCCGTACTTCAGTAGCATCTGAGAGCACCATTCCACGCGAGCCCACTTCCGCTCCGCTGTCAGTTCATGAGGGATCCAACGACAACAAAGTTTCCGAACTTTAAATTTTTCTTGTAAAATTTTCTGGATTTGACTCATACCAATCCCCAATAGTACTCGAATTGTCTGATAGGTAATCCGCGGGTTTTCTTCAATTAACCGCTGAACAGTAGCCACGTTATTTTCGTTGACGGCAGTTGAAGGCCGCCCTTCACGAAATTCGTCATGTAAAGAAACTCGACCTCTCTCAAATTCAGCAAACCATCGCCTCACGTTGCTCAAACAAGGTGTTTATCTCCCAAAAGCATTTTGAAGACGAGCGGCACAGTTTTGCGGAGAGAGAAAGCTTTTAAAATCATAAAAAATCATCGCTCTAAAATCTTTTCGACTTAATTCCATTTTCGTTGCATACGTAGAACTTTGATGTGTGATAAAAAACAATTGACAAATAATTTCCCGCCAATTGTTTTTTTTTATTACTAAAAAGGTTGCAACGTTTAAAAAAATATAACATTCGAAATTCAAATAGTTCCGATTAGCTAGAAGTGCAAAACTTTTAGTGTGCCCCATGTAGTAAGTACAATTGTATTACAAATTTTAAAAAGACTAATCAGAAATTGCTATTTCATAGATGGTAGAGCTTTTTTAATAATGTTTTTTAATTTCATCGGTAGTAGATACTAGACCCTGTGTTCTTTCATAACAGGTTAAACGCCATAACTAGGGTTACTGTCTAAGAGCACAAGATATAAGTATACTTTTTTAATTTATTTAGAAACAAACAGTCATACATATAACCAATTTTACAGAACCTTCATATAATTGTAGATATACAGTTTCCTGAATTTGAGAAAAACTACATAAAAAAAACAAAGAACAAGTTTTGCAAATTTAAAGTTTTAAATTACAACATTACACTTAAAATTACAACTAAAATAAAGCTACAATCTCAGCTCAAAATTTGAAAAAATAGAATTAGAATCAGATTTATAGATTTCCTACTGAGATGGACACTGTACACCTAAACTTTTTTTTTTCTTTTCAGATGTCCAAGAGATTCTCTAAATAAATCCACGCTTAACAATCTATCGTTGTAGTAGTAGCTAAGACAAAACTTTCCAATGTTAGGGAAAGGCTGCAGGTCCGAGTTCTGCCTATTTGCAGATAAATTAGTTTTTGCCAATTATAATTTCTATCTAAATTTGGTAGAGCCCATGCTATTACCACACCAGTACGAAATATTCGCTCTGTGACCGCATAATTACTACCTCTCACTTGAGACCAAATAGCTTATGTTTTGTTTTGTTTTTAATTACTATTTCGTGGGACAATGACGGGCAACAAGCGAAAATATAAACTTCAGAATGGCCAACAAATGAAAATAAATGTTGATAAAGAATATGATCGCTTCCCCCGAAGTTATAATACATACCTGTGGTGCCGGGTATATGGAAAACTCGAGCTTGGACTTCTTGCCGTAGTCCACGGAGAGGCGCTCCATCAGCAGCGACGTGAAGCCCGAGCCTGTGCCGCCGCCGAAAGAGTGGAATACCAGGAACCCCTGCCACGTAGAACAATATGGGTACTACTATTAACAAAGTATGCTATTGGTTCGCTTCGGTCTTGTTCAGGTGGAACAACAGAAATCGCGAGCACAAGGGAATCGGTACCAAAAAACGCATCATCGTGTGTCATTAAATTAAGGAGCTCTTGTGCCTAGTTTCGTGGTGATAAGTCTCTAGTCCGGATCACACAGACAGACAGACGAAAGCAAAATTGTCCAGTATGGTCTTGAAATATAGACACTTCGCTCGCTCGGTCTAAGCTCGAAAGTGTTCTGGTAGCTCTGTAGGTAAGAGCTTACTTCTAAACATCAATATTGGCAGGGCATTGGCTCTAGGGCTGATAGACGGACATGGTTCTGGCAAATATACCCAAAGAGCCCGGAAACGGCTATAAGCTCACCCCCTATTACGTGAGACCAACAGTGACTGACGAAATGATCACCTCTGTCTTTCCCCTTTTTGGATGTTTGTGAATTGTCTGTGTTTTTTTGAATAAATATTAAACTCAAACTTTCTTGTATTAGGTATTTATAAACTAACTGTATACCTGTAGCCCAGTACATTGGTCGGCTAGTTTCCTGAGCCTGTCGAGCACCACGTCGACGATCTCCTTGCCGATGGTGTAGTGGCCTCTGGCGTAATTATTGGCCGCGTCCTCTTTACCAGTGATAAGTTGTTCTGGATGAAATAGCTGACGATACGTACCGGTGCGGACCTCGTCTGTAGATTAAAGGGAACAAGAAATTAATACTATTTTCTTATTTTGCTACCAACACACTTTTAGGGTCTTCCTAGCCAAGTCTTTAGATAGTCGTCGTATTAACAGCTCCTGTGCAGCGCCCTCGCAATGCAAGTTCGTGTCAGTGCAACGTTACGTTCGAATTATTAAGTATAACGTACGCAGGCTTTTTTGTCTTTTTCATTCGCCCTTATGTCGGTTGCTGGGCGTCTCAGGTACCTACGCCTTCAAAAGAAAAACCTATACGCGTACCATGGATATAACACCAACTTTGCTTTGCTCTGTGCACAACTTATCTCTGTTGTGTTGTCGTTTAGTTAGAAATATTCTCTGCAGATACACATACAAATTATATTATTATCACCTATTCCTATAGGCAAGTAATTTTGTTTCTACTTAGAATTATATCTTAGTCATATCCATTTGTAAACCACGATGTTTCAGCCTTCGTTTCAGACCGATGACGATGAGTGATGAGAATGACACATCCAGACCAGACAAACGGTTCTGATTCATCAAAAATTAAAACACAAAAAGGAATATCTTGCAAAGCGTACAGACAGCCTTGATTCAAGTCATTGAAAGGAGATGAATGCCCTTCTTGATGTTTAATTGCTCTTATTTCAATATGCTTTGGTTATTTTTTACTGAGCACTTAGAGATAGTATCAGTGATTTGATCAACCAAGTATACTATAGGTACTTAGTACTTATATCTAAATACAATATTCACATAGGGTCATATGGTATGTTCCGTAGTCGGTTGAACCCGAGAGTTCGATCGCCGGGTCGCGTCAAATATTTGAACGATCTGCAAATATTTGTCTCTTAGGCCTTTGGGGGTTTTCCTATGTAGGTATTACTTATTACATTTCTTGTGATAACGAAGAAATCTTGATATTTTTTTTTTAAATATGATAGGAAAATTCACACAACGCCATCTAGTCTCAAACTAAGCAGAGCTTGCAATATGAATATGTATCTTTTGGGACCGTCAGGGCAAGGTCGTCTCCGTGATGTCACTGAAGTCGCTCGTTATCAAGTCGTTGCCACGGTTGGTGTGATCCAATCAAAACGTCGGGCATTCCTTAATATCAGAGAAATAGTTATATTGTGATTTCAAGAAGTTCTTCAAAACCGGAGTCTCGGGTTCGATTCCCGGTCGGGATAAACTTTGTGTGAAGACTGATAACATTCACACAACGCCATCTAATCTCAAACTTAGCAGAGCTTGTGATATGAGTACCAGATAAACCGATATAAATACTTATATATGTTACGGCTAATACCCGAAGTGCGGCTGCACCTAGTTTTAGCCGGTTAGAACTAGGTGTAGCCACTTACTCTTGGTTAAACCTATATATTTACCTATATTAACCTATATATTTTTGTATTTCAAAGCAATGAGTTTGCTTAAACTATTCTTAAAATATTAAGAAAGAAATTATAAATAGATCACAAAAACTGATGTCATCGGCGGGACTCGAACCCACGGCCTTTCCCTAACAGGGGGATTGCTCTGACCAACTGAGCTACGATGACCACTACCGACGACATCGAATTTTTGCTTCATATCATATTCATAATTTCTACATCGCGCTATTAAGGTTAGCGTTTAGTTAGTTGATATCCTTGGCATAGACGTTCGTCGAGAGCTCAATAATAAAAACTACATCGAAAGATGCTTCGCGGAAACTAGGAATACTGAATAAGGTAAAGAGATTCTTTACACCGGACCAGAGGTGTCTGCTGTACAAGACGCAGATTAGACCCTGCGTCGAATACTGCTCTCACCTCCGGGACGGCTCCGCGAAGTATCTGCTGGACGCTCTCGACGCTATGCAGCGACGGGCTATCCGTATTATAGATTGTCCGGAGGTAACGGGAAGCCTTGAGCCGCTAGTTCAGCGCCGAACAATAGCTTCCTTGGCCGCATTCTACTGTATTTACCACGGCGAGTGTTCTGAAGAGCTCTTCAATCTGATCCCACCCTCTTCCTTCCGATCCCGAACGACTCGTGCCGGGCAGAGATGCGACCCCCCACAGTGGATAGCATGTTCGCGAGAACCGAACGTTTTAAACGTTCGTTTCGCTGCCGAACGATAGTGGCCTGGAACGCCCTGCCTGTGCACGTGTTTCCTCCCACATATAATCCTGGGTTCTTTAAGCGGAGCGTGAAGAGGCACATCAGTAGGTCGTCAAGTTGAGGGCCACTCTCAATAGTAATGTGAGCTGTGAGAGTGGCCCACAATCGCTAGACGTCGTCACGACTTACCACCAGGCGGGCGGCGTCAATTTGGCGAACCAAATATAAAAAAAAAAAAAAATTGTTTAGCGTTTAGTTTAGTAGTTTATAATTTCTTTCTTAATATTTTAAGAATAGTTTAAGCAAACTCATTGCTTTGAAATACAAAAACATACATATTATACATAGGAGACATCCAGATTTCGGTACACGTTTGATGACGTTTGTACCGAAGTCTGGATGTTTTATGTATATGTTACGGCTAATACCCGAAGTGCACTTACTCTAATTGGCTATAGCCACTTACTCTTGGTTAAACCTAGTATGGGTAGGTTAGGTTAGGTTAAAACTGTGAACACCTACGTAAGTGGCTACACCTAGTTCTAACCGGCTAAAACTAGGTGCAGCCGCACTTCGGGTATTAGCCGTAACATATATAAGTATTTATATCGGTTTATATGGTACTCATATCACAAGCTCTGCTAAGTTTGAGATTAGATGGCGTTGCGTGAATGTTATCAGTCTTCACACAAAGTTTATCCCGACCGGGAATCGAACCCGAGACTCCGGTTTTGAAGAACTTCTTGAAAGCACAATATAACTATTGCTCTGATATTAAGGAATGCCCGACGTTTTGATTGGATCACACCAACCGTGGCAACGAGTTGATAACGAGCGACTTCAGTGACATCACGGAGACGACCTTGCCCTGACGGTCCCAAAAGATACATATTCAAGCCTCAAAAGGGTAGGAATTCAATAGAAATACTTAAGTTATACAGGTCAACTTTAATAATAATTGTACACATATAACACAATTGTACACATATACAGCGGGGTGTGCGGGCGCTGCTGCTGCATCAGCGGAAAGCCTCAAACGGCTCAAATACTCCAATTTAGCTGGAGACTACATATTTGAGCCGTTTGAGGTAGAGACGCTGGGACCTTGGGGTCTGAGTGCTCGCGGCCTATTCAAATATTTATCAAAACTCATGATCGACACTTCTCAAGACCAGAAGGCTGGTTACTATTTGGCACAAAGAATAAGCATTGCGATACAACGTGGAAATGCTGCCAGCCTTCTCGGAACATTGCCAGTTGGCGACGAGGCGGAGGAATTCTTTGACGCATATTAGAATTTAGATTTAATTAGAAGAACACCCCAGAAAAATTATACTAACGCAAATGATTGCATTATAGGTAGATAATATATTGATGATAATATGATTATAATAAGTCTTACTTACTGTCGGCACAGAATAGGAAATAGAACTTCTATTTCCTATTCTTTCTCAATCTCAATCCATATTTTGCTACTAGGAATTGATAATAATTCCATCCATTTCTTACTTTACTTTTTACACACACATATATATCACGCCTATATTCCCGAAGGAGTAGGCAGAGACGCATTACACACCCACAATTTGCCAGTATTTTTAGTCCCACTTAATAGGTGACAAGTCTATTGCCGTCACCGGGCACTCTAGAAAGGGTTATGTCCAAAATGGCCGAATTAATGTAATAAAATAAGCAGCTAAGTATATTATAATTTTGAAAACTATATTTGAAATCAAAAAAGTTGATGAATGGCAACAAAATCTTACGTGCCAGCCGCTGTGGCACAGCCAATTAAAGTCCTGGGCGTCTCGGACTCGTTTTAGAACGTCATAAATGGTTTTAAAAAGTTTGTTACATTTGATTACACACCGACATCGGGACAGATGAGAGTAAAATAAAAGCTTGTAAAAAGTTTAAAATGAAACAAAACTCACCCACAACAGTAGGCTCTAGATCCACAAACACAGCCCTTGGAACATGTTTCCCTGCTCCGGTCTCGCTGAAGAAAGTATTGAAGGAGTCGTCTCCTCCGCCCAGGGTTTTGTCGGACGGCATATGGCCATCAGGCTGGATGCCGTGCTCCAGACAGTAGAGCTCCCAGCAGGCATTGCCAATTTGTACACCAGCCTGGCCAATGTGGACTGAGATGCACTCCCTCTGAAAACCAAGCATAAAGTATATATATGTTACGGCTAATACCCGAAGTGCGGCTGCACCTAGTTTTAGCCGGTTAGAACTAGGTGTTGCCACTTACTCTTGGTTAAACCTAGTATGGGTAGGTTAGGTTAGGTTAAAACTGTGACCACCTACGCACGAGCCGAGCGAGCGAAGCGAGCGGTGCCGCAACAGCGGCCGGCGAGTGCCAGCGACTTGCATTAATAAAAAAAAGAGATTTCTCCCAGGTGAAAGTGACAACTTAGTTGTAGCCGGCATGATGAAGGCTAGACCTAGTTTTACCCGAAAACAATCGGCTCGTACTAGGTTTAACCAAGAGTAAGTGGCTACACCTAGTTCTAACCGGCTAAAACTAGGTGCAGCCGCACTTCGGGTATTAGCCGTAACATATACACTTTAAATTATCTATAGGTACAAATTATGTTAATTCTTGTAAAATAATTTGTAAATAGATTAAGAAAAGGAATCGAAAGTAAATATCCATGTCCATAAATTATTAGGTTTATCATGTAAAAACTAGGAGGACGGAAAGTGTGAGGTTAGGACGTGTACAGTTTAGAGCTTAGTTCTCATTAGATACTGACATGCCAGAGACGCCCGGCAACGGACATTAGAGCGGCCGCGGCCTTAGGCCGCGGAACTAAAAAAAAAAAAAAAAGATACTGACATGCGGTGTCGACTATTAAAGTCGATCGACTTATTCAAAATTCAACCAATGATATCGCACACTTGTCGCCCACTTTTAAAAAAGGAGGAGGTTCTCAATTCGAATGTTTTTATTTAATTTTATTATGTTTGTTTCCTCATATCTCTGGACCGATTTTGAATTTTTTTTTAAATTTAAAGCTTCTACTTCCGAAGTGGTCCCATCCCGACAATTATTTGGTCCCATTTCGGTAATTTGAAGTGTATTTCATTGGTGGCTGTGCTAGCCCTAGTCTGCCACAGGGAATTCTTCCGAGTGTGGGACCTGGGTCGCCCGGTATAGACGCAATGAGGCAGACCCATATCAAATCAAATCAAATCGTTTATTTGCTAGAAACATGGTTGACATAGGTTTTCTAATCAGTCTAAGGTTCTTCATGTTTCACTGGATGGTTCACGGCATGCTAATTTTTAAGTTTGAACACATGTCCACCAATTAATTTAATATAATGTAATGTCTTCTTAAAACTAAATCAATATAAAAATGTCAAACTAAATCAATAAAATAATCATCATCTACCTACCCTTATCCCAATTATTTGGGGTCGGCGCAACAAGTCTTTCTCCTCCACGCATCCCTGTCAGACGTCATCTCTTCAGTCACTCCTCTATTTGTCTTATCCTCTTTCACACATTTCATCCATCTTTTCTTTGGCCTACCTCTACTTCTTAAACCCTCTACAGTCATACTTTGCACCTTTCTAACGACATTGCTTTCCTCTCCTCCTAAATAATGTCAAATAATATTTATAAAACAATGTAAACAATATAATATTTGGGGTAAAATGTTGAATTTTTATATAATTGCACTAATTTCATAAATAGAGCCTGTCTCAAAGAGAACAGCTATATAGCCTGTTCTCTTTGAGACAGTCTTGAGAATGCCTCGTGAGTAGGTGAAACATATGTCGACGTTTATAATGTCTTCTATTTAGCGAAATTAGTGCAATTATATAAAAAAATCAACATCTTACCCCATTGTTTTATCATGGACTTTCGCCAGGTACGCCTGATTCCATTAAATATAATATTTTTCCCTATAGGTACCCTTTACTATTATCCTAATAAAGTACCAATGTCCTCACTATAAACTACTCTCAACTAAGCAGATGAGCTTTTGCTGACAACTAGATAACTAGACAGAGAGTTAATTAAATACCTACGTGTCCTAGTATATTTTCAATTATTAATTTCTCCCCCAAACAGTTAATAAATCACTGTCGCTGCCATTTCAATGCTTTTTTTATAAGAAGCCTATAAATATGTACTGCACGGAACCGGCACGGGATGGTACCGCACGTGAATAAATCAATCAAAGTATAGAACCGACTATTAGATAAGTTTTGTAGAACTATGATATGTTAGTTATCTGTGAGTAGGTAAGTGTGTGCAGCAGTGCCATGGTGGTACCATTAGCTCGGATTTCATACCATCCTACCATTCTTGATAATCATAACATAGTATAAATAAATTGATTGATTGATTAATAAAACAAAGTCGCTTCCGTCCCGTATGCTTAGATCTTTAAAACTACGCAACGGATTTTGACGCCGCACCTACATCCATTGCCGAGCACTTCTGGTAAGCACTAAAGGAATATTCCAGTGGGGCCCGACGGACCTTGGCCACATGCGTGGCCGCTGCGTACCTAATCTGTGTTTCAATATACGATTCCGAAGTCGCCACCCTCATCTCAACACCTTCGCTCTAAAGGTTAAGTTTAAGTAGTTAAATTTTAGGAATTTTTGTTATTTTTTTGTTTCTGTTTTTTTTATTATTATTATTAGTATTTGGTGTCTTTGATTCCACTTTAGGCTGTTCATTTCCTACATTATTGGTCATGTTGAGTATACAAGTTTAGGAACTCAATTTGGAACTGAACTTGATAAGTTATGTATTTTATGATTGTTTGTATTGTTTTCTATTTTGTGTACCTAAATAAATAAATAAAAAATAAAAAGTCTCTGCCTATCCTTATTTGGAAGCAAGCGTGGCCTTATATACCTATGTATGTGATGTCTAGAGAGGTAGGTATATATAGTCTAATTTTATAATTTATCTTCTTTAACCTATTAGATAAACATCGCCCACTAGTACTTGTCGTAAGTACCCTAATCTTACAATCGAACAAATCGATTGATTGTCCATCCAATTACACTTAAACTGAGCATTTTACCAGAGCACATAATTGATGCTATAAATATTGATAGACAAACGTAAAAGGTAGCTTTAAACTAGTGGGTAAATTGCCCATATATTGCCCAACGCCTACGTAATTTCAATTGAACACCAAATTTAGGCCAATGTAGAGTATTATAATTCTTTTTTATTTTATTCGTTTGGTTAAAGAAGGTTAGTTCGAGACGCCCAGGACTTTAATTGTCTGTGCCATAGCGGCTGGCACGTAAGATTTTGTTGGCTTTCATCAACATTTCATCGCAAGGCATCTGGTTTAATTTTTTTTTTTCAAAATTACCATATACGAGTAGCTGCTACTTTTTATTAAATTTATTCGGCCATTTTGGACATAAACCACTTTCTAGAGTACCCGGTGACGGCAATAGGCATACCCCCTAAAAATACTGGCAAATTGTGGGTGTGTAATGCGCCTCTGCCTACCCCTTCGGGGATATAAGTGTGACATGTGTGTAAGTGTGTGTGTTAAATAATGTTAAGTTTGTGTCGATTTTTTTTTATATTTGTTTGGTCCTGTTTTGTCTACATTATACGTTGAGTGCCACTGGAAATACGTTCTGCTCCACTGGAAATACGTTCTGCTTGTAATCAGAGACGCCCGGCAACGGACGTTAGAGGGGCTGCGGCCTTGGGCCACGGAACTAAAAAAAAAAAAACACCTGCGTTGTCCTATTAGTGAATGTGGTCAGCGGTTGAGATAACTTAGTGGGGGTTCACGAATTGGCCAAATGTTGGCGTAATAAGCGCCTCTGTCTACCTCTTCGGGAATAAAGACGTGATTTGTGTCTGTCCTGTCTTAATAATGCTTCAGACACAGACCGGCTTAAAACCGGCGAATTATTTTTGGCATCACGGTAAAATTAGGTACTATACTGAAGCAAGGGGTGCCGAACTGCTTAAAACAATAGGTGCGCGCTGCCTTCCACACTTTTGCCTGTTGTCTGCATTTTCCATAAGGTCACAAAATGGTATTACAAAATTATGAAAAAAGAAAAATACCGGCCAAATGCGTGTCAGAGCACGGGTTCCGTAGTTACCCATAAAAGCCCTTATAACTCCACAACTAACAGAGTTGCATCGTCCGTTATATTTTTTCTTCGAAGTTCATTATATGGACTACCATCATGTATTTTTTCAGTGTCTTCAATCCAGCCGTTTTGATTTTAGACGGGAGAGACTTTTCGAAAAAAAAAATATGCTCTTTAAAGCTAAATATCTCACAAACGGATGCTTAAATCAAAAAATAACTTTAGCAACCTCGCAATGATTTTAAAAGGCCTATCTAATGATACCCCACACAATGAATTAGACGCAAAAAAAAAAATATCATCCTCACTTTACGTGGGTAGCCCTAAAAAAATATTTTTTAACATTTTATTGTGGCACTCTGTCGGCACTTTAAACATACATATTCATGCAAAGTTTCATGTTTCTAGCACCAATCGAGGAGGAACGCCGATGATGGACATGACGAAATTATAAGGGTTGCGAGACAGACTTTTACTACGGAACCCTAAAAAATGTTCATTGGTTTGATACATTCAAGACAGAAAAAATACCAAAGGGCAAGGTAAACTATAAAAACGTTCTGGAACCAGAACAATGGTTGTTTTCCTCATCTATGAAGGTTGTCTTTCACGTAAAAGCTGCTGCCGTTTTTAAATTTGCTACGGAAATAGTTTTTTTTTTTTTTTTTTATATATTTAGTTCGACAAATTGACTCCACCCGCCTGATGGTAAGCTGTGGCGACGTCTGGTGATTGTGGGCAACTCTCACAGTACATAGGAATACTATAGAGAGTGACCCTCAACTTGACGACCCAGTAATGTGCCTCTTCACGCTTCGCTTAAAGAACCCAGGGTTATATGTTGGAGGAAACACGTGCGCGGGCAGGGCGTTCCAAGCCACCATCGTTCGGCAGAGAAACGAACGTTTAAAATGCTCAGTTCTCGCGAAGACGGTTTCCACGGTACGAGAGTGACATCTCTGCCCGGCACGCGTTGTTCGGGATCGGAAGGGAGAGGGTGGGATCAGATTGAAGAGCTCTTCAGAACACTCACCGTGTTAAATACGGTAGAACGCGGCCAAGGAAGCAATTGTTCGGCGCTGGGCTAGCGGCTCAAGGCTTCCCGTTACCTCCGGACAATCTATAATGCGAACAGCGCGTCGCTGCATAGCGTCGAGTGCGTCCAGCAAATATAGTTTGTAACACTAGTCAAATATTAGGCTAGTTTTTACTATAAAACAATAGTTATTTGTTAAATTAGCAATCATCACAGACAAGAGTGAACAGTTGGTCAGTCACGGCTCATCGAACAAGAACAATCGGTCGGAGATTGAGGCGAGCCGCCATTTACAAGTGGCCCATAACTTCCTCGCCGACTCCCCAACTCCTGAGTCGATGAACCGTCTCAGATTTACTGGCTTGCCGACGACAGCTGCACGGTACCGACAAGAATTGTGGGTATTTTGCGGTTTGTAGTAAATAAATATATTATTATCTAATGTATACACAAAACAGAAAACAATACAAACATTGTTCTAATTATAAATATTGTAAATATTGTTGGACATTCTTACACAACGTCATCCAGCCCAAATTAAGCTATAAGCTTCTACTATGGGATCTAGACAACTGATAAGCATACTTATATATTTCTAAATTCATACATAACATACATAGAAAACAACCAAACTCCGAAACAAACATTTGTGGATCACAAAAATATTAGATTCGAGACTCCGGAGACATCATCTGTAAAATTTTCAACTTTCTTACTGCAATGCCAACGGTTCAGATACAGCGCAAGACAGACGGACGGACAACGAAGTCTCAGAAAGTAATAGGGTTCCCGTAAACCCTTTGGGTACGGAACCCTAAAAATAAAACCCGTTTCTAACTTATAATTTGTAGGCATGCTAGATTATGTGTAGGTAACGGGGATTTCTATAAAAACCTGCATGAAATTTGTGAATAAAAACTGATATTTTTTGTATTAAATTTTAACGTTATTTACCTAGGTAGGTACTTCCAATTGTAAGTTCCAAGTCAGGCTACATTTATCTCGGGAATTTGTTTTTGCCGGAATTGTGAAGGATAATACTATTTCACGCGATCGAAGTGCTGCTGACTCGACAATGCACACACAATTCTTCGACAAGAATTTACCTAGTCACTAGACAATAGTACCACCTAGTACCACACATCAACAAATAGCGCTATCCGGCACTAGAATCCTAGTCTATGATCGTGCAATAGACACGCCACAGGTGAATGAACCAAAGCTAATTTCCAACTCCGTTTTGACTGTACAAGGTAAAAAACTCCATTAAAAACTATGCATTGACATTACGGTTCTGTACATTTTTGATGTTTAAAAGTTTGATACTAAAGTTTGGTATGGCATTGTCGACTTCAGTCAATAACCAATAACGTGACACAATCAATATTTTTTTATTTCCTGCGATATTATTGGCTATCGACAAACTCGTCTAATCGTTATTGGACAGGAGTATTAACTAAAAAGTTACCCTATGTACCTATAAAAGGATTTTAGAGGTAGGTATAGTACTCGTAGCATCTTTGGAAAGGTGCCAATCTAGCCTAAAAGTCTTGATGTCATCGCTTTGGAGAGTGATATTAATAAAAAAAGAGTAGAGAACCAGTAAAATTATCACAGGAAAGGGAAAAAAACGGCTGTAGCTTTTTATAGGGCTGAAGCGTTATACAGTGTAACTGTCGTAACATTCATAGAAAACCGGCCCAGGTATGCTCTCGTAAGGGCGACTCCATACTCAATGATAGTTTTTACCTTTATGCTATTCTACATATTTACCATGAAACAAAAGCAATTTTAACAAACGGAACTCCATGTTTTGAACCAAAAAAAAACGTGGCAAAGACAACGGTGCATAGCGTTGTCTGCAAAGTCACGGCGAATTGGATAGATTTAGTGCGCAATCTAATACTAGAACTGAGTCATTTGGCTACCCGTGGACAAAAAACTAAGTCATCTAAATCATGGAATTCAAGCGTTTCAAAAATTATACCGTATTGTTGACCGAGCGAACAAAGTGAGCGAAGCATCTACTTTTTAAGACCAGACCATTTTGCTCTCATCTGTCTGATGTGTGTTTCGGACTAGCCGTCACATTTTTTATCAGATCTCTACAAAACATGGCACAAGTGTTCCATGATTTAATACTTTTTTCATCGAGAGCTTTTTTGATTGGGAAATCGGGGGAAAGATGCGATTCAGATTGTAAAATTAATCTAATACAGAACAGTAGATATCGCATGTACTTTTTATGACTAATATGTTTACGTCGCATGTTGCCAAAAGTACCAAAATGTTTCTCAAAAGAATCAGTGCCTACTTATCTAAAAGGTCTTGACAACATCGGTGGCGTAGTCGATAGTGCACCCGCTTTCGACGCCGGAGTCTCGGGACAAACTTTGTGTGATATACGTTTGTACCGAAGTCTGGATGTTTCCAATGTAATATGTATGTATTTACAAAAAAATATATATATAAGTATTTATATCCGTTTATCTAGTACTCATATCACAAGCTCTGGTGTTTGAGACTAGGTGGCGTTCTGTGAATTGTTCTAACATATTTATTATAAATATATTCATTTCTATAGAACAATCGTTGTCTATTTCTATACCTAAGTAGGTACTTGAATCACATATTATTCAATGATGTCAATTACTTCGCTAATTTATCTGCAATAGTCTTAGTCTTAAATAGGATAAGTATATGATATGTTCTAAGAATGCATGCCGACAGCTCAAATGACTGAATGTGCTTCGTAATAAGATACCATAATAATAAACCGTATCTAGATCAGAAATCTCGATATCATTATAGAGTATTACAACACAATGTCTGTGTTAGATTTATTATTGAATAGACGGCCGCTCAGTTGGCTGAGATTTTTGGCATGTTACATGGGTCCCTGCTGGACTCTTGGCTGCTGGAATTTCGTTTCGGATTAAGTATAATTATAATGGGTATTATCTATTGTATATAAACATATATGGTAGGTATGTATATATCTCAATAATCGCGTAAAATACCCGTTTGTCTTAAGTTTATAATGTGTACAAAACGCGAAAGTTTAAAAAAGTACTTTTCTTAATTCAAATCCCCACGGGAACCGACTCGCAGAAAACTTTATTCACACATACATATTGTCACCTCTTCCCCATGGCGGTAGGCGGAGACTATGGAATTCCACTTACTACGATCCTGGCATACTTTTTTCGCTTCTTCCACTTTCATAACTACGAGTATCTTCATGCACGCTCTCCGGTTATGGGTACTCTTGGCCTATGGTCAAAGTAAGACCTTACCTGCTTGTCCATTCACACTTTATTCACATGATCAAATTAACACTGAGAAATGTTTAGTGGTAGATATTATTGGGTCAGTCTTTGTACCTGTATTCTATGTATACCTTTGAAAAAAAGAGTGGCCGTGAGTTTGTCTTGCCAGGTTCTTTCCTCACAGGCTCTACCTATTGCCTTGCGAATCTGGCGGTAAATGTAAATGTAGAAGCATTTTCTTTTTTTGACGTTCATAAGTGTTACTTTGTGACCTACATGAATAAAGATATTTTGATTTTGATTTTGAAAAAATATAGGTACCAAAAACACTACCATAATTTTTTTAGCCAGAAAATTTATTTCTGCGATTTGTACCTTGGGGGCGTCGCGCGTCGTCGTTAAGAATTATATATTTTTTATTTAGTTTTCTATGAAAAAATAGAAATTAATAGGTAAGTATTATAAACTAATAAGCACCATACTCCGTACAGTAACTACATTTATAATTCGGTAACAAAACCCTCGTGTGCTCAACAAACCGCGAATGTTGAGATTATAAAAAACAATGCTATACTTACAAATGTATTTAGATAACTATGTACCTACACCTACCTACGATCACAGTTGACTGCGTTTTCTGCAAGTTACCTATTAAATATGATGAATTACAATAAACTTTCTGCCATTCGATGAAAAATTCTACTAATTTAATGAAAATCGGCGCTTGAAAAAAATCATCTTCGTCATGACTACTTAACTGACTCCCACAGATTGCCATGAAAAATAGTGTATATGATCATACTTAGTGCATTTTTTCAGTGGAGTGGATTCAAAGCCTTATTTATGCTATTAGTAACTATAACTTGGGCGTGGATACCCTCTCGCTGGAGACCATGCTTTATGGTCTCCAGCGAGAGTAGGTGGAACGCGGCCGTGTCCTTCTGCGAGCAAGTCATGCCCGTGAAGGAGGCGGCCGAGAGGGAGAGGGAGCGTACCCTCCCCGCCGAGTTCCGTAGTCAGCGGCGAGGGCGCCGCAGACTCATCTACGCCCAAGACACCTCTACATCATACAAGAAGCCGCGGCATCAGCACTAAGGTTGAAGTCACTCCACTTATTGAGAGACACAAACACAAAACACACTAGTATACTAGCCGCAATCTTCAACGACTTCCCAATACTAATGGCAGGGTCGGACAGGATTCCGAAAACATTTATCTTCGACAAAAAATACAAGATCCAGTTATATGAAGACGACGACGTCGAAGGCCTTAACATCCATGAATTTAGAGTCTTCACGGACGGATCCAAAACTGCATCTGGGACAGGCAGCGGAGTATTCTCCGAAGACCTCCAGATCAAACTAGCCACACCACTAGGATCCTACAACACGGTATTTCAAGCTGAAAGCCATGCGATCCTAGAAGCAGCCACGGCCATAGCTGCCAGAGAGGTAAGGTACTCTAGTATTAGAATTCTCTCGGACAGCAAGTAGGTTCTATAAGCCCTTGACAGTAACATTGTCAATTCGGGCCTAATCTACAACTGTCATCAGCGCTTAGCTGAGATAAGTAAGTACAACCACGTTACATTACAGTGGATTAAAGGACACAGCGGCTCTAGAGGTAATGACGCAGCGGACGAGCTTGCCAGAAGGGGCTCGAGCCAAACGTCCATTGGACCAGAGCCAATCCTACCAATACCGGTAGGCACTATACGAACACTTCTGGCACACAGAACTTATACACAACACAACACACTGTGGACGAGCCTGTCGGACTGTCGGCAGGCGAAGGAGGCTCTGCCTGTACTCAATCGTCGGCTAACCGGCAGACTTGGGACGTTGAAAAAATCCCATCTCCGTCTATTCACTAGTGTCATTACAGGGCATTGCCTCCTGAACAAACACCTATATACTAGGTATCGGTGTTACAGACAGTCCCCTTTGCAGGGCCTGCATGGCTGAGGACGAGACGGTCAGCCATCTAATCCTGCGCTGTGAGGAAGTCCAAGACAACAGGGCAAGGCATCTCGGGTCTCCAGGATCAATCCCTGAAGCTCTGCACAACGTGCGGGGCCTGCTGGCGTTCCTGGAGGAGATAGGTTGGCTCGAGTGAGAGAGTCCCACCCACACGCAAAACCCGCGCACTAGACGTGGACTTGCGGAGATCAGCCCGTGACTACAAGTACAAGTACAAGTACGCCCAAGACCATCGACCTCCATGAACGGGGCCTGAGGACGGCGGGATCGCCACCCGTCGTCCTTACAGAAGCAGGCTAGAAGGGTGCATGCTGCGGGGCCTTTGCCCCATAGCACGCAACCCGATTCACTCACTGGAGCGTGATAAAACCCTACCTCAACGACGCGGGATTCTCATCCCGACCTAACCCCCGCAGAGACCACAGAGGTGGTCATAGTCCGCCGGGCGCCACTGGAAATACGTTCTGCTTGTAACCAGAGACGCCCGGCTGCGGACGTGTTTATTTAAAAAAAAAAGAAAAGTAACTATAATTAAGTAGGTACCTATAAGTGCTCGAGTACTATAAAAGTTGCTAGAATATTGTGTCTGGAAATATGAATATGTGATCGAAGACAACTATTTAAATAAACCAGCTAACATATTAATCATTATAATACCTATCTTTCAAAGATAAAATACGAAAGTCAATTAAACCGCAATAATTTGGATGTGTATTTAATTAAAATGTAATTAAGCATATCTCTATGTTTATACAACTGCTATAACAACACTAGTTTTTCTGACGTGAATTGGTGACACCAGATGTGAGCTAAAATCTAGAATTACCTGAATTACTTTTGTGATATTAAGTCCTAATTAAAACTTGAATATTCGTAATTATTTCGTACAGACAAAACTAATGAAAACATCTGTTCATACAGAAGTAACATAGCGCAAATATCCGCGCGTCATTTACGTAATATGAGCTGACTAGAGCGATACCAATAACTATAAATTGAAAAAATTTAATTTAAAGTTTAAAAAACCCCCGACTAACAACAAAAGTGATGTATAAGTTATGACCTTTCATTTGATACCCAACACGGGTATATTTGAACACATTCAATTTTTCATCACCACTTTCACCCCTCATATCTTTGAAATGGCTTAACTGATTTTTATAAAACATCTAAGCTAAGAACACTCTCCCCTAACCCATCTTTCAAATAAAAGAAACAGACTCAAAATCGGTTCATCCGTTTGGGAGCTACGATGCCACAGACAGACTTACAAACACACACACACACACATACACACACACACACACACACACACACGTGTACACACGTCAAACTTATAACACCCCGTTCGGATTTCCGTCGGGGGTTATAAAGAGTGACCGTGAGTTTTATTGCCAGGTTCTTTCTCTCGGTTCTACCTATTGCGAATTTGGCAGTACATGTAAATATAAAAGCAATAATAATTTGTACTTTAAGTACTTACTGACGTTTGTAAGAGCCATTTAATGACCTATACAAATAAATAAATCATTTTATTTCATAAGTTTCTGTTACAGGGTCTAATATACGTAACTAAAAAACATTTTTATTTCATAAAATCACTAAGTTTTATCTTGGGTGCGATTCGAACGCATGACCTCTCTGAGCCCAGGAGCTCTAAGGTCCACTTACCACTGGACCAGACAGCCCATATGTACCAAATACTTAGTATTATTTTGATCACGTGATCGAAATTTTACAAGACTATCAGTTGTATGTCAAATTGATAACACAATAAAAAAAAAACAAAATTGGTTCACTCAGTTCAGAGATATGAGGTAAAAAACATTAAAAAAAAACATACAGTTGAATTGAGACCTCCTCCATTTTTGGAAGAAGGGTGAACAAAGCTTACGTTAGCCACACCTTATTCATCTAGAGATATCAAGTTCAATTATAATGTTACATTTAAACAATGTATGTTACTAGACTAGCGTTTGAAGGTAGCCAGTCAATATTTGATCAAAAGCCTGATTTTATTTATTTATTTAAACTTATGCACAAAACTGTACGAAGGCGGACTTAATTCCACAGGCATTATCTACCAGTCAACCTTTCGATGATGCAGAGAGAACAAGCAGTACCCGTAGATGCTCAGACGTTGCTATGACACTTAACGTAAATCATGCTATCGGTAGATGATTATTACAACAATAATTAATATGGTAAATAATAAACTTAAATCCTAATAACTACTTAAATAACTAATACTAATACACATATGTATATGACGTCAATAAACCTACATAATACTAAAACAAGCCTACAAAAAGAATTACCGACATAGTACATACAATTTACATAAAATAGATACACAAATACAGGGTGTTACGAAAGGGTTATATCAACCCGAAGACACCCACATCAGCTGGTCGACCAGAACCGGTTTCGATATGTGTCGACCGCCAAACAAGAAAAAAGCATCCAAAAAAAAAACATTATTATCAAATAAAATACTCTTGTTTGAACAACACTAGCTAAAATCACCTTATTCGGTCATTGACATCAAGTATAGGTAGGTACCATTGTCTTTTAGTAAGTACGTCAAGCACTAGTGTTGGGAAACGTTTGTTTTGATATGAAATAACGCATATAACTTTTTTTATGATGAACTTTTTTTTTCTTGTTTCGCAGTCGAAACATATCAAAAGGCGTTCTGGGCGATCAGCTGATGGGGGTGCATCAGCTGATCGCCCAGAACGCCTTTTGATAACACCAAGAACGCCAAGAACGCCTTCAGGTTGATATAACCCTTATGTAACATTCTGTATAATTACATATAAAGCTACGACTACTATAAAGAGTAAGTGACAAAAGTAAAAGAGACAAATTGATTCTGCTTAGGAATCCTGATTTTATCATTATCCTGTGACATACATTATATAAAGTTCAATCTAATTGCGTGCAAATGAAACCATAACCTTAATTAGTCTGTTACGAATTCCCTACTCTATGGTTACGTGTCGACCACACCCATGGGGTTCTAATAACATTTTTTTAATTCCACAAGGACACTTTATCGAGACAGGGTGTGCCTTTACCCTCTAAATTTTGAATAAAAATTATGAGTCGTCGGTACAAGGTCGTTATGACTGTTATCAGACCTTACCAAGTACTTCAGGCTGCAAAAAGCTCTGGGATGCCTACATACATTACATCTATTTTAGTATTTGGAAGCTCCTTTTAAGCAAAATAAATGCTTGTAAAAGGAGACTCTCCCCTTCTGTAACATTTATATTAACATAGTTTTCTTTCATGTAAGTATGTAACGACCTAGTCCAGTCAAATTAACAACAATCTCGGGAATTTGGAATCCTGCCGTAATCTTGTACCTAGGGAGTTCGATTTGCTGAGCGCGTGACAGGTGGGTTAGGTTACCTCTGGCGCTCCGCAAAAATCGGGTTTCCAGACACTCTCACACCGAACAAAGTTTCTTGTCCTGCACCTGGAGCTAGTTAGGAATAACTAGTTCTTCTGTGGGACTATCAACTATTCGAACATTACCTTGACATTGGCGAAATCATCGATGAATATCGATGGAGCCACGTTTTTAAAGAAATAAGAAGACGAATCTTGTACCTAATTATGAACTTATAGGTACTTAATAGAACATCCTAAAAGTTGTCCCAAAACCTACATGGTAGGGTGTTTAGGTACGATAATTAACATCTGAGGTCATAACGCCGGGCGCCACTGGAAATACGTTCTGCTTGTAACCAGAGACGCCCGGCAAAGGACGTTAGAGCGGCCGCGGCATTGGTCGCGGAACTAAAAAAAAAAAAAAATCTGAGGTCATAAGGTAAAAAAAGTTCTTCGTTTTTGCAAATTTAAGTACTTATCTCGTTTCCTTTACCTATCTGGGCTTTTCGCTATTTGTATTTACATACTACTAAATTGTAGAGAATTAAATTGCTTACAATTTTTGTTTGAAACTACGGCGAAGAGTTCCATGAGGCAATGACTACAATAATACCTCCTTAAAACAACCTACGCACATAGATGCGCACGTACAGCCTCCCAGGATGGCTCATGTAATTGGATAATTGCGGGATCAGCACTTCCTCCCACGCCACTATTGTTATATTGTATTGATTACTCTACTATAATAATATTATAGACCTCTAATTATGTAGTGTATGCGGTTTTAGCCGGGATCAATAACCAGAATATAATATTATAGTCTTTCTCAATAAACGGGCCATTTGGGCCAACGGGCTATTGTTCAATATTCAAGAAGTATAGTACAAATCTGATGAGCCATTTGTCAGAATTCATAAAACTGCTTGGTTATTAAAAAGTTTCACACTCACAACTATTTTTTTAACTCACAACTGACTCAGGAATCGAGCTTGAGCCTTCAGCATCGAAAGAGCACAGCGACTGTCTTTACAAAAATATTTACAGCCATTTATGGACATGAAACATTTCTTGTCTGATTTTAGTTAATTACCAAATATTCATGTACCGGAGTAAGTATATGTATAATCATGAACTGTTCAAGTACCGTTTGAAAACAACTTTATAACATCAGTTATACATTATCTTAGCATTAAAATGAGAGCTATAAACCCTGATTCTTTTTCGGACACGTCTTTGTAGATTTTAACAGGCATAAATTTTTATTATATAACATTTTAGGGTGTTTATGTAGGAACATCCTAACATAATATAAAACAAAGTCACTTCCTGCTGTCTGTCTGTCTGTCCCTATGTATCTTTGATTAGATCTTAAAAACTACGCAACGGATTTTGATGCGGTTTTCTCCAATGAATCTAAACTCTATAACCTATCTAAATCAGTCTTTGTTAGTATGTGGGATGATAGACTTTGAAACGGTTCCGAAGTTACTAAAGAATAACCCCCCTATTACTTGGGACCAACACAATTACTGGCGAAACGTGAGTGTATAATTTGCCTCTGCCTGCACCTTTAGAGAAACAAGCGAGGTAATGTTTGAAGAATAAGGTGAAGAAAGAGAAACTAAATTTTCCACATTTTCTGGATTTGCTTATACGAGTAGTATGAGTCCTTCTTATAACTTTGCTGTCTTGTGGCAAATCCTAATTAGAGCTGTGCTTTTCAAAATTTACGAGTACCAACTTTATTTTACTTAGGTATTTGTGACATGTGTACTTATTAGATATAATGAATGGTTGCTAACTTATCATTTCTTCTTATTTCTAAAAAAAAATGTGCGGTAATCTAGTTAAATTAAACTTACCATATTGTACGATGCGGTCGACTATAAAAAGGTTTACGTAAAATTAGAGCGATTGGCGTGGCGGGCTCGCGAGGCAACACACCGGGCCGGACTGTGACGAGCCCCCCTTAAACTCGGTTATATACGCGCCGGCCGCAAAACGGCGTGCTTAAACCCGACTAAAAAGCTTTTTAACAATGGAAACTCTATGTCTTTGGAACTCTACCATTAGGCATAGTTCCAGAAACATGGTCCTTCATAATTACACTCTAGTCTTCAAATAGTGCTCTTCTCTTCTGTTCTTAATGTTCTAAGAAATATTATCAATCAAAGCTATACTTAGTAGCAGCAGGCCTATGTCACTCGCGTAATAATCGCAAAAAATACGTGACGTCGGCGACAACTTGAAGTTGTAAGTCAGTAAGGGTTGGCTCTTGTTTGTGATACGGCATTGATCATAGAGTTGATATTGAGGCATTAACGTCATAATTATTAGTCAAATTATGGAGGTACTTTCCTGACAACCCCAAATGTTAGAATTATGTTCTCTGTAAATAAAAGAATGTGCTTTAATTAACGTCGGAGTGCAAGTTCTGTATGTAAATACTATTCCATATTCTGTGGTAGCAGGTACTTACTGATACGGTACTACGGAGATCATTAAATTCTAAAAAGGCTAAAGGGGCCTAATAACATCTTTCTGGGGCACAAGTTCTTCTTCATCTTCATCTGTAAATACACGCGGTGCTCATGCTGAAACCGGCTAAGCAAAATACTTAATATGTGTTAATTTTGGCTGTATTATTAATTGTGGCTGTAACGAACGCCTCTGTATATTGGAACTAGGAGCTGCGGTCGCTGCCGTGGTACTGTGCTGCAGCATGCAATTGAGCGAAGCGACTATTTCTATTAAGGCATTTATCAATCTATAAGGAGCAGGTTTTGTTCGAGACCGTATTTTGATTTAGGACCCTCAAAAACTCCTGCAGGAGACTGTACCTGGGGATCGTGCAGAGTATGGCCTTATACGGGGCTCCCGTATGGGCGCGTAGATTGGCGGTCAGGGTGAACGCGACTCTGTTAAACAGACCACTGCGAATCTTGGCCGTCAAAACCATACGGGGGTACCGCACGATCTCCGGAGAGGCTGCATGTCTCTTAGCCGGGACCCCTCCATGGGACCTGGAAGCGAAAGCCCTTGCGTCATTGTTTCAATGGCACAAGGAGGCGTTGGAGAGGGACCACAGGCCTGCGACTCGAGAAATCGAGGACCAGCGGTCCCAACTCCGCCAGGATCTCATGGAGACTTGGAGGGTGCGACTCGAGCAACCAAAGTGGGGAACCACCGTCACCGATCATGGACGAGTGGCTGCAGAGGCGGCATGGTGACCTCACGTATCGTGCGACGCAGATCGTTACCGTGCATGGATGCTTCAGTAGCTATCTGTTTCGCATCCATCGTGAGTTCACACCCCGGTGTCAACACTGCGAAGTTTCCGACTACGATACCGCACTCCACACGTTGGTGAAGTGCACAGCGTCGGCGAGTCAGCGCCGGGACCTCGTAGTGGGTCTGGGCGTGGATATCCTCGCGCTGGAAACCATGCTCCAAGCCATGGTCTCCAGCGCGAGTAGGTGGAACGCGGCCGTGTCCTTCTGCGAGTAAGTCATGCTCGCGAAGGGGGCGGCCGAGAGGGAGAGGGAGCGTATCCTCCCGCTAAGTTCCGCAGTCAGCGGCCAGGGTGCCGCAGGCTCATCTAGGCCCAGGACCATCAACCTCCATGATCGGGGCCCGAGGACGGCGGGATAGCTACCCGCCGTCCTTACAGAAGCAGGCTAGAAGGGTTGCGTGCTCCGGGGCCCTTGCCCCACAGCACGCAACCAGATTCACTCACCGACGCCGCATAAAACCCAACCCCTACGACGCGGGATTTTCATTCCGACCAAACCCCCGAAGAGGCCACATGCGTGGCCAAAGTCCGCCGGGCGCCACTGGAAATATCTTAGTGTCACCAGAGACGCCCGCAGCAATGGACATGGGAGTGCCACGGTCTCGCAGAGTTGAAAAAAAAAAATGTGGCACGACATTGAGTGAAAAAATCATGAAAATCGGTTGTTGACGTATTTTTGGTCATTAACTTTTTTTGAGGGTCCTAAATCAAAATTCGGTCTCGAACAAAACTATGATATCACGTATCACCGTTTGCAAATCGCACAAATCCTCCAGAATAAGACGTTCAGAAGAAGTCAATCTCACACAGCCGAGTGTCCAGATACAGACGTTGTCCAATTTTACAGATTTAGTCGTAACCTATGACTAAAGCCCCGTGACTAATAATGAGATACAAAGGAGATGTACTCGATTACAGCTCCATTTTACTATGTAAACAAACGACCGAATAATGAAATGTCATTCAAATATTTAGGAGATAAGCTTGAATAGCACTTAAACATAATTCATACAAATACATCACTTGTGTACCTTTGACCTTGACATTTAATTACAAATACGTAATTTTTGAGTACCGCTTATTTCAGTAACGTTTCAGTATTTGCATTTTATAATTTTTTTTATATTATATATTTTATAATTTATATTTATATTTTATATTTATATTATATATTTTATATTTTATAATTTTTTTGCATGTAAAATTACAGAATTTTTAACAGTGCAGAAAGACATTTACGTCAACGGATTGTTCAGTAACATCGCCATAATCAACTTCGCTTCTGCCTTCTATCTCGTTGAGTCTTTATTCCGAAGCATGGGTTCCGTATTAATCAAAAAAGGAAAAAACCTGATTATATTATAAATTTTTATTTACTTTTGTGTTTTTTAGGTTTCACATTAATTATTTTCTTGAACACCTGTATTTTCCACTAACCGGGCATTCAGTAGTGTACCTACTAGTCGAGAATCAAACGGCATGCATAGCTACAAACTATTTTTCCTTCATAAAATGATGTTATCGCGTAATTTCAGAACTATTATTTGAATTTTCATCAGCGACTACATAATTTTTTGATGTTAGATTATGAAGGCACAGACTCAATGTTCTCTAGAATGAATCTAGCCGTTTTAATGTGATACAACAAGCTATAAGACCCAACAATAAAATATAATTATGGAATCAGAATCGTATCATCGTAAGTTTGTTTTCAAGTACCTATTAAGTATACCTAACAATGTAATTGTGATGTACCTACGTGCTATATTATTGTAAACTTTCGTTGAAATCCATTCAGTAGCTTTTCTGTAAATAAAAAAATAAAAAATATAAAAAAAAACCGATTGCACTTAACCAGATATTTAAGTATAAACAGGCGGGACTCAGTTTGCATCTATGTTTGAACTGAAATTCGAGTCCCGAAAGTTAAATATCTGGTTAAGTGCAGTCAGGTTTTTTTATTATTTAACTATATATTTTTATTTACAGCTTTTTAGTTTTAACTGAGTACCCTATGACACTCATGAGTAAATACTTTTCATTTGAGACCTCGTTCATCGAAATCCAACGAGCCGTTTGGCCTGTAGAGGGGAACAAAGAAACATACATACATACATACATACGCGAAACACATAACTCGCTAACGCAGTCGGGTAAAAAGTAACAAACGAATATTTGTAATAATAGTGGGATTCAACAATGTCCTTTTGGACCGAGGTTTAATCTCAAAAACTAAGTACATACGTAGGCATTAATGGGTCGACCATAATTGGATAGTAATTGTATTGTGGTCAAGTGTCGAGGCTGGATCACCTAATTTGGGATTTCTAGTTGCTTTTCAATTAAATTTTTAAATAACTAATTTAACCAAACATGGTTTAGATTAATACGATTGCGTGGGGCATTAAGTTTAAGAATTAAATATAATTTTTTTTTAAGTCAAGCTTTTATCATCATATTAACATACGCGGGAAAGGTTTCAGCTCAATCGGAAACCGGGAAGTGTGTTAAATTTAACTGCAAGATTTGATTACACATGGACATCGGGACAGGTGAAAGTAAATAAAAGCTTGTAATAAGAGATTCTTTGTTTTCAAGCTGGAACATGATAGCGGGATGAAAGTAGCTGACGTATCTCATCAGTCATCATCACTCTTCATCATAATCCATTGAGCCCGTTTTTAACCAACTTAAAAAAGGGGGAGGTTCTGAATTCGACTGTATTTTTTAATGTTTGTTCTCATATCTTTCGACTAGGTGAACGGATTTTTTAATCTTCATTTGAAAGTGGTCCCATTGCAATTTGGTCCCATTCCGACAATTATTTGGTCCTATTCCAGTAGTTGCAATAGTCCGAGACGCCCAGGACATTAATTGGCTGTGCTATAGCGGCTGGCACGTAAGATTTTGTTGCCTTTAATCAACATTTCATCGCAAGGCAACGGGTTTAATTTTTTTCCAAAATTACAATATAGCTGCTACTTTTTATTAAATTAATTCGGCCATTTTGGACATAACCCATTATAAATGTGCCCGGTGACGGTAATAGGCTTGCCCCCTATTACATGGGACTAAAATACTTTCAAACTGTGGGTGTGTAATGCACCTCTGCCCGCCCCTTCGGGGATATAGGCGTGATATGTGTGTGTGTGTGTGTGTGTGTGTATTCCAGTAATTGGATGTCGGGTTTTGTGTCAATCTTTGACATGTTTTTAGGGTTCCGTACCCAAGGGGTAAAACGGGAACCCTATTATTGAGACTTCGCTGTCCGTCCTTCCGTCCGTTTGTATTGGGCTGTATCTCATGAACCGTGATAGTTAGAAGGTTAAAATAGTCACAGATGATGTATTTCTGTTGCCTCTATAACAACAAATACTAAAAAACAGAGTACGTATAATAAATATTTAAGGGTGTTCCCATACAACCAATGTGATTTTTTGTCGTTTTCATACGGCACACTTTGCGCGCGAGTCCGACTCCCACTTCACCGGTTTTTTTTCAACGCACTTGGGGTCGGCTTTTGTAGTTTTACCAAGACCTTAGAGGCCCAAGCCAACCTCACTCAGTGGTGCAGCTGCCGATCAACGTACAAGGCTATGGCAATCTTCAAAGTGCCCAATTATTGGCATTAGATCGCATCATATTACCTACTAGCTGATCCACTCCGCCCGCGTGATTTAGTTTACTTGTTCCCGGTTCCCGTGGGAACACATAACCGGGATAAAAGTAGCCTATGTTACTCAGGGTGAATGAAGCTTTCCAATGGTGAAAGAGTTTTTGAAATCGGCACAGTAGTTTTTGAGTTTATTCATTACAAACATACAAAAATACAAATCTTTCCTCTTTATAATAGTAGTGGGATTAGTGAAGTGTGGGTGTAGTGGACACCTATGTCTACCCATTCGTGGAATCAGGCCTAATTAGTGTTTCAAGTGTTGTTGATTACTGTAGGACATGCTAGTTAGAGTTTTGATAGATTTTGTCTATAAACTTATTATTCCGCTGACACTAGTCTAATGTCATGCGAGATGTGGGCTTGGTGAGCTTCGGGCGGGTAACTAAAGGCTTGGCGGTACTCACCCGTGAAATCACCGTCTCCTTGCATGTCATCAAATGAGAATATTATAATTTGACTGCTTCGATGGCGTGCTCGGTAGTGCATCCGCGTTCAACTTTGTGTGAAGACAGATACGTTATTAACCTCAGAACCTTGCGCCCAATGTTTGCATGACAGCATACATTGCATGTTAATATTTCATATTTTCGTATCTTAAGATGAATTTTTATGGTATAACTAGCGGACCTGGCGAACTTCGTACCGCTTAACAGTTCAAAAGGCTTCATACGAACGATTATTTATTTCTTAGTAACTTAGCATCTCAAATAAATGGAAGGCAAAGGCAATATGTGTCCCGTTCTTTAATCCCGTTCGGAATTTTCTTCCTAACAATTTCGCTACCTGTTAATATTTTTATCGCGTAAGCATATCTAAGTATCATGTTTTCTTTTATTTTAAAATAAGTCTGTCGTAAAATAACAATTCTTAATTATTAATTATACTATTTGACCGGTTTGATTCCCGGTTCAGACAGTCGATTTTTCAAAATGTAATATTTCGTTGACAGAATGGAGTTGTGATCGTCGTAAGAAGACTTGACAGTATGGTAACTTGTACGCCTATCTCAATGAACGAATGTTAAAACAAAAATGTTTACTGACATTATTATACATTTTTAAAATCTAAAATACTACAATATCCGAATAAATATTGAGGAAAGATGCACAGAAAAATTAAAATAATACGTAGTCACTGCTACGATCGATACACAAATAAAACCAAAAGTAAATGGCCGAAAACTGTATAGTGAGTGAGACAGGAGACCGGATGAGAGGTGACAACGGTAGACATCTAGCGGGGATAACTGATTCATGGATAGTTGATCGGTTATCGACCGGTGAAGGCGGAAGATCATATCGAATTGAGAAAAATATCATAATT